>CM040117.1:259598763-260036021 GCA_022559845.1 Amorphophallus konjac
TCCTCAGCCGGACTCTGGCGTCAAACGTGGGGCCCTATGAAAACCAGTCTAAAAACTGTCTCTCGGGGTAACCTCGCCACCACTCCCTGGTGGGACGACACGCGTGTCGGAAGGCTACGACTAGTGGAGGGTCACTGAAGGAGTAGACTCTCTAGTCATCGGAAAGCAACGTCTAAACTGGACAAGTACAAGGATCGCTCCTCGTACCGACACCGACTCTCGGTGACCTCGGACGGATCCACCTCACTCCCTGGGATTCCCACGGCACACACGTACGGCCCCCACATGATGCCCAGCATCAGTCGGGCCGTCGGTCAGCACGGGGATCGAGGGCCACTCCCCCGGGGTTAGGATCGACAAGAGACGCACTTCGGTCAGACAACACATAGTAAGCGGTCGTTCGATGGACCGCCTCAGGACTCAAACGGTCCTCCACAGACCGCTTGACCAGCTGGGATGGTCACATACTAACCGCTTATAAACAGATATAAACGGTCCTCCTTGGTCCGTGTAAGATATACACGGTCCTTCACAGGACCGTTCCAGACTGAACGGCCTCCAACGGGACCGTTCAAGATCTGCACAGAACCACACACCACATGGTCTCCCTCGGACCGTTCAGGACCTAAACGGTCCAACGACAGGCCACTTGAGGAGCTAAGCGGTCCCCCTTGGGCCGCTTAGCCGCCCAACGGCACAGAAGTTAAACGGTCCTCAGATGACCGTGGAAAACACAAACGGTCTCACCAAGGACCGCGCAAGAGGATTAAACGGCCATCTCATGATCGCATAACCCAAATACTGTGCAACAGTCAAATCGCAATGGTCAGAAACACCTCGAAGACCACGCTGGTCTCCAGGGGTAAACGGTCTGCCGTGAGGCCGTTCAGTGGTAGTCGGTCTATCGAATGACCGCTTACCCTACCGACACTCCACGGTCGAAAACGGTCTATCTGGGGACCGCCCAGAAACAAAAGTGGTCAAGCTAAGGCCGTTTACTCGTAAAAATGGTCACGGTTAAACCGTTTACAACCCGTGAAACCGAGAACGGCGGGAATGACCCCAAAGCTCCATTCCACGCCCCATTCACCCCCGGGTGAAGGGGAAACAAAAGGGAAACTTGTTCCCAAGCCCCCAATGCATCCATTGATGCCCACAAACCACAAAATGGCGGATTAAAATGCTAGATCGGCCACTCAAACCCCAAAACATGTTTTTCCCTTCTCGACTCAAAATAACTCTCTCTCGACCTCGCCTCGGCCTACAAATCGCGGGGAAGGTAAATGTCGAGCTAAGGATCGTCACCCTACCTCGGGGTCGCCCGAAACTCGCCGGATCACCGCCGAACTTCAAAAACCCGATTGAAACCCACGTTCTTCCCAGGCTTTTCACGAGCCACGCACGCCGCCGAGATCACCACACCGCCACCGTCGTCACCGCGCCGTCACCTCGCCGCCATTTGCAGTCGGGGAGAGGGTCGCCGCGTCGTCGAACGGAAGAGGGGGAGAGAGGGGGCACCAGTCGCGAACGCATGGGAGGAAGAAGAAGAAAGGAGGAAGAAGAAGAGAAAAAGAAAAAGGAAAATAGGGGGTATTTATAGAAAATTCAGATTTTCCAAAAAATATGAAAAAATAAAAAAATATACCCCCGCGATCGTCGGAACACGCCGGTCACACCGGTACCACCCGCGAGTAGGTGAACAACTCGGTTCACCCGCTACGGGCTTCCGTAGGTTTGCCAGAGAAAACCACGCGGAAACTGGGGAACACGTTCCGAGACCTCCGAAACTGATTCGAAACGCACGGATCCGAACCCGAAAGATGTTCAAAAAATAATTCTGGGCATAATGAGAACCAATTCTCCGAGAAAATAAATTTGGGACCCGAGATAAGGATCCGAAGGGTCTTGGATATTACAGCCCTTCCCCCTTAAATAAATTTCGTCCTCAAATTTTAAAATAAGCACAGGGGAAAGAAAAAGGAGACTTACTCGAACAAATAAGGGAACTACTGACGCATCTCATCCTCGCGCTCCCAAGACGCCTCTCCGCCAGAGTGCCGCTGCCACACCACCTTAACCAGAGGAATAACCTTATTCCGTAGGTGCTGCTCTCGCCGATCCTCAATACGGATAGGGAACTCCGGAAGAGACAGATCGGGACTCACCTCGGGTCAAACGGAATCCTCCAAAATATGAGAGTCATCGGGCAAATACTTCCTCAACATGGAGACATGGAACACATCATGCACCGCTGCAAACTTAGGAGGTAGCTGCAACAGATAAGCACCCTCGCCAATGTTGATATGTTATTCCTCCTCGAGTTAAATAATATTGAAGAGATAAAAAACAACAGGAGGAAAGATGAAGCTGTTGACCGTGATCGCCACCCGGTGAAAGCGCCGGGACTCGGAAGCTACGGGAGAATGCGGGTCCGTTCCTCCACTCCTCCTGGCCGGCCAGAAGGTGCGGGCCTCGTGCTTTTGGTTGCTGACGGGCGTATGCTGTATGAGATTTGGCGATGGAATTCGACAGCACTTCGTGATGGTCCCCCCCTTTTTTTTTCTTTTTGTCAGAACCCGTGAGCTATATATATAGAGCCCACGGCTTCGAGCTTAATCAGGGGTTAAGGGGAATGATGGTCGGTCAAAGGCCGGTAAATGAGAGCATCGTGTCAATATTGCCAACGACATTCTCCTCTTAATCCGCCTGGAATCACGGGGGTCTAATCTGGGTGGCCTTCAAAATGACGGTCTTACGAAGGCCGCCAAACATATATGACGGTCTCGGAGGGACCGTTCAATATACATGACGGTCCTAGAAAAACCGTTATACTCAAAGAGGAGTCAACGCCCGGACAAACAACTTTTCGTGAAGCACGTGGCTATGACCGACTGTCGGGCCTCTGAACCCTTTTCTTGTCGGCAAATAATGACGGCCCAGGGACGACCGCTATATTGACTATAACGGTTGGCATTGAGCCGCTATAAAAAAGCGTATCACGAGATACAAATAACCCGGGGCAGCGGAACACAACGGCCAAGTGGGGACCGTTATATTGAGAAACACGGTTCATAACAGACCGTTAAATCCAATGAGAGGGAGGGAGGCCTTCTTCGCTGGGAAGAGCCCAAAATACTGCCAGAGGAATAATCTTTCATGTGATTGACTGTTCGGGACATCAATAACTGAGACGCAGGAACTGATTTGATTCATCGGTAAAAAAACGGGTGTCAACAGATGCCCCTCCTTAACGTCCGCCTTGCAAGGGAACGAGCGGAGGTGTAGTGGAGGCGTCATGGAACATGGAGTTATAGCGGAGATGAAGCGGAGTGGACTGCAAAAGCGAGCGTTAAGGCAATACGACACCCGTTTCATACCAATAAGCCATAGAAATCTTCCGGCAACCTTCGAACCAATTTGCAAGGTACTGTGGGACTGAGTGTTAAACCTGAATCTGGAGGAACTAAGGTAAAAGAGCAAGGAGCGGCCTCGTCGGCGGACAAGCTGTGGTCCTAAATGAGGCGATATAGAAGCTGGCAATAGCGAAATTAAAAGGATTTTAAAACTCCAGACGAGGGAAACACTTAATTCATCAGAACCGAACAATTAGGTCTAAAGAAATACCTTCTAATTTTGGAGTGGAATTATTCCTTCGGTGGGACATGGAACACAGAAAACAGTCAATCATACGCAAGATCATTTCTCAGGCAGACCGTAGGTCGTGAATGCTCAAAAGGTGCTTGTGATGCATGCTGGGCTAAAAGAAAGAAACATGTAAAATCGAATGCAAACAAAGGATAAAAATATAAAATACTCGAGAATATTATTGCAGAACTGAATGAGTCAGGGTCAGGACACTTCTTGCAACCACAGCGTGCAAGAGAGAACCGTCGTCCCCTGACTTCTTCCAACTTAGCGGCCTTTCCGAAGATTAGACACGCATACCTAGATCATCATGTGTTTTTGTTGACGGGGAACGTCAGATCCTAGAATGCGTGAAGAATCGACTGGTTCTCGAGATAGATGTTTATTACCATATAGTAATGCAATAAGAGTTTTGAGGGATTGAGGGCCATACCTGACTTACCTGTGCAGGCGTAACGGCGGGACATTGATGTTGTTTAGCTTTAACTGCAATCAAAACTCATTGGCACATGAATTTCACAACAATGATACATTCAACAGTTAAACGGCTCATAGGGGACCGTTCTTAAGTTGGACGGCTCATGGTAAACCGCCATATGGATTCTTAACGGTCATAGGAGGACCGTTTAATGATAAGTAACCGTTTGCATAATAACGGTCCTATGGTAGCCGTTCTTATTGTATGGCGGTCTATCGCTAGACCGCCATTCTCAACGTCGGTTCAAAAAATATAAACCTCTTCTCCTTCCCTCCTCCCACCGTAACGGCAGGAAGAGAGAAGAAGAAGAGGAAGGAGGAGCGACCCCCCCTTCTCCCACGCTCTCATTCTCTCTCTCTTTTCTCTCGTGCTCTCCCTCTCTCACAATGGCCTCTCTCCTCTTCCTTTCCATCACCCTCTTCCTCTCCCTCTCGGGATTTCTCTCCCTCGCGATGGCGGTGGATGGCGACGGCGACGAGCGGCGGCGGTCGGAGGCGGTTGCTCCGGGGGAAGAAGCCGGGACGATGGACTTCTCGGCGGATGATCTCGCCCTCGCGCTCGTGGAGGAGAGCGAGAGTGGTTCCGACGGCGAGCGTGGAGCCGACGAGCCGGAAGGCGACGAGCCGGCGGCGGAGGCGCCGCGCCCGGCGAGAAGGCGTCGTGACTCGGAGGTAGGTCCTTTTTTATTGTATAGCACGGGGGAATGGGGGTTAAGGGCTTCCACAGCGGCGGGGGATGGCGCTTCGCCATCGTTGGAGGAGATTACGCAATGACGGTCCTCAAAGGACCGCAAAATATACCCAACACGGCCCAGTAGGGGCCGTTAAACATATCTGACCTTTGGGTTCTCCTCAGAACAAAACGGCCCTCAACGGACCGTTAAATAGAACAGCGGCCCAGGAGTGGCCGTTGACCATAACGTAGCAACCCTCGGCATTCAGAACAATGCGGTCCCCATTGGACCGTTCAAAATAGCACCGCGTCCCTTGGAGGGCCGTTGAATGATTCATCAGAACAACGGTTCATGGACAACCGTTGTGAATGGAATAGCGGCCCAGGAATGGCCGTGTTATTCAAAACATCATAAAATAGGACGGTCCATGGAGGGCCGTCATAGGCAACAAAACGGCCAGGGGAAGGCCGTTGAACAACTAAAATGAGGAACACCCCTTTCTTTTGTTATTAAGAAATATGAAACTAATGAGATGAATGAATGAATGCAGGGAAAGCGTCGGACCCGTATCTCCTGGCTGCAGGTTCGGTCAGTGTATCTTGCACTGCCGGACTTTCAGCGAGAGAGGCTTGCTGCCATGGGGTTCGCCCCATTCCTCAGTATTGAGGTGTGTCGCTTTGACACACCTCTTCTCTATGCCCTGCACGACCGCTGGGATCCGGCGAGTCGCACGTTCCTCTTCCCGTGGGGTCACATGGTCCCTACGCTAGAGGACGTGGCCAGGCTCACTGGTTTGCAGGTGCACGGTCTGCCGGTGACTGGGATCTCCTTTCCTGATTACCGCGGCATGGCCGAGAGGACGTTGGGGCTCGCGCTCCAGACGACACGTCGGCAGACCACGCTTCTTCCGCGGGCAGCTCTCCAGGACAGCCTAGGGTTGCGACGGACGGGACTTGCAGTGTGCGAGCGTCCAGAGGAGCACTTGGACCGACTGGTGACACGCGTGCGGCCTCGAGTAGCAGCAGGACCGGGTGCAGAGGCGGACACGGTTCTTCGGCGGTTCCTGATGTTCTTGTTCGGGCGGCTTCTCTTCTCTACGCGTGCGGACGTCATCCACTGCCGACTTCTTCCGTTCCTCGAGGACCTAGAGCACGTGGGAGACTACGCGTGGGGTGCCGGTGTGCTCGCCTTCCTTTTTGAGAGCCTCAGCTCGACGTCCCGACGGACGATGTTGGGGGGCTTCTCTCCCCTTCTCCAGGTACGACTCTGACTCAGAACTCATGCAATTTCCTAGGACCTGTACTCTAGATGCTGACGACTTGTGCGTGATGCAGGCATGGGCTTACGTGCGGCTGCCTATGCTGCGCAGGGGACTAGAGATCCGCCCTGGACTCTTCCCTCTTCTACGACGGTGGGCGCCAGCTCGTGGGTCGGGGACCCTGACACGGCAGGTGCGCGACCTGCAGGATGACATTGACACGCTTCCGTACTCCTCAGTACGACTTCTAAACCTTTAGCCTTTATTTGGAAAATGCTTGTTTTATATGATGTTGATGTGATTGCTGATGTATGCAGGTGCAGTGGACTCCTTATGCACACGAGGACGTGACAGAGCAGCCGTGGGTGGTGAGAGCTCTCACCTTCTCCGGGCGTGATGTGTGGTTACACTGTATGAATGTAGTGGAGCCCCTTTACTCCCGGCTGGTGATGAGGACGACCGGCGTCTCTCAGCCCGTGGTAGACTTCCCGGCGCAGGAGAGCGCGAGGGAGAGGGTGACGCGGAGCACCCGAGGGCTGACTCAGCAGTGCGATTGGGCGGCGCGGAACGCCGAGCAGGTTGCCGACTGGCAGGCAGGTGGGCGTGTGGTGACTGCTCGTGCTGACAGTGATGCGGCGTACGTGACTGCGTACGTCAGGCATTATGGAGACCGCGTGTTCCGAGGATCACGCCGACCGGTACAATTCTAAACTCAGACTTAATCTACATGCTTTATGATTTCTATATGCTGTACTGACTTCCTTTCGACATGCAGATCGACCCTGAGGGACGCTTAGCGGAGCTGCAGGGGCTCCTTCATGCCACCATCCAGGAGAGGGATGAGGCTCGCCGAGCCCTCGAGTTACTGGTATGTTCCTAAACTCTGGACCCTTACATTTCTATATGATGTTTATGCATGTGACTGTCCTGGGATATTTGGGTGCAGCGAGCTGAGGCTGCTCAGAGGCGTGGAGCGGAGGCTCCTTCTTCTTCTTCTGTTGAGACACCGGCCGACCGAGCAGCCCGGGATGCCGAGTTCCAGCGGATGGTGGAGCGGGCCGAGGCAGCGGAGAGCGAGCTTGCCGTGCGGGTACACTTCTGACGCTTTCCTTTGTTTATTTGTGCATGATATGAATGGAATGTGCTAATGCTTGATGCATGCAGGTGGACGACGTGAGGGTTGCTATGGAGGAGGCTACCCGTGCCAGAGAGGAGGTGGCCCACCTACGGGCTGAGTTGGCGCAGGTTGAGGCTCGGGCCCAGGAGGCGACTGTGAGCGCCCAGAGGTCGGTGTCTCGAGCCAGGGCGGAGTTAGCCGAGGCTCAGGAGGAGGTGAGGCGGCTCCAGTCGGTAGAGGCTGCCGAGTTCCGGGAGCGGGTGAGAGGACTTCATCCTGTGCTGACTGCCGAGCTGGAGCAGTTACAGGCAGAGCTGGAGCGAGAGCGAGCAGCGTCTCAGGAGCGAGAGGTGCTGCGGCTCGTGGCTGAGAGGGAGGCGGGCCATTTGCGTGAGCAGCTTGCGCGAGCTCAGCCGGCCGACGCTCTTGAGACAGGACTTCTCCGGGCGGAGGTGGAGCGCTACCGAGCGGAGGTGGAGCGCTATCGAGAGGAGGTGGAGCGCCACCGAGCGACGATAGCGGAGCTGGAGCCTTTCAGGACCGAGGCTCTTGTGCTGCGGGGCCAGGTTCAGGGTATGACGATGAGCCGTTCGAGGAGCCGATCGGTCGTACCGAGTGGCAGCCAGGCTACTCACACCTCGGTGAGACGTTACCTGGCGAGTTCCTCTCAGCGGGAGAGGAACGAGAGTGATGAGCGACGACGACGTCGCGATGATGCTGAGACTTCTTCGATGGCCCCGCCAGCGAAGAGACAGGAGGGAGGTGGAGACAGTGACAGGCCAGAGGGTGAGGCCTGATTTTGTACTTTTTCCCTCTTTTTTATGAGATTTTTATGTTTTTTTTTTTTTTTTGGGATGATGATATGTATATATGATGCACCCCCTTTTTTAGTTTTTGTATGGATGTATGAATGTATGCAAATGGATGAGTGTATGTATGAATGACAATGGGTGAGGGAGGCGATGACAGACTCGGGTGAGCTGCGTGAGAGGTAGCGAGGTATGCCGACTCAGGGTGAGCGACGCGAGCGGGGGTGAGGCACGCCGACTCAGGGAGAGTGACGCGAGCGGAGGTGAGGCACGCCGACTCAGGGCGAGTGACGCGAGCGGAGGTGAGGCACGCCGACTCGAGTTGAGTGACGCGAGCGGAGGTGAGGCACGTCGACTCGAGGTGAGGCACGCCGACTCGAGTTGAGCGACGCGAGCGGAGGTGAGGCACGTTGACTCGAGGTGAGTGACGCGAGCGGAGGTGAGGTACGCCGACTCGAGTTGAGCGACGCGAGCGGAGGTGAGGCACGCCGACTCGAGGTGAGTGACGCGAGCGGAGGTGAGGCACGCCGACTCGAGGTGAGTGACGCGAGCGGAGGTGAGGCACGCCCATGAGTTTAGAGAACAACGGCCAGGAAAAAACCGTTTTGGAAAGAATGACGGCCAAGACAGGGCCGTGGGTTGCTTAAGAATAACGGCGATGCCATAGCCGTTATGTAACATAACGGTCAAGGGAAAGCCGCTATTTGGCGCTGGCCGACTGAAGAACGACGGTCCATGGTAGACCGCGGACATGAGAATAGCGGTCTCCATTGGGCCGTGCTTAGATGAATGACGGTCTATCGTACGACCGCCAATCAGCACGATCTTAGAAGCCAAATTGAATTCCCTTAAGCCCATTCAATCCTGGTGTGCTCTCGTGCATCATGCGTTCCAGTGGAGCGAAACACGGGATGAGACCTCCTATAAGTAAGGGGTGCTCTGCCTTCAGGCTGAACCCAACCTCTTCTTCTCCTTCTTAAGTTTCTTCCCTCTAAATCACCACCAAATCATCATGAAGAGGAGTTTTGGTGAGCATTCTTTGGGTGAGGGAGACCATTCAGGCCCTAAGGCTGCGAGGAAGGAGCGAGAGGAGATTGCGCATTTGGGTTCTATTCCTCGACATCTCAGTTCAAATCCTTCTAGAGAGGTATGTTTAAATCACTTCAAACTTGGTTCATTTGATTCTGTTCGTCTAATATCTCTTTCTTTCTGCATTACTTTCCTCGTTTTCTCCTTTTTAGCTCCTTCCTGGCTCTCGCCGATACTCTTCTCTTAAGTGGGTGGCTCCCATGGTTCGTGCCTTGCCCCTAGGGGTAACCCACATCCTTAATTCTTGGCACTTACAATCCTTGCTGTTCTTAGGTCGTAACTTCCAAAAGATTTCCTTTGACTGGCACAGCATTTCAGCCCTTATAGAAATGTGGCACCCACAGACCCACACTTTTATCTTTCCATCCTTTGAGGCCACCGTCCTTTTAGAGGAAGTAGAGGCTTATCTGTCTCTCCCTAAGTCTAGGGTTGGGGAGGAGGATCTAGTGTGTCACACAGTTGCCCCTATAGATCCAGTTGCCATCTTTAGCGAATTCATAGAAGACCCGAGTGAGATCAAGACCTTTGTGGGAGCCCGTCATATTCACCTTCTTCCTCTCAGCCAGTGGGTGGTGGCACATTGTAAGAACAAATGCGGGTGGCATGAGGCTATCGCCAAGGCTGCATCCATTTGCTTGTGTGGTGCTATCCTCTTTCCGTCAGCCGACCACGTGCTAGATCTTCCCATCCTTAGCACCATCAGTGGTTTATGGAGAGGGCTTTCTATTTCCCAGGCTATCTTAGCCTATTTTTATGAAGGGCTTAGCTCTGCTGCCCTGAGTGGTCCACTGTTTGGTTCTATGATTCTCTTAGAGTGTTGGGTGGGCGTGAGACTGAAGTTTATCCCTAGGGCAAGCATAGAGACTGAGAGTAGGATCTTCGGGAGCCATCCACTTTCCTTTATCGGTGGCGGGTTTGGTTTCTCTTCGCAGGTGGAGTGTCGTACGGGGGATATGCGGACCAGAGAAGAATGGCGCAGGTACCTGAGTCGGCTACCCGTGGAGAGGTTCGTGATGCGGCCTAACTTCTTGGTGACTACGGAGGTCAGACTGCCCAGAGGACAGGGTCTGGATTTGAGGCTAGTGAGTGATACCGTACTGGCCGTGTATTATCCACACAGGTGCCATTTGCAGGTCGGTGTACCGCGGACCTTGCTTCCTCCGTTGTCGCACTTCCCTTCTCTTCAGGCTAGACAGATTGGCACTGAGCACGATGAGCAGAGTGTGAGGAGTGCACTAGCGATGTGGGGAATCAGCAAGGTGCGTGCCTTGCCAGCAGAGGTGGAAGAGGCGACCGAGACTCGCCAGGCGTATATCAGAGAACTGAGAGAGATGTGCCCCTGCGGGAATGCCCAGCGGAGGATTGAGTGATTGTACTTTCCCTTCCTTTTTATGATGCTTGATAAGTGAGAGCGCCTTGTTTGAGAGCGAGAATTGTCTGTATCAGGAGTAAAAGTTGGAGTGACTGATTTTGCCCCTTGCAGTTGTTCTGTTGTTACTTCGTCTTCTTGCTCCATCGTCCTGCACACTATTAGCAATGAAACAGGTTAAATCTGTTTTAGGCTTAGCCCCTTGCCTTGTGACAAGTGCGGAGGTAACCAGTGCTTGATTTTTGGTCAAGGGGCAAGCCTTATTAAATAAGCGAAGGAAAAGAGAAATGATAACAATGCAATGCATGCATGCCATGAATGCACGTCATGAATATTTTTGGATTTTTTTTTTTTTTAATGTTTGGATTTTGAAATATTCAATGTTTTTGGGTTTTAAGTTTTTTTTTTTTTAAAAGATATTTGTTGTTTTTTTGGATTTTGAAATATTTGTTGTTTTTTTTGAATTTTGAAATATTTGATTTTTTTTTTGTTTTATTTTTTTTTGTTTTGTTTTGTTTTGTTTTTTTTTTGGAAAACCGATGCTTCCGTAACAAGACATGCCTCCCTCGTAACCTGAGGATTCCTCCTGAGATTGGCGTGTGATTGAAGGGACCCTCCTGGTCCGAACTTATATTTGCCTGACGGTGTTCTGCCAGGGCCACCCCCAGGGTACTCAGCTTTGTCCTGAAAAGAAAAAAAGAATACGGAGACAAGCTTACACCCGTCATGTGAGGTTTTAAGACTTGAATTCTTTCCTGGGTACCCCTCAAAGCTTCGGTCTGTTGCGCCGGGGTTTTGTGTTCGTCATTGAACCTTAAGCTACCACAGTTGTTCCAAATATTTTCATTTATTCATTTTCCTTTTTGTTCTTTTCCTCTCTTTTTTCTTTCTTTTTCTTGTGGCTTCAGGTCATAACGAACTGCCCCTATTTGAGACTTATCTCGTATTAGGGTACCCAGGTCAGGCATCGCCTCCTTATTTACTCCTCATTCTTGGGTTCAGCCGAAGCAAGAAACGTACAGGGACTACAACTTTCCTCCAGAGTGTGGCCCCGGGAAACGGTGTTTGGCGGAACTGGGGACAGGACCAAAGGGTCGTATTTGTGTGTTCAGCTTCTCTCAGTGATTCTTATGAACAGGGGAGGCTTGCATTGCTAGGGAAGCACGTGGTTAGACTCTTTTTTAGGGATAGAAGCGTTTGAGATATAACCCGTTCCACGGATTTGCCAGTTCTTCTCCTTCTGAGTTTGTCAACCGATAGGCATTACCTGGATAGACTTCCTTGATGACGAACGGCCCTTCCCAGTTTGGCTGCAACTTAGCCCTTGGACCACCTGTTCGGATGAATTTCCTTTTCAAAACCATATTACCTATTTCAAACTTTCTTTCGATTACCTTCTTTTGAAAATGACGTGAAACCCGCTTTTGATAAACAGAAGCGTGATTGGCCGCATTTAACCTCTTCTCATCTAATAGTTCCAGCTGCGCTAGTAACGCCTCTCGACGCTCGTCGAGATTAAGTTCCTTATCTAGCTGCACTCTTAGGGAAGGGATGAGAATCTCATACGGGAGTACCGCCTCCATCCCATAGGTGAGGGCGAAGGGAGTCTGCCCTGTAGGAGTTCGGACAGAGGTGCGATAAGCCCATAGAGCGTCTATCAATTTATCAGCCCAATCAGCGTGCCGGTGGGATTCACACGTTTTCTTGATGATTTTAAGAAGGGTTTTATTGGTGGCTTCGGCTTGACCGTTGCCTTGTGGATAATATGGTGATGAATGATGCAATGCAATACCAAATTTCTTACAGAGGTCCTGGAGTTCTTGAGACACAAATTGTGGCCCATTGTCGGTGACAATGTCGCTTGGTACCCCGAACCGCGAGATGATGTTCTTTGTGATGAAGCGGCAAACTGTGGTAGCTTTGATCTCTGTATAGGCTTCAGCTTCCGCCCACTTCGTGAAATACTCTGTAGCGGTGAGGATGAAGGATTTCTGTTTTACTTGGGCGTTAGGGTCACCTAACGGACCGACAATATCAAAGGCCCACATGGAGAAAGGCCATGGGGCGGATAGTGGGCGAAGAGATGAAGCAGGGGCGTGGATTCTGTCAGCATGGAGCTGGCACTGAAGGCACCTACGGACGTAGGTAGAGCAATCTTCCTCTAGGGTTGGCCAGTAGTAGCCCTGCCTAAGGATCTTCTTAGCCAATGCCTGTCCATTCACGTGACCTCCACATTCACCGGAGTGAGCAGCTTCCACTACTTTCCAAGCTTCATCGTCATCTAAACACCGCATGAGAACTCCATTGAGAGCGCGCCTGTACAATTCTCCTGCAACGATTGTATACCTCGAGGCGACTCTTCTGATGGCTTTTCTTTGTGTCGCATTGGCTTCCTCCGGGAGAGAACCATCCCGACAATATTGCTCAATCTCATGGAACCATGGCAACTCATCTTCGTCCAAGATTTCTTCCAATTCTGCCAAGGATACTTCCTTAACCTCTTCTTTAGCCGCTTTCTCTTCCATAATCTTCCTAAGGTTAGCAAACCAAGGATCTTGCAGAGAGGGAGCGTCCATCCGTTGGACCACAATGGTCTCAGTGGAACGACTAAGGGAGAAGGATAAAGAGGAAGCGAGAGATGCTAATGAATCAGCAAGAATATTTTGAGATCGGGGAACATGAACGTAGATGAGTTTGCTAAATTGTCTAGCCAAGAGTGTGACCAAATCTTGATATGGCTTTAGTTTGGGGTCACGGGTGCGATAAGTTGACAGAACTTGACGCAGCACCAATTGAGAATCTCCCATGATGTTGAGGTATCGTGCGCCTAAGAGATAGGCGTGCTTTAGTCCAGCTAGGAGAGCCTCATACTCGGCTATGTTGTTGGTGGCAGAGAAAGAGAGCTGGTAGGCAAAAGGGACGGTGATACCTTCGGGAGTAAGGAGGACAGCGCCGATGCCACGGCCCTGGGAATTGAGCGCACCATCGAAATGTAGAGACCAAAAGGGAGGCGGATGAGAGATAACTGCAAGGTGTTCATCAGGGAATTCGTCCTGGATTGAATCAGTGTAGGGGATAGGAGAATGAGCAAGATGCTCAGCAATAGCATACCCCTTGATGGCCTTCTGGACGACGAAGGTGATATCAAATTGAGAGAGAAAGCTCTGCCAGCGAGCTAATCGACTAGAGAGGACGGGTTTCTCGAGGAGGTAGCGGATTGGGTTCATTCTAGAGATCAACCTTACCTCATGGGCTAGGAAATAGTGTTTTAACTTCTGAACTACCCATACCAATGCTGCACTAGTCTTCTCCATGGCAGTGTACCGGGATTCGGCAGAATTGAACAATCGGGAGAGATAATATGCTGCCCTCTCTCTTCCTTCATCATCCACTTGTGCCAGGACAGCACCTAGGGAATCCTCAGCGACAGAAATGTATAGGATCAAAGGCTTTCCGGGGACAGGAGGTTGCAAGACAGGAGGGTTGGACAGATAGACCTTAAGCTCCTCATAGGCCTTCTGACATTGTTCGTTCCATTTAAACTCGGCCCCCGCCTTTAATAAGTCGTAGAATGGGCGGCATCTTTGAGAGTGTTGAGATATGAATCTTCTAACGAACTGCAAACGCCCAATCAGACCACGAAGCTCCTTAAGATTCTTAGGCGGTGGCATTTCCATTACGGCCTTTGCCTTATTAGGATCAATCTGAATCCCTCGTTTGCTAACCATGAACCCAAGTAATTTCCCGGATGCGACTCCAAAGACACATTTCTTAGGATTCATCTTCAATTGGTATTCCCTAGCCCTTTGCAACACTTTGGCTAAAATGGCGGGGTGTTCTTCTTTTGTCCTCGACTTCACCAGAATATCATCCACATAGGCCTCCATGTAGACGTGCATCATGTCGTGGAAGATGGCCACCATTGCCCGTTGATAGGTAGCACCTGCGTTCTTCAATCCAAATGGCATGACGACATAGCAGTAGGTGCCCCAAGGCGTGGTGAAGGAGGTTTTCTCTTGATCTTCTAGAGCAAGACGGATTTGGTTGTATCCTGAATACCCGTCCATGAACGAGAGAGCCTCAAACCCAGCGGTATTATCTACCAAAACATCGATGTGAGGAAGCGGGAAATCGTCTTTCGGACATGCTTTGTTTAAGTCCCTGAAATCAATACAAATTCTGACTTTGCCATCTTTTTTTATTACCGGGACTATATTGGCCACCCACTGTGGATAAAGCACAACCCTGATGAATCTGGCCTTATGTAATTTGTCCACCTCTTCTTTCATTCTCAAGGCCATATGTGGGTGGAATCTTCTGAGCTTTTGTTTAACAGGAATCGCCCCTGGCCTTAAGATTAACCTGTGTTCCACTAAAGCGGGGTCGAGACCCGGCATGTCCTCGTAGGACCAGGCAAAAGAATCGCTGTACTCTCTCAAAACCTTGATGAGCTCCTCTTCTACCTTAGGAGGGAGATCAGCTGCAATAGATATGGGCCTGGGATCCTCTTCGGTCCCTAAATTGATTTCTTTAGTGGGTTCATCCACTGCTGACGAGGGTTCGTCGAATCTTCTCAATCCTTGTGCGTATAGGTCAGCAATGTCCTCCACATCACTTTCCTCATCATCCGCTGGGTCTTTCTCGTCTACAATTTCATACACTCCTAGTCCGTCATTGCTCCACACCCGGCCTTCTGAATCCTCATCCTCTTTCAAGGAGACGGTGGTGGCTATGAATTCTGGGCATCTGAGGAGGGTCTGGCATCTCAAGGCCAGATCCTGTAGGAACCTATCGGGAATGGAACGGGAGTGACATGCCAGTGGTGGCGTTGCAGAGGTGGATGGGCTATCTAAGGGGGAACATGCTTCTACCCTGACTGACTCGACTAACCTAGGAGACCTATCTACCTGTACATCTACCCTAGGAGACAGAAAATCTTCTACCCTGACTGACTCGACTAACCTAGGAGACCTATCTACCTGTACATCTACCCTAGGAGACAGAAAATCTAGTGGAGAAGGAGCAGGGGTTTGGTGCCCCTGGGGAGTGGATGAGCAGAAGACAGCATAGTCTTCGACTGAAATGTAAGTTTGAAAGTTGACGTTTTTTTTTGGGTATCTTCTACTACCAGAAGAGAGCAAGAAGAATCAGAAGGTGGAGGCAGAGGAAGGAGTTTTTTTGTGAAGAATTGAGGAAAGAGAGAGAGGAAGGTATCGGGGGAGAACCACATCCCGCGAACTCGAGGGTTAGGAGAAGGTGGTGAAGATAGATCGAGTAGATCAATGGGCGGACAGTGCCCGCAATTGGAGGGAATGAATAGAATTTTTGACGGTCTCCCTGTGAAACACGGTTTGACCAGTATTGGAGGAGATCGAATCACAAAGTTTGGGTAAACTGTTGAGGCCAAATGAGCAGGAGGAATAAAGAAGGAAATGTCGGAGCTTCCTGCCTCTCGTATCTTCTGTGGCCTTATCAGAGCATGCCTAACCATGGGCATCTCTGTCCCCTTCATTTGAGTGGCTGGATCAGTAAACAGACTTGACATTTCAGCAAAATAATCTTCAAGATCCCCTACCAACCCCTGCAGAGGCGGCGGTGGGTCAGCAACAATATTAACAATGGGAGCATCTTTCTTTTCTTCCTTGGATTGTGGCTTATTTGCGGTGCCGGGCTGTAGTGGACCCTTTACAAAGTGTTGCCGGTAGTCCCAGGTTAGTGGCCCAGAATCTGCCTGAATGGTAGTGTTATGATAGCCTAAGCCCTGACGACCCATCTTCTTGCTTTCAGAGATGGGTTTGGTCTTTCCCTGTAACCGCGCGCCGAGACCAAGGCCTGGCTGATAGCCTAGCTTCATGATCATGTCCCAGCCTTTAGAATTTTTGGGTTTAGGCTTAGCTCCGGCATTCTTGCGTGTTGTAATGGGTTTGCCTGCCGCATAAGCCCATGGGTAATTTATGTCCATAACTGACAATACTGGCCTATTGCTCGGCCATAGAGTGGGGAGAACCTGGTCAGTGATGGCGTCCACTGCCTGGACGGTGGAAACACTCTTGACTTTGACCACCCGCCCCTGGAAGGAGAATTTCAGGCACTGATGGGCGGTGGAAGGTACCGCTTGCAGAGCATTTATCCATGGACGACCCAGAATAGCCTTGAACATCGGATCTATGTCTAGGACGTAGAATTCCACCTCTATTTGTAACGGCCCTAGCTCAGCCTGTAATGTGATGACCCCGTGACATGCCCTTCTGGAATTGTCATAGGCGGCAATGGTTGTCGGTGTCGGCTTCAGCATACTTTCAGAAATGTTGCAGGCACGCAGAGTACTTAATGGACAAACATTTATTGAAGCCCCAGTGTCCACTAGCACTGAGTCTACCACTACCTGGTTCAAGGTGATGGTGACGCATAGCGGCATTTGGCGTGCTTCAGGGGGCGCGAGTTCGGCCTCAGAGAATGTGATAGCGGGCCCTTTGGTAACAGTAGCCAACACTGACGGCAAGCTGTCTACCGCCACATCTTCGTTCACTATGACCCTTTGCAGAAACGTCCTTAATGCTTCTTGGTGTAGAGGTGAACGTCTGATCAACTCCAAGACAGAGATCTTTGCCGGCATGCGGTCAAGATGTTGCAACAGGTCGTATGTGGAACCGGGCGCGGGGTCAACTTCATTGTCTTGTGCTGCTGATGCTGAGATGGAGGGTATTTGGGGAGGTGCACTGGTAGAGGGGTAAGTCCTTTGAAATAACCGCCCGCTCCTGAGGGCAAGGTTTTGTGCTGGCATGGCTGTAGGTGGGCTCCCGCTTGACCCAGTGGGGTGAATGAGAATGGAAGGGATGGCAGTCTTGGTGATGGAGGATATGATAGGCATAGTAAGCGAAGGTTGTGGTGAAGGTAAAATGGGCGATGGGTGAGGTAAAGGGGCGGTTAGTGGACTGCAGTGATTGGTGGACAAGATAGTGGAGGGTATAGTAGGTGGGGAAGTATAATGTTGTGGGGGGATAGGCGAGAGAATATGGCTTCTCGGAGTGGTAAGTATGGTGGAAGGATGGATGACGGGGGAAGTTGTGGAAGGCATGGAAGGCCGAAGGATGGAAAAGACGGCGGGTGAGGTAGAGTGCGTAGGGATGTGGCGTAAGGTTAACAGGTGTGCGGGATCGTCAATGGTCCACCCTGCGTCAGGAGCCGGGTGGCGTAACATGTTGACTTGGGCCGGTGCCGGCGGCTGCTGTTGTTGTTGAGGAGCGGGTGCATGTACTGGCATGGGATTTTGGTGGATCCCTAAGTTTGGCTGCTGCTGCTGTTGCTGTGGCTGCTGTGGCTGGAATTGCTGAGGTTGTTGCTGAAACTGCTGTTGCTGTGGTGCTGCCTGTTGCGGCCTTGCTGGCCCTCTTCTCAGATCTTCAATCAGCTTCCTCATCTGAGCCCAATCGATCCTGTGACCTTCGTGCAGGTCGTATACCAGGTCCCTAAAATGATAACACCTCTCAATGGTGTGCCCCGGCTGCCGGTGATATACACAATATCGGGACAGATCGGCGGCCGGATTCATGTTCGGGCGCTCAGGTGGCAATTGTAAATCGCCAGTATGCATCAGCGCTGCAAAGACATTAGTGAGCGTCTCTGGGAGAGGAGGATAGTTGGCTCTTTTAGCAACCGGACGAGCAGGTGCGTAGGTAGCAGGCGGGGGAGTGTTATGGTATTGCAGTGGTTGCTGGGGCTGTTGTGGTGGTGGCGGAGATTGTTGTTGAGGGTGTTGCTGCGTGGGAAAGGAAGGGCGAGGTGATGCGGAGAAATGGGGGTTGCTTTGCTGGGGGAAGTGGGAGGTGGCAGTCTGGCTAACTACCTGCACCTGCTCGTTTGTTTGGACTCCCTCGGTAACAGGGCCCTGTGGTTTTCTGGAACTCTTGGGCTTCTGGGCTTCGAAGAGAGAATGAATGGGGGAGTCCTTAAACTGGGTCTGGATAAACCGGGCCCGACTGTACAGTTGATGCATACTGGTGATGTCATTCATCATTAGGACATTCCGGAAGAGAGGGGTTGCATTAGAAATGAGCAGTTTGATCTTTTCTTCTTCCGGAATCTGCCCGGGCACACGGGAGGCTATCTGCCTCCACCTATCAGCATAGGTAGCGAAGTCTTCATCAGTTTTCATCTTCTCGGCCACTAAGTCCGTGAATGAGTATTCGGGTCCGACCCGATCTTGGAATCTTTGCACGAATTTCTGTTTGATCGTCTTGAAGCTCCCAACCTCCTCCAATGGCAGAGCGTAAAACCATTCGAGTGCCACCCCGTCCAGGGATCGCCGGAATAGATATGCAAGGAGGTGATCGTCATGCTGGTATGGTCCCGACTCGTACAGGAATTCCTTGACGTGGATGAACGGGTTGCCGTTCCCATTGTACTTTCGGTATGTCGGGAGCTCTGACTGAGAAGGGAATCGGATGTCCCGGAAATTAGGAGTGAGAGCATCTGCGAAGGATGGTGGGCCAACCCTCTTATTGAGGAGATCGATCTGCTGTTGGAGAACTGCCAAGCGATCGTCACTTCCTTGTTGAGGTAGAGGGACTTGAGGTGGAACTGAAGGGTAGTGAGAGGCAGCTGGATGGACAGTAGAAGCCGAGGGATAATGGGAGACAGCCGGATGGATAGTGGGGGCCATGAGCCCGTAAGATGGATGTTGAGTCCAAAAAGGACCCACATCAGCGTAAGCGAGTTGAGCTATTCCGGGCTGTAGTCGAGTAGAATCCACTTGGGCCAGAGGGGCCGGTGGTGCTGATGAGACGGCCGCGTGGGCACTAGCACGAGGAGATAAGGGAATTTGACTCTTCCCTTTGTCTGCAGGAGGGTGGGCTGAGGTAGAAGCCTGGCCAGATTGATATATTGGAAACTGGAGGACCTGTGGGCGAAGAGGGGTATGGTCCACTGGGGCAACAGACGGTGCTCCGGACCTCTCAGCAGGATGGGTGGAAGAGACATGAAGGGTTACAGCGGGCGGGACCTCTGCCCCGAGGGCTTGCTTGAATATCTGGAGTTGATCCTGGTCAAGTTGGGACATGAGTTGGAGTAGTTGGCTCGCCGACGGGGAGCCAAACTGAGGGAGCGTGGGTGGCGCAACCTCAGCGATGGAGGAAGGGGGAACAAAGACGAACCCCTCCCCATTCAGGGAGGAGGCAACCCCGGAGACGTCCTCGAGGAGCCCCTGAGGAAGAGAATCCTCGCGGGCGGGGATGGACCCGAAAGAAGACATGCTGGATGATGATGAGTTGAATAAAGGGTTGCAATAGAGGGAGAGTAGAGAATCGCCCCTAGGAGATGATCCCGAGGGAGGGGAGCAATGCTGCATGCAATGGGATGCACAGACTAGAGAGACTTAAGACCAAAGTACACAAGTAGAAGCAAAGCAACCACACAATGAAAGGTGGAGACGAGAAGGGAGTCAACCAAGTATGCACACACTTTGAATGATGCCGCAGATTTTCAGAATTCTTTTCTCTGAGGCTTAGTGTTTTGATTAAGATGTAGAGTTCACTCGGACACTTGGGAGCCTAATAACGGCATGATGGGGGAACTGGCTGACTTTAAGGGGAAGCACTCTCCACGTATGCAGAACCTAGACACGGTGTGGCGATGGTACAACCGGCCCGGCGTCCGTGTGGGAATCCACGGCTCACGGGGGCTTACGGAGGTCCTCGGCAAGATTCCCTAGTCGGCTCCAAGGAATATGGAGACGAGAGGAAATCCTACTTCGGTAGGAAATGCAACTACAGTATGAAGTGAATGATCCTAGGTGCACCGGAGTGCATGCAAAGCCTAGCCTAGAAATCTAGCAATCACATATGAAATCAAATGATAGAATCATGAAGCAATCAATAATATGATAGAAAATAACAAGTGGACAGCAGGGGGACCAATGCTGGGAATAACAATCAGGGATAACAAGTGCCAGCCGTAGACTCTACACCAAAATAACGGTCTACAGGGGACCGCTGAATTGATTATAACGGCTCTGGAAGAACCGCTAAAGTGCAGAGCTCAAAACGCGAATGGCGGCCTGATGATGACCGCCATACGAGTATGACGGCTTGATGGAAGCCGTTAAATGAGCAGAGTACAACAGTGATAATTGCGGAGAATACCAGAGACCGACGGCTGACGGAGAACCGTTTTACACAGAACGACGGCTGTTACAGAACCGCTGAACTTCACAGAGACAGAGATTGGTCAGCAAACCAGAAGCACGATGGGCATCAATGTCCCACCGTGATCGCCAAAAAAGGAGAGGTGTTGATATGTTATTCCTCCTCGAGTTAAATAATATTGAAGAGATAAAAAACAACAGGAGGAAAGATGAAGCTGTTGACCGTGATCGCCACCCGGTGAAAGCGCCGGGACTCGGAAGCTACGGGAGAATGCGGGTCCGTTCCTCCACTCCTCCTGGCCGGCCAGAAGGTGCGGGCCTCGTGCTTTTGGTTGCTGACGGGCGTATGCTGTATGAGATTTGGCGATGGAATTCGACAGCACTTCGTGATGGTCCCCCCCTTTTTTTTTCTTTCTGTCAGAACCCGTGAGCTATATATATAGAGCCCACGGCTTCGAGCTTAATCAGGGGTTAAGGGGAATGATGGTCGGTCAAAGGCCGGTAAATGAGAGCATCGTGTCAATATTGCCAACGACATTCTCCTCTTAATCCGCCTGGAATCACGGGGGTCTAATCTGGGTGGCCTTCAAAATGACGGTCTTACGAAGGCCGCCAAACATATATGACGGTCTCGGAGGGACCGTTCAATATACATGACGGTCCTAGAAAAACCGTTATACTCAAAGAGGAGTCAACGCCCGGACAAACAACTTTTCGTGAAGCACGTGGCTATGACCGACTGTCGGGCCTCTGAACCCTTTTCTTGTCGGCAAATAATGACGGCCCAGGGACGACCGCTATATTGACTATAACGGTTGGCATTGAGCCGCTATAAAAAAGCGTATCACGCGATACAAATAACCCGGGGCAGCGGAACACAACGGCCAAGTGGGGACCGTTATATTGAGAAACACGGTTCATAACAGACCGTTAAATCCAATGAGAGGGAGGGAGGCCTTCTTCGCTGGGAAGAGCCCAAAATACTGCCAGAGGAATAATCTTTCATGTGATTGACTGTTCGGGACATCAATAACTGAGACGCAGGAACTGATTTGATTCATCGGTAAAAAAACGGGTGTCAACAGCCAATGCGTCCCACAATGGGAAAAGGACCAACATAGCGGGGACTCAACTTCCCACGCTGTCCAAAACGCATCACTCCCTTCATGGAGGAAACCCTTAAGAATACACGGTCACCGACCGCAAAATAGAGGGGCTGTCTGCACCAATCGGCTTAGCTCTTCTGCCGACTCTGCGCCGCCAACATATTCCGATGGACCAGATGCACCACATCAACACACTGCTGCACCATCTCTGGTCCCGTCATAACACACTCACCAACCTCAAACCAATCAAGTGGAGTCCGACATGGTCGCCCGTACAACGCCTCATAAGGAGCCATCCCAATGCTCGAATGATAGTTGTTGTTGTAGGCAAACTCCACCAATGGTAGATGGTGAATCCAACTCTCTTGCCATTATTCCAGGCAACAAGACCTCAACTTATCCTCCAACGTCTGGATGGTCCTCTCTGACTGACCGTCCGACTGAGGATGGTACACCGAGCTAAAAGCTAACCCGGTGCCTAGAGCTCGCTTGAAACTCCTCCAGAATCCAGAAGTGAAACGCAGATCTCGATCTGACACAATGGAAATGGGAATCCCATGCAAAGGTACGATCCTCTCAACATAAAGTCAAGCCAACTTGGGCACACTCCAGCTGACTTTGATCGGTAACAACTGAGCCATCTTCGTCAGCCTATCCACCAGTAACCAAACACTATCTTGTCCACTCAGAGTCCTCGGTAATCCCACCACGAAATCAGTGGTCACGTAGTCCCATTTCCACGCGGGAACCTCCAAGGGCTGAAGCGTACCACCAGGTCGCTGATGCTCCGCCTTCACCTGTTGACAGGTCAGGCACCTGGCCACAAACTCGGCAACATCGCTCTTCATGCCAGGCCACCAGAACTGTCTCCTCAAGTTTCGATACATCTTCGTCGCACCCGAGTGCACAGTGTACCAACTCCCATGAGCATCAAGTAACAATGCACACCTCACCTGCTCTTCAGCTAGGACGTATAGCCTACCACGGAATCTCACGGCTCTATCCTCACCGAACTCCACATCGGCCAGAGCCAAAATTTGGGTAACTCAGGGTCTGCACACTAAGCATCTGTCACCTGATGACGAATAGCGGGCGTGACAGTCAAGCTCGCAAGCACCGCTGACCCTGGCTCTTGGGGAACCTTAAGCCTAAATGTCACGGCTGGCACCTGTTCCCAGAGCCTCCACTTCCTCACCATCATCGTACTGACCAGGACCTTCCTACTCAAGGCATCAACAACAACATTCATCCTGCCCGACTGATAAGACAGGGTGAAGTCATAATCCTTCATATACTCCATCCAGCGCCTTTGCCTGAGATTAAGGTCCTTCTGTGTGAACACATACCTACAACTCTGATGGTCAGTGAACACCTCGAACTTCTCACCGTACAGATAATGCCTCCAAATCTTCAACGCAAAAATCACAGCCGCCAATTCAAGGTCATGGATAGGGTAGTTCTCCTCATGTGGCTTCAACTGACGCAACGCATATGCCACAACTCGACCGTGCTGCATCAGCACAGCACCCAACCCGACCCGGGAAGCATCTGTACACAATACAAAACATCCTGATCCAGAAGATGACACCAACACCGGTGCCGAGGTGAGCAACCTCTTCAGCTCCCTAAAGCTCTGCTCACACTCATCAGTCCAGACAAACGGCACATCCTTCCTCGTAAGTCTTGTCATCGGGGCCGCAATACGAGCAAAATCCTGAATAAACCTCCTATAATAGCCTGTAAGCCCCAAGAAACTCCGAATCTCTGTCACGGACCTTGGCCTTGGCCACTGCATCACTGCCTCGACCTTGGCTGGATCCACGAAAATACCATCACCAGAAATCACGTGTCCCAAAATTTGCACCTCTTGAAGCCAAAACTCACACTTACTGAGCTTAGCGTACAGCTGGTGATCTCGCAAAGTCTGCAACACTACCCTCAAATGATACACATGCTCCTCTGTAGACTGCAAATAAATAAGGATGTCGTCCACAAATACGACCATGAACTGGTCCAGATAGGGACGAAACACCCTCTGCATCAAATCCATGAATGCAGCGGGGACATTGGTGAGCCCAAATGACATCACTAAGAACTCATAATGCCCATACCTCATACTGAATGTAGATTTATCCACATCAGACTCACGAATCCGCAGTTGAGAGTAACCGGACCGTAAATCGATTCGCGAGAACACTCGTGCGGACTGAAGCTGGTCAAACAAGTCATCAATCCGCGATAGTGGATACTTGTTCTTAATGGTCACCTCATTCAACTGCCGGTAGTCAATACACAACCTCAGACTATCATCCTTCTTCTTCACAAATAATACTGGCGCACCCCAAGGGGAAAAGCTAGGACGAATGTACCCCTTGGCGAGCAAATCCTGCAACTGCGCCCCCAACTCCCTCAACTCAGCGGGAGCCATGCGGTAAGGAGCCTTCGACAAAGGTCCCATACCAGGCACAACCTCGATCACAAAATTAATCTCCCCCTGGGGAGGTAAACCAGGCAAATCCTCGGGAAAAATATCAGGAAACTCGCACACCACCGAAATGTCCTCCACATCCGGTTCCAATTGGTCCATCACGACCACAGAAGCGAGGAAACCCTGACAACCCCCATCAAGCAATCGACGAGCCCTAAGAGCCGAAATAAGAAAACGGGAAGAGGAAGACCTGATACCTTGAAAATAGAAGGTAGGTCCATGAAGCCACCGGAAATAAACCTTCTTCGAGTCACAATCCACCAAGGCATGATGTGCCTCGAGCCAATCCATGCCCAAAATCACATCAAAGTCCTGAAGTGGCAACGCATAAAGCCTGGCCGGTAAACTCCTCCCTTCCACCCACACAGGAACCTCGTCGAAACAATACGGAGTGATCATAAAATCACCAGAAGGTAACTCCACTGCCAAATCACAAGACAACTGGGTCACCGGCCCCTAGATACTCAGCACGAAATCCTCCGAAATAAACAAATGCGACACGCCAGAATCAAACAAAACTCGAATCGCACAACCCAAAATCATAACGGTACCTTCCACAATCTGCGACGCCTCTACCTCTGCCCTGGTCATACGTGTAATCTGGCCTCGGAACCCCTGCCTACCACCTACACTTGCTGACCGGTGTAGTGGCGGAAACTGCCCCTGCTGCTGCTGCGGCTGCTGAGGGTATTGCTGTTGTCGCGGCTGGGAAAACTACTACGGTGGCTGACGTGGCCTCTGTGGACCGTCACGCGCCATGTGCCCTGGCTGGTCACACCAGAAACAAATCACGGGCGCCGTGTACTGCCTGCCTGGATGTGACTCGCCACATCGGGGACACGATCCCTGCGATCCACCAACTGATCCCTGACACTGATAGGGAATCGGCTGCTGCACACTGCCTGAAGACACCTGCCTCTGATCCTTACATTTTCTTTTAGAAACCCTTCTTAAAAAACTTCTTGACCTATGAGCCAAAAGACGCAGACCCTGTCACTAACGCCGCCAGTGCCGAAGCTCCCCTACCCGAAGAGTGCTGAAAGGTGCTCTACTGCTAGGTAGCCGTCTGCTGGCTGCGGCCTGACTAGGACTACCCCTGGCCTCCATGTCCTCTGATCTTCTACATATCCAGCTCCAAAGATGCTGCCACACGAGATGTTGTCTCCAAATCAGTAGCAACGTTCGCCATCAGAAGGTGCCTCAGCTTCTGCCTCAAACCCTGAACAAACTGCTCAGTCTTTACCCCTCATGCTCCATGATATGGGGCGCATAACGGCCTAACTCAACAAACCGAGCCCTGTACTGCAACAATGACATGTCACCCTGCACCAGCTCCAGAAACTGACGCATCTTCTGCGTACCAACATAGGATGGGCTGTAAGTACGCTCGAAGACCGTGACAAAGTCCTTCCACACGATTAGCTGGAGGGAACGTGACTGAAAGGACGTCTTCCACTCCGAAGACCACCAATCTCAAGTAGAACCCTACAACTGGTTGCAAGCCAACATCACCTTGTCCTCCTCGACACAGTTCATAGAACTGAACACTCTTTCCATCTCATCAAGCCATCTCTTGGCCACATCGGCATCTGGCTGGCCATCGTAATAGGGCGGGTGGAACTGCAAAAAGTCTCTCACAGCACGGCTAGGCCCACCCCTAGATGACGAGCCCTCACCAGCATCTCCACCGAACTGCTGAGACATAAACTGAAACATGCTCCGAAAGAAATCCTCTGCCCCCGGAACTCTCGTTGCATCCCCTGCCTGGGTGGTAACTGGTGGCACTCTGCTCTGCTCCTCCTGCTCCTCTGTCGACGGTCCCTGCTGAGAGCGAGTCCTCCACCTCGGCGCCATACTCGCCTACTGCAACAGACAAAAGACACAGAAAACGGGAAATCAATAAAACACATGATGCCCAAAGCCAGTGCCGACTGTACATCATCATTGTGGACTAGTGGATCACTGCAACTATTGACGATTCTTATATATATCCACAACCGCTGCTCTGATACCAACTGTAACGACCCGAGATCCGAATACCGGGAGAGGCCCGATAACCCGAATCCTGAACTGCCACCCACGAACCCGAAGACTCGGAAGGGTTAAAAGGGATGGTGTGGAGATACACAAGAATTTAAAATAATTGCAGTACTACACAGATAAAAATTAAACAAGAATCATAATAAATGATATTAAGTAAATTACATGGTCCACTATTTAACAACATGCTAAAACATAACAGTAGCCCGCAACTAGTACAGTACAAAAAGAAAAGGTAAAACTACACGGGGCATACCCCGGCCTGGAAACTGGCAACTAACCTTGGGCACCTGAACCACGTGGAGCCTCGGAAGCGCTCCCCCGAAGTCTTGTCTCACCTGAAACGCGAAAAACACGCATGGAATGAGCCTTAAGACAAAAGGCTTAGTAGGGATCATCTGGTTCCCACCTCACAAACCGAGAAACCGCGCAAAAAGTAACTACAGGCTACCACTAGCAAGACGTAAAAAGAGAGCTGTAGAAATAAATAAACAGAAAAGCTCTACCACGTCTAGTACCGAACGCACAGCACGAAAATCGAGATGCCTCGACGAAACCTCAAGAGTCGCTACCAACAAAGGTAGGAGTACCGTCCACTAGAAGCAAGGCCAGATGCGTCCACTGACGACTTAGACCGTGCCTCAGGTGTCCCCCTGCGATGCCCCAGGCGGAGACAAAGGCACCGTACAAGTAACCACTGAACAAGTGACTAGCTAGGGTCGCGCTCGTTAGCGTGGGTCCAACTGCCCCCAACCACGTGTGCACTCACAGACCATACGTCCTAGGTCTGGCCCTCTGACTGGTTTTCCCCTCAGCCGGACTATGGCGTCAAACGTGGGGCCCTACGAAAATCAATCTAAAAATTGTCTCTCGGGGTAGCCTCGTCACCACTCCCTGGTGGGACGACACGCGTGTCGGAAGGCTAAGACTAGTGGAGGGTCACTGAAGGAGTAGACTCTCTAGTCAACGGAAAGCACTAAACTGGACAAGTACAAGGATCGCTCCTCGTACCGACACCGACTCTCGGTGACCACGGACGGATCCACCTCACTCCCTGGGATTCCCACGGCACCCACGTACGGCCCCCACATGATGCCCAGCATCAGTCGGGCCGTCGGTCAGCAAGGGGATCGAGGGCCACACCCCCGAGGTTAGGATCGGCAAGAGACGCACTTCGGTCAGACAACACATAGTAAGCGATCGTTCGATGGACCGCCTCAGAGCTCAAACGGTCCTCCACAGACCGCTTGACCAACTGGGATGGTCACATACTAACCGCTTATAAACAGATATAAACGGTCCTCCTTGGTCTGTGTAAGATATACACGGTCCTTCATAGGACCGTTCCAGACTGAACGGCCTCCAACGGGACCGTTCAGGATCTGGACAGAACCACACGCCACATGGTCTCCCTCGGACCGTTCAGGACCTAAACGGTCCAACGACAGGCCACTTGAGGAGCTAAGCGGTCCCCCTTGGGCCGCTTAGCCACCCAACAACACAGAAGTTAAACGGTCCTCAGATGACCATGGAAAACACAAACGGTCTCACCAAGGATCGCGCGAGAGGATTAAACAACCATCTCATGACCGCGTAACCCAAATACTGTGCAACGGTCAAATCGTAACGGTTAGAAACACCTCGAAGACCACGCTGGTCTCTAGGGGTAAACGGTCTGTCGTGAGGCCGTTCAGTGGTAGGCGGTCTATCGAATGACCGCTTACCCTGCCGACACTCCAAGGCCGAAAATGGTCTATCTGGGGACCGCCCAGAAACAAAAGCGATCTAGCTAAGGCCGCTTACTCGTAAAAATGGTCACTGTTAAACCGTTTACAACCCGTGAAACCGAGAACGGCGGGAATTGCCCCAAAGATTCATTCCACGCTCCATTCACCCCCGCGTGAAGGGGAAACAAAAGAGAAACTTGTTCCCAAGCCCCCAATGCATCGATTGATGCCCACAAATCACAAAATGGCGGATTAAAACACTGGATCGGCCACTCAAACCCCAAAACATGCTTTTCCCTTCCCGGCTCAAAATAACCCTCTCTCGGCCTCACCTCGGCCTACAAATCGCGAGAAAGGTAAATGTCGAGCTAAGGATCGTCACCCTACCTCGGGGTCGCCCGAAACTCGCCGGATCGCCGCCGAACTTCAAAAACCCGCTTGAAACCCACGTTCTTCCTGGGCTTTTCACGAGCCACGCACGCCGCCGAGATCACCACACCGCCACCGTCGTCACCGCGCCATCACCTCGCCGTTGTTTGCAATCGGGGAGAGGGTCGTCGCGTCGTCGAACGGAAGAGGGGGAGAGAGGGGGCGCCGGTCGCGAATGCACGGGAGGAAGAAGAAGAAAGGAGGAAGAAGAAGAGAAAAAGAAAAAGGAATATAGGGGGTATTTATAGAAAATCTGGATTTTCTGAAAAATATGAAAAAATAGAAATATATACCTCCGTGATCCTCGGAACACGCCGGTCACACCGGTACCACCCGCGAGTAGGTGAACGACTCGGTTCACCCGCTACGGGTTCCGTAGGTTTGCCGAAGAAAAACACGCGGAAACTGCGGAACACGTTCCGAGACCTCCGAAATGGATCCAAAACACACGGATCCGAACCCGAAAGATGTCCGAAAAATAATTTCGGGTATAATGAGAACCAATTCTCCGAGAAAATAAATCTGGGACCCGAGAAGAAGGATCCAAAGGGTCCGGGATATTACACTACCTCTACATTTTTTTGCACCGTCTGTGGGAATCCTGAGCTCGCACTCGCTTGTCTTCTCAAGAGGGTCTAGTGTAGTGGGACATAAGGCCACATGATTAATCATATATTGGATGTTAAGAAAGAAATCAAGTGTTTCTAATATTCGTCTTCACCTTTAACCTAAGAGGCCCATTTTACAAGGACAAAACCCCACCTCACGAACAACGCCCTCCAAAATCGAGCTCTTCAGCTCACGTCTATTAGAAGGCCAACCGCACCACTCGCCACAAGGCATGTTGACTAGCCATAATAATGTGGGTCAAATAACCCACTCCTGAGGGAGAAAGCGGCCAACTGACTACCTACAACAACTGACTTTCTCGTTCGCTGGATAGGCCAACCGCCTCACTCCCCAAGAGCTGACCAACTAGCCATTAATTACGACGAGTTGAGAGGGCCCTCAGAATGACGGACCGACTATGGACCAATTGGTCTCCAGTCTTAGCCGAGTACATATTTAATGGTTCATTCAACCACGAACATGGCCATGGACCATAGACCACTAAGCAGAATGAACGACCCAGCTTCCATGTAGTCGACACACTTGGAGCTAACGGGACCTAGCCGAGACTAGGCCAACTAGCCCAAGTGCAACAGCCTTGTCCCCTTAGGACTCTTGGAGCACCGTGTGTTCTATCATGAAGAGGGTAGGTGAGGGTGAGCGCTCTGACATAGCGCCTAGGTCCTTGGCCACAGTGACTTGAGGAGCCACTCTTGGCACTAGGCGACTATTTGGGAGAACAACCAAGTCCTCAGCCGTTCCCTAATTAGACTCCTCAGGCAACTGTACTGCCATTCCACTATCGCCTACACCCCGAATGTTGCCGCCACTTCTTTTGCCACTGCTGCCTTCACCCCCGCCCCTCTCCACGCTACCTCAACCCCTATAATTGCGCTCAGATCACTACCCCCCCCCTCACTTGGCACCCTCCCTCGCCTTCTCTGAGAATCTAGGGAGTGCCTGGAGCAGCAACTTCTCCACCTCCAGGACCTGCATGAAGGCAACTCGGCCATCATGGATACTTTGTGTCCAAGATGCCTCTATATCGGCCGTCTGATAGTGATCGTCTAGGAGTGAGAAAGTACACATGATAGCGATCAGCACACAGTGGGCTACGGTCGCCCTGGAGCTAGATGCCAGCTCGCTCCCCTTCTGCCTCTGCTGATGCACCACGAGCATTGCCTCCATGCCAGACATTATACTTTTCACTCGTCACCTCCGATGACATGCTTGAAATGCCTCCGGGAATGCTCGATACCCTGCACTCTTTGCCCGCCACCTCTGACGACGCTCCAGAAGTGCCTTCGGGCATGCTCGGCGATCCTCCTTTGATGCCTGGAGCCACCTTTTGCCCCTCCGAGCTTGAGGGGGAGCTGGCGACCGTAATCGAGGTTGAAGGGGAGACGCGCACAGCCGATGGCCTCACAAGTCCACCCACCACTAGTGAGAGGTAGCGAAGACTACCTGGAGCAAGCGGAGTGGCCGACACTGGCATGAAGATGGGTACCTCATCCATGGAAGCATGACCCGCGCGCAACGCAAGACCCCTTCGCCAAAGCATACAAGATTCCTCCAGAGCACCGAGCACTCTCACTGGTCGGGAGTGGTGGGCTAGTAAGAAGGTGAAAATTCTCCGGGCCCACTACGTCCCATTATCAACTGACCCACAATCTAGGAATGTCGTCAATCGGGGCCCACTCAAGACTAGTACAGCTCACATGCACATGCTCGGTGCACGATCGTGCCCCATGTTCCTAGCGGGTAGCCATTACCGTAATAATGGTGGACGTTACCCCATGTGTAACAATCTAAAATCCAGATACCGAGTAGAACCTGATACAATTTGAATCTTGCGCCACCCACGAGCCGGGAGACTCGGAAGGGTTATTTTAGTGTTGTGAAGATGCATTGAAATTCAAGCAATTGCAAAAAATAAGTTACAGGACTAATCGATTTAATAACAACAATAAAGTTTACATTTTACAATTAAACAATTTAACTATAGAGTCCAGTCCACTAGTACAATCAACTAGAAAAGGAACGTACACTACTGCAAGGCATACCCTGGCACTAGCAAGCTGGCTACTAACGATCGTCCGAATGCTGCACCAAGCTCGAGAAAGATCATTGCACCTGAAAAATAGGGAGTGAGCCTCATCTCATTAGCTCAATAGGGGTCCCATGGATCCCCTCCACAACAATGGAGGTAAGCAGTAACAACCCAATAACAGCAACAACGATAACAATAATGGCAACAATAAAATAACAACAACGATAGAAACAATAAGAACCGTAGACGGTGGAACTACAGAGTCTCTATGCTACTCCGATTCTCGACAAGGAAGCCACGACCTCTAGTCAGGACTGCCGACCCATGGCGAAACCACAGTCTCATTATTGAGAGAAACCGATGACAATGTTGTCGTAACAATCCATCCTTGCTGACAAAACCCAAGTGAAGGTCACGCGGCCACACGCACAACCTCCACCCTCAGGAGGACAACCTCAACACTAGCAACCCTTGGTCTCGAACCAAAACTAGTAAGAAAACTATGCCCTCTACGTAAGGTGGCTCCAGCCCGTATGCCGAAAGGGCCATCGACAATGCTATCGATATCTCAACTTTACCGGCATAGGGTCCTCCACCCAAATATACACAATAAGGCCAGATGCATCCACTGACATCTCATACTGCGCCAAGGTCTCATATGCATGCAAACTATCTACACCCGATCGCGGGTGTAGCAGAGGAGCCATACACACATCACACCCTGGGACTGGCTAGGATCCGTGCCTTTATGCCCAATAGCATGGTTGTGTCCTACAACTTGACCCGGGGTACGCATCCCCATGTCCACTAGCGATGTACACTTGTCCTAACTAAGGTACACATGCTCAAGCAGTCTCGCCTCTGCACATGGAGTGTTGTACACGCAAGGTGGTCTTGCCCGGTCCATCCACGATAGGCCACTAGGCTCCCCTCGCCTGGCCTGACACGAAATTCCCTTAAGACAGTGTAAAAGCAAAACACAGTCTTTTGTGATCTCACGAGAATCTACCGTATAACACTATCATCCGCGATCTTGCGGGAATCTCGAGAATGTGTGCACGCATGCATGTGAACCACCATAAACCATGGCATGACACCACCGGATACACGGAAACCACCCACGGCTGAAGGATGGGAACTAGTGGATGATGGCCTACTGAACTTACACAAGGACCACCCATCGCGATCACGGAACTCTTGCGAAAAAATACTCTCTGTGGTCATAGAACTCTCCCGGGTAAACCCTCCGCCTAAAGACCAACCAAAGACCCCTGGGTCACCAAGCCAAGGTGACCATGATTCTAGAAGTCGTCGACACAAGACGGCCCATTCCATGTTTATTTTTTTTAGCCATAAAATCATTATTTTATGTTTCCCATACAAACATGGGTTTTCGGGTTGAAATGGCCTTATTAGATTGGGGGTCAGTCAACCTTTCCATAGGATCGGTCGACCTTTCACCCGAATCGGTTGACTAGACCAAAGGAAATCAGTTGACCGATTTTCCCAGTGCAGAAATTACATAGGAATCCGTCGACCGCCCAAGGGCTTCGGTCAACCAAACTAGTGGGTTGGTCGACTGGCCTGCAGGCTGCCCTCCACATGCTCTTCTGTCGAATCGGTCAACCGTTTCCAAGGAAAGGTCGACCGATTCTTGCGAAACATGAACATGGCTCTCTCCGTGGGGCCTCGTTCCATGCCCAACACGCCTCATTGCGAGTGGGATACATGGGGAACCAGTCTCCTACCTCCAACTCATCAAAACCATACATTTAACCTGGAAAACACTGCCCGGATCAGCGGGAAATGACACTCACCCTAAAACATGCTTTTCCACCCGGCATAAAGGAAATCCGCTTGATCTCGCCCCAATCAACATGGAACCACGAGAAAAGTAACACACGAGGACTAGAGATCCGTCTCCCTATCTTTTCCAAAGAAACCACGCATGTTAGGCGCCGATCCACGCCAAAAACGCAGGAGTTTCCCGCAAATATGCAATCGGTTCGTCTCGCCATAGCCTCACATTCCTCCCCTCCGTGCACGCTGCAAACCACCCCACGTCACTCGTCCTCTCCTCCTCAACGTTCTTCGGCGGCCGTCTGAAAAATGAGAGAAGAAAGGGTGAGAACGAGAGAGGGAATGGGGGGATCGCGAGAGAGAAATGGGAGGTAGGGAGAAGAGAGAATGAGAGAAGAGAGAGGGTGGGGGTTTTATAATTGTTTTAATATTATTTTTTTCTTTTTCATCTTTTCCTCATTTTCTCTCTTATACCTTTAAACCTTGACAAATACAAAAAAAATAAATTTTGACTCGACACTCCTCGAAAAATGTGTAATTTCCTCGTTACATCACGAGAACCAAAAAGGTGTGATAAGAGATTCAAGATATCAAATTTCTTCGTGTACACGAACAAAGGAGGAAAAGTATATGAAATGGTCAAAACTATAATCCGTAGTGAAATCAAAGTTTGTCAGATCGTTTGCACCCGCCATGCTAATTTTTCTAAGACATGATCCGATGTGGTACAATACCATGTCAGATTGAGAAAATTTTTTTGATCCTCGAATGACAAGAAACTAGTTTTTTTATAGGGATTACTTTACAAAATACCTAAACCCATCTCTTCTTCCCATCCTTGATCCCTTTCTTTCTTTGGATCTTAACTCTAGCCGCCTTCCTCCCTTGTCCTCCGCCCAACCACTCGCTACTGTCAATCGCCAATCCGGCAAACCCTGAAGACATTACAAACACCCACCTGATCACAGCCACCTTTGTGATCGCTTCCATCGCGAACACTCGCTTCCGCCGCGAACACCTCCCATGTACGTAGTCATCGGGACATCGACCTCCCAGGCTGCCAGCATAACCACCAGAAGAGCCAAAGCCCCTATGCAAACCCCGACGACAGTGCTGCCACCATCCACCTCACTAGATTTTCAAATGTTCACGTAAGCCGAGGTCGGTCCGAGTGTGCTTTGTATGTTACCGGGGATTCCCGATGATTAAAATCTCCTCCAAAAGTGATGTCAAACACAGCCCAAGTGTCCATTCTCGTTCACACAGTGTCTTTCTATTAGAATAAAACCTTTATATTTACATATACACCATCAAAAATATCAAGAGTATGTAAAAAGATCACAAAATATTCTTTCCACATTCATTAGCTCCGGTTGCCCAAAAAAGACTATATTTTGATATTTTCATACTATTGATACTTGCAACAGTATATATGCAAATGTAAATATAAAAGTAACAAATCTATAATTTTTATTTTAACAATGATTCGATAATTTATATGTAAAAAGACCCTTTATATGTCGAGGTCTAGGTCATCTATTTTACCCCAAAAAAGTCGAGAATAAGTTTATTCCGTTCACGTATAGTGTAATCGAATGCAGTCCAAATATAGTTTTAAAATAACAAGTGGAGATTTTCTTAACAATATCCTCTTTGTACCTATCTAATTTTCATATTATTTTTAATACCCTCGACACATCGTAATACTTACAAAAATACCTCTGTCGTCGCCTCTCGTTAGAATTTAGTTAAAATCTCACATTTAACTCTCGTTAGTCTTCGACCACCTTGGAAAAAGAACCAAAATATCTCTAATGTCTTTTAAGTTCATTCTCTCTCATCACGCCTCCCCCTCTCTATCTCTTCATCACAATTAATGTATAGAACAAAATAACTCTTTTCCGTAGGAATATTTGTCCAAAAATTTATTTTAACATGTAAGAATACAATACTCTTTACATCATAAACGGCAGCCATGCAGGGGGGCATGTTGACACTATATTAATATAAATAATAAATACACAAATAAGATAGACAATTATGCAAACAAGCATACTAGGGCGGGTTTGCCGTCTCAATCGATCTGTCCGTCTCAATCACGATCTGGGTTAGATCGGGTCGGATCGATCCCGTCTCGTTCCGTCTCGATCTATCTCGTTCTGTGTTAAAATAAAAAAAGACTCTTTATATATATAATATATATATAATAATATAATATAATAAAAAGACTCTTTATATATAATATATATATAATAAAATATTAAAATAAAAAAGTGACTCGGTCATGACTCACGTCCCGTGCGTCCCGCCCTCAGACTGGGACGGGTCGGGTCGTGCGGGCCGAGCCAACCCACACCGGGACGACAAACCTTGGCTAAGAGGTCATCTTTTTCTAAAAAAAAAATAAAACCTAACATTTTTCATTTACAAATAATTTGGTTTGACGTAGAAAATCGTAAAACACCATAATATGTGTGATATTTCTACAATCTTTTACTATATTTTACATCAAACCAAACACTCCCCCCAAATCAAATCACCCTTGCTCTCAAATCGCTTGCTAGATGATGGATGTCATACGGGGTCACCTCCCCTGCCGGTGAGCGTACCTGACGCACGCACACACCCACACCGTCAGAAAGCGAAATCTTGGGCGGTCCAAACCGGGTTGCCTTAGTTCACATTTTGCAAATGGGCCCAATTAAATGCCCACCCAATTCCGTCCAACCTAACAAATCCCAACGAGTCCAGGCCCCAAGATCAACCAACAAGAAATCTCTAATATTTATCTAATTTTGGCAGTTAATGAAACCATAGAGATAATATTAAAATAACATTTTTTATTGTGATGGTGTGCCTCATTGCCCAATTGCCCAGGAAATATGGTAGATTATCCTTTTGAAGGTTACCCATGTAATGTCCTGTAAGTTAAAGGTAAAACCAAAAACAACTTTCCAATAAAAGTTCTCTCTCTCTCTCTCTCTCTCTCTCTCTCTCCCCGCACTAGCCATGTAAACAAATCCAAGTATATTCGATCAATACCTGTATTTGCATCCTTTTCACACAATTTATACTATTTGAAATGTGGGTATAAACAGGGCATCTTTGGAATATCATCCGTTTAAAATTCAGATAATTCATTACTCAATTACATGGCGCATGTATTCATGTGAAGAACTTATAGAATGAGAAAGATCATGCGATTGACATGGTTGCTTTTCTGTTCTTCAAAAGTTGAACGCATTAAGTTTCTTTATTTATTGAAAGTTCAATCCTTCAATCTAATATGAATAATATAGTACTTTGGTCTGTATTGAATCATCCTTTTTTATCGAAAGTATGAATTTATCTTAATTTGACTATGATAATGACTCCATCTTAAGCATCTAATCCAATATGAAAACTTCCATGTTCAACATTACATCTGGGATTTGCAGATCTGCAGCACCTGACCTGGCCTGACCTCTTGGCATCTTCGCCTGATGCCACTGGAACTCCGTTTCGGCGGAGACGTTGTCAGCCCTTTCTGACGCTCTGCAAATGGACACGTTGATGCCGGTGAACGTACTTACATCACAGCACGTACTTGCCTCCGAACTCTTCGGAGACGTGCGTAACGGTACGAAAGCTACGCGCACACGAGTGGGGTACGTGGCAAAGAAAGACTGGTGAAGATGCGCGTAGACCAGGTTGCTGTCTGCACTTGCGAGTGCGATGCAGGAGCACCCTCGTGCTGCGTCACCTGCTGTCCATGCATGGCTTCCGGAAGGCGGTCTGACGCCGATTCGAGTACGGCAGAGCAAAGCTCTTGAGTTCCGAGGGTTGGGCTCGCTATATATATATATATATATCTCTGGTTCACCCTATCAAAATAAATCGAGCTCTCATGGTCATTTTATCAAACATAGAATATGCTACAAATCTATGCTTTCTAACTCAAATCGATAGAATTATATGCCAGATCATGACCAATAAGTAGAAGGGCAATTGCAAAATGATTAAGAAATCAGAATTGCAAATAAATAACCCAGCAGCCATACTTGGAGAAAGCTCGGAGCATCATTACTTAGAGTTGCTAGTTATAAGCACTAACCAATTAAACACCCAAAAAGAAACACCAGGGACCTGCCAGTGGCATTTCCGGCTACTGAAGATCACCTGTTAATAACATCATTAAAGCTCTGGTTGGCGTCCTGTAACAGCAAATATCCACACTCATAGATAACAGAACCCCAAAAATAAACCCAGTGGCATTCATCACCGCAAAGATAAGAGCTTCTGCCTCGCGGCCGCAGCCGCCAAGAGACCTCCGCCGTTTGGTCGCCGCTGCCAGGCAGAACAGGGCCGGTAGCAGCGGAGGGCTGGCCCGCGATGGCGGTGGCTGAGTGCACAGGCCGGTGCTCGTGGACGCGAACGGGTCCAGGGGGTACGAAAGTGCTTGGAAATAGGAATATTTAATGGCAGAAGAAGACGGAAAAATTAACTACGGCAGGTTTGAGAACTACTGTAAATGGAAGAGAGAAAGGAATATAGATGGGCTGGGCATTAATATCATAATACAGAAGGTGGGGTTTGTGGCTTGCGGTGGGGAATAGAAAACAACAAAAAGCTCAGGGAATAAATCAAGGAGATGGGAGAGGACGTACATGGCATCGAGGGAAATGAACTCAAATATATGAATATGGATGGCCAGGGAGATGGGGTTAAGGTGCTGGAGAGGAACGATGGATTCAACGAAAATTAAGAAGGAAGGTGGGGTTTCGGCGGAGAAACACCGTGAGAGAATATAAGAGATTGGGGATTGGGGAAAATAACACTCGAATCAAACAAAAGAAGTAGGGAAATGGAGGTTCGGCCTCACGTCAGGAAGAATAAAAGATGGGGATTTGACATCTCACTAGAGGAAGAAGAAGGGGTTTGGACATCCCGCCAGAAGGAGAAACACATACGTGCTGCACTTTTTTTTTCATCTAACCATTGTTTAACCCTAATTAGGGCTAGCACAATAGTATTTATAGAGAAACAAATTTACAAATAGATCCAATATTATTTCAACTTTAACACCTACGATATCTAGACTATTAAAATAAACAAAACGACATAACCGACTAAAATAAACTCTTACTAAAACATCCATAAACTAACTACAAAAATATAAAAAAATAGTAAAATAATCTTCCAATTGGATGTCTTCGACGCTTCCACATATCCTCAGTTGTAACACATGCAATCCGCTCCGCATCACATATAAATATAAATATATATATATGTATATATATACGTGTGTATAGTTTTTAATAAGGGGTTTTGGTTGAATTTGGAGGGTTTGAGCTTGGCTTGATTCGGATTCCTTAGTAAATCATTCGATTCTGAGTTCATTGTCGAATTCATTAAACTCAAATTTGAGTTTGATTAAGGGGCATCTGCTGGGCCATAAAACGATTATTTCTTATGCTTTGACTGATGTAAATTATTTTATGTTATTTTCCTTATGTTCATAGTGTCATAAATTGTCAGGTTTCAAAATTAATCGACTCATATGGCACATTTTTTTCACTGATTTTACTTTTCAGCTCAAAGCTATTGAAAATTAAATTCAAAAAATTTAAATAAAAAATTAGTTTTAGAGATCTAAAAATTGGCAATTCCAAGATCGATATTCTATCTTATTTAAAAATTATAGATTGTAGTAACAACCACTACAAGATAAGACGGAATTTTCAACAAAAATGTCCGTCAAAAATTCGTCGAAAATTCCAAAGATGACCGGTTGCAACACCTGAGCGGAGCCAGTGAGATCACCCTTTGTTGTCTGGGCGAGCAGAGGGACACCCAGTGCGCCATTGAAGGTGAAGTGGGTAGTGAGATTGCCGGTGTTCGAGCGTTGTCGGAGGCAGGAACGCTAACGTGCTGCAGCATCTAAGCGTTGACGGAGGAGTCACCCGTATTCATTGGTGCAGGTAGATAGAGGGGCTGCCAAGCACCTACGTCGATGGGGGTGAAGCCGGGGCATGCATACACTAATCATCACCATTGACGGCACGTATCGAATGCCAATGCAGGAGGTGCTTTCTGAGACTTACTGTAACAGCCTAATTTTCCATCCACACTCCTGCACGATACGTCTAAGGCGCTTGGATCTTTAGCAAGATTAATTGGCGCCATAAAAGGATCGTCTACACGCATTGTATTCTTGCAGGAAGGGGCTTCATGCATGCCCTAAACGATGACAGGTGGTGTAGAAGGAAGCAACTCCTGGTAACATACCGGCTGCCAACCCCCTCCCCCTGATAGTCGATCCAAACCCGATCGACTAGGGTAAGGTTTACAGATATCTAACTCTACACAAACTCTGGCAGCAATCATATTCAATAGGTTCTTGGTGTATGGATTAATCTTCAGCACACGTCTCACATGTTCTGTGATGGAGCATATAAGTGGTTTAAGATAAAAGTTCGTCGACGAATTAGGGAATTCAATCTACACTGACAAGTTCCCCGGAAGGGAGAGCACTCTCCAACTAATCTCTAGGTAGGGCTTTTGATTTAAAAAAAAAAAATCTACACTGACAAGATAGGAGAATCAGATATTAGTGAGAAATTCATCGTTCACTTGAAAAATCAGAACAACTCATCTGGACGTAAAGATATTCACGTAGTAATTAGAATTACAGATAATCATCGTAAGATTAAAAGCGAATCAAGATATGTTTTGGATCCAAAGCATTGAGAATGAAATGCAGTTAGAAAGAGAACTCAATATGAGTGCGAATATCTTGAGAAGTCCACCTTTCATGTGGCGTTCTGTGATCACATCATAAAACAATGGAGCATATGAGAGTTTAATCTGCTCAGCAATATGGTAGAAATATAACGCCCGGCTCACCTCCGTTCGTAAAGGTGAGGGGGTGTACGTGAAGATTGGGTGAAGGTAGGGCGATGGAAGAACATAGAACCCGGACAAAAAGAGCGCTGTCATGGAGCGCCTCCCGTTGCGGTAGCGTAAGAGCAAAGGACGTCTCCTGCTGTTGGTTTGGCATAGTCAGCAGCAGGTAGCAGCAAAGGAGTGGAAGGAGGGCAGGGACGGTCAGCGAATTTCAGTGGCAGCAAATAAGAAGCTGACCCAAAATGGGGCTCATTAATTTATTTATTTAAATTTTTATTAAGTTTAACACGAGTCTAGCTAGGTAACACTACCCGTTTCAGATCTATATAAATCTCGTCTGACCGGCACCGTTGACAGCCCAACTCCAAAAGGGCAGAGAAGTGCACCCGCGTGCCTTGCAAAATACTGTTGGGAAATGACTCCATCCCAGCTAGTGCATGGAGATTCTAGCATATCTCTATAAAGTTGAAAAAGTTGGGGAAGATATATATATATATATATATATATATATATATATATATATATATATATATTATATCAGTTTCCATTGGAGGAGTTAGGAGACGGTAGGAAGTTGTTTGGGGAGTGTTTGACATATATGCAACCCACCCCGGGTTTGTTGCCAAATTGAAAGGGGAGGGTGAGAGTGAGACGCCTTACTTCTGTGCACTTCCTCCAACAATAGAGGGCATATAATAATTTAGAAGGTTATGGACTTTTGGATATCACAACCTAAAATTTATCATATTCAGAATTAAGGCTGTCTTTCGTAAATATTGGAATGAAGAGAAAAAAAAACTTTAAATCCCCCTAACTACACCTCCATTAATGACGAGGAGTTATGTCGGGTGCACGTCATCATTGTTTCACAATTGCATTGCATATTTGGTGTTTTACCGACCTATGAAATATTGGACCTTTTTACCCAGTACGTGACATAGAGGCGTGCAGCATTTTTGGGCTCGTCAAAAAGATATAAAAATTAGAAATGATATAGATGTGTGGCGGTCGAAAAATAGTTGTTCAAATCACGATCCATAATTTTAATGATTTTTTTTATTCGGAACGAGAGTCTTGTCGGAGAGAGACTTGCCACCATCATGAAGGGTTAAAAGAAGTCCTGAGAGTTATCCCAGAAGACAATCCTACGACAGTCAAGTCATCCAACGATGAGAAAGAAGATAAATGCTCTTGAAGAGCGAGAGAGGTAGACTGGCACAGAGGAACAAGACGGAGTATGAGAGGGTAAAGTTACGTACCTTCTAACTATTGGGTCATGGTCCTACTTTTATCATCGTTGGGAGTGTTGATTGTTAAGTTGTCGTGGTCGGAGGAAACGTGAGCCGCCCAACTCACGTGCCTGACGAGACAGGGAGACATAAATATTACCTCGACGTCTCTCTGCGGAAGGGGTAGCTTCGCCATTAATGCTATAGGGCTCACCGGCCATAAATGCGACAGGATTCGTCGGAGGGGATGTGAGACTATGTTGTCGGGAAGAGTGGCGTGGGCGACATCCTCCCCTCGTTACCGGGTTGGTGCACCATTCGTCATTAATGCACTAAAGTGCATGGACATGCGTCTTGGCCACTGTTGGAGAAGACGCACGCTGGTACGAATCATGTGTTAGGCTTGCGTCGGAGACGTGTTGGGCCAGTCACGCGACGTAACAGGCCCAGAGGGTTGGACTCTCATGGTGGTCCAGGTGGATGGGCGCTAATGAGTTGACGAGATATATCCTCGTCAGGGTTAAATCAACTTTTAAATTTCAGAATCATTTTTTATGTCCAAAAATTGGCATAAACTAACTTTTGGAAAAAGAGAGGGAGACTTTGAGGTGTGTAAATGTGTCTCTCTTTTCCAGGAGCTCATGGGACATTTAGTTGGGCTTTATCTTATCGTGAATTTCAAATGATTGGAATCTCTCCCAACTTGCGTTATCAAAGGCAACCTAAATTCTTAACCCCTCGTACTGTGGGGATTGTTCCCGATTTTCTAAAGTATTTATCAAATGTTTTGAGCTTGTGAGAGTATATGCGTAGATACTAAGATTGGAGAGTCTAATCACTAAAATGTCATAAATTCGGAAAGGTGCACCTAATTTCCTGAAGACTCTAACAACTTAACCGACTGCATGCAAGCAAAGTGATTGCCGGCATTATGCATTTACCAGATAGTGAACAAACTTATCTTTTATATCCTAGAAAACACGAGAGAGCAGCACCCTGTTAATTATAAAAATCTACTTAGTATATATTTCATCTCCCTTACGTAATATAGTGTCAAAAACGTAAATATAACACCTATTTAGTATATATTTATATGTTCCATTTTAGATCTGAATGAATCTCTTCCATGTTAATTAATAAAAAAGATTTTGAAGCTTAACCTTGCATTTTCTTCTTTGAATATATTAAAAATAAATACAAAAGGGTTAGGGTTGGATGCATCACATGCATGGCACATGACATAGGGATGGCATCCCCTCCTTCCCTCGTGCCCGTGACACGTGCCCTCTGCCTTGTGATGCCATTAAATGGGACAGTTTCCTTGGAAGACCAGAAACCTCTTTTTTCAGAGGAGAGAAGACAAAAAGAATCCATTAAAATTAATAGCCGGACATTTGAATTGCCAGGATGGTAAGTGACGTGCATGTGACTTTTGTGAGCTCTGAACCCCATGATGATAAAGGTATCTAATTTTATAAATTAAAATAGATCTTTGCACGTATACCCTTTTAAAAACTAAATTTATTTATTAATTTTGTTAATTTGGCGGACATATCTTTCTCACACAAATTAAGTAGTTCTATGCGCTTACAATCAGATTCTGTCCCAACTTAGATCAATACGTTCGCAATAATATTATGCTATTAAATTAAATATTTGCACAAGATACTGTTTGGTACACTGTAAAAAAATTTGCAACATTTTGGTTCGGAAATCGTTATTCTTTTCTGAGGGGGGGTGGGGTTTGATTTATGGTAGTGTGAGACTGGAAATCAGAATTAGAGAAAAATAATTGAAATAATGGTTAGCTTTAGTTTATAGTTCAAATATTTACAATATAGCAAGCATCAAATCAAAATAAAAAACTATATTTTATGATTTGTGGCATCATTTTGCAACACATCAAATAGCAACAAAGGCAAGGTGTTTTCATGGCATCGACACCTGGTGGGTGGAGGCAGCAAGAGAAGATCATAGAAGGAGAGTCTCGTTATTCTCTTGGGGTCACTTTGATAACATCATTGGCTCTGATAGGATGACTTTTGACAGAGGTTGAGTGAGTTATTCTTATTTACATGATTTTGACCTAACTGAGATGGAATAGATATTAGATATAATTTTATCATTTTTTGGGAGAGGAGAAATTATAAGTCACCCGGGGTGGAATAAGGGGGCCATATCCGCCCCCACCTTATCCCTGAAACAAAGTGTCTCTTGACATTTTAAGGTCTCTTTGATAAAAGAGTAAGTCGGATTAGGGTGAGTTACTCGGGATGGGGTGACTTAGGATCTTGATTTGATTTTTTTTATCTTAACTGAGATCGATTAAGGATAAACTTGAATTTTTTTCGCTCCAACTAAAATGGTGAAATAAGTAACTCGAGATAGGTTATAGGTGAGCCACTCAGGATGACTTATCTGCCTGTAACCCACCCCGTTATCAAAGTGACCCCTAAGAATCCGGCAAACTAATAAACGGTTAACCGTGTCACAATTGTGGTCGACTATAATATAGCAATTACTCGGTCAATTCATGTGATAAGGGTATAATTGCAAATGGCATTACACAATGCATACTTACGTAACTTTGATCCTAAAACTAGAAGGACTATCCCCCACAAAAATCCCGAGATAAAAATACACAACCATACTTTATAATATCATCTGAGCATATCACCGTGGATCTCTTGGAATTGGGTGAATCCACTTTTCAAAAAGGCAGCACCAAAGTGAGAGGGGGATTAGTACTGGGTGTTCCCTCCCTCTCATATTTTGCCAGCTTTAAATTTCGAAAAGTGTGGAGATGGAGCATGGTATTGGCAGTGTTAGTTGTTAGATCACATGCCACTAATTTTATATCTTCTCAAGATAAACGCTTCTATATGGCAATTTGTCACCTTGTGTTAACAATTCAGTTCCTTAACCACGAGGCAAACCATGATTTAGGGCCTAAAACGGGTGCCCCCCCCCCCCTCAAGGATTAATTAAAGTAGACCACCAACTTGCTGCATTTTTCTAGGATTAGCGTGAGAGTGGGTACGTAGGGTTTTTAAAAGAGGGAGGCATGTGAACAATTAGGAGTGAACTGGATAGAATAAGCAGCATGGAATTGGCCCCCAGCCCCATAGCTTTCCCGGCGTTAAATTATCATATCCCTGGCTTTCGGTTTGTAGCCACAATCTCAAGCAAACTAAATAAAATATGCATTAAGTTCTAGGTAAAATCGACATGTCTGTGGCTTTGTGTCTAAGCATTGCATCGACTCACAGTGGGGGGACCTTTCATTTTTCTAATGTTCCCACTGCTTTGTTTTTGGAATAATCATGTGACGTTAGAAAGATGTAAGAATTGTGGACCTCTTGAAATTTTCTTAGGCTGTCGAAATGATATAAGATCCTGCCACTTGGAAGATCATATAATTTGAGGAGATCACGTCTTATATGTGCTCTAGTTAGGGCCGTCAATGGGCCGAGTTCGAAATGGGTTTAAGTCGGTTTGACCCGGGCTCGTGCTATGTCTGGCCGGGTCGGGGGTCTGAGTTCTCACTAAAATATAAGATTCAACTTCGATTCGACTCCGTTAAATGAAGAGAATTAATAAAAAATAATATATATATATAATTATAAACATACCATCTCGGTAAATTAATTAGAGTTATAGATGCTAGTTTATTTTGAATAATATTTTTAATGTTTAATTAAATATATTTTAATTTATTTTTATTAAATTAAATAATTTTTTAAAGAATTAAATAAAAAGGAAGTTGTCAAAATTAAAAGCTCGAGTTAGACCTGCGGACCTTCTTAGGCGGAACTTTTAGATCCGACTAAGAATTCACCGACTGAAAAGGGAATGAAGATCTAACTCAAAATCGGGTCAAGCTCGCGAACTCGTTGAGCCGACCTGATCCATTGACATCTCTAAATTTATCTCACTTTTATTATAATAAAAATATTAGATGTAACTTTTATTGAATGTGAATCAAATGTCAATCCCCGATTCCCCATAGTGTGAATAAAGAAAACACTAAAGGCCGTGTTTGATAAACGAACAGGGCATGCGTTCGTCAGTTATGCGTCAATCACATATACGTATCCACCGGTTATATCTAAAATCAATTTTAATAATCACGGGAGTAATTAATCGAACATATTATTTTTTTCTTACTTTGTTGTCTAATCTGAGATTTCGTATTTGACCATGAGAGATCGAATACGTCATCTTAACTGGATAACAACCGATTATTGTTCTGTCCTTTTATCAAACAGGCCTAACATTACGAGGCTTACCAAGTTAAATCATAAAAGTACCCACCGCACAAAAACTAAAAACCGGCATTGCCCTACAAATTATTAGACGATATGTATTGCTATTAACCATTTAGCCGGAGGTTAACATGAGTTAACTAGATTTTAACTTTCATTTTGATTAACATGGCTCACTTATAAATAGGTACAGTAATTATCTATTTAAAATTTGAATCAAATTCAAATTCATATTAATTAGATAACTATATGAATAAAATATTTGACAGATAATTTAATTATTAATTAAATATAAAATTGAATATCACACTATTCGCTCTGTATGTGATTTATTTATAAGTCTATAGATATAGGAGGACGCTTCCGAAACACATGGAACGCGACATAGAAGGAGGAAAAACCATCACTCGGTCCCATAGCCCAAAGATAACCTCTTTAAAAATAGTTAACTCTCTTTGTGGTTAAAACAAAATTAGGTTAAATGATAGACATATTGACCCAGTTAATCTAATCCCTTATCTTAACTCACTAACAAAAGGGGGCTTAGAGTTTTCTTATATGTAAAATGTTATTAAATGAAAAATTATGGATTTCTCACTCTTATGTTTACACTTGCATGCATTCATTTAAAATGCCGATAGCATGCCAAAAAACTATAAAATGGTATCTTCTCACTATTTTTCATGCGTGAAAAAAAGACTATTTCAATGTGGGCAAAAGGACTATTACGCAGTCTCTCTTCTGCAGTGTTAGTTTGACATTTTTAAAGATTCATGGGTGTAGAAGCAGATTGAGGTGTGATAAAAATACAAATTTTATTCCAACAGTAATTCACTTTGTACACAATAATCTCAAACATTTATACGCAAACGCTCCAAGAAGTTCACAAATACCATCCTAAACATTTTTAAAGATATGAATATCCTTTCAAGGAGGAGGACTAGATATCAAACTTTCTATTAATATTTCCTAGGAATTTATCTCTTGAACTTGTAGATGTTTATACGTATTTTTACTCTGCACAAGGTGGGGCTTCGGGAATTATCTTTCTGGCGTGCATACCCAGATCTGAAATGACATCTATGTAGGCCGCCGCAGAATTGGTGTAATTAGACGAGGGAAAAATGCCCAGTAAAAAAACATAGTGAGAAAGTTCATATTTGAACTCTCTTTAATGGAAAAGATACGTGGATTCTTAGCCATGTACACCACGTAAGGGAAGCATGTAAAAAAATATAAATCTTGGGATGATACAAAAAAAAATCAATGAAAATAGAATTTATAAATCCAATAAACCGACTTTTGTTTAACTAAATAATGAAATAACAAAAGCCATCGCTGCAAGTTAAATTGCAACTTTACACTCTCTTGAAATATATTCATTTGTGTACTCCCCACAAGCAAAGTAATGTCACGCATATGTCAGGGGTGATTATTATTCGGGTTCAACTTAAAAATTAAATTGAATCGATAGATTTAATTCGATTTAGTTTGGGTTGAAATTTAAAAATTTTTAATTTGGGTTCCAATCGAACCATATTAAAAATTTTAGTTTGGTTTGGTCTTAAAGTTTAAGAAATCAGACCAAACCGAATAACCCGAATTTAAAGATAATTTTATCGAGTTAATATGTGTATATGTAACTATAAACACTAATTCAAAAAGTTCAATCCCCGTCGTCATGATGGGGTTTCCGACTCTATGAAATAAGTTTCAAATCACATTCTATTTTACTGTAATTGAAATTCTTAATTTTTTACGTGAAAATATTACAGAGCTTGTTCTTACATGTTACAACTTTTTATGTTATATTTTTTATATTTACTCTATTTGATAAAAAATTTTATATCCTACTTTTCTCTACTCGTGTTTGAATCCAATCTAATTTCTAAAAGGGGAGATGAATATTTTTCAAATCGAATTAATCGAATTAATTCGATTTAGTTTAATTTGATTTCAAAGTAGTTTAGTTTAGTTTGATTCAAGTTGAAATCTTAATTCGATTCGGTTTGATTTGAAAAAAATTCTGTTCAAATCAAATCAAATTAAATCAAACCGTGCTCGCCCCTAACATATACTATATTGAGATAGCATGTTCTAATGAGATTGGGGTTGCAAATACGTTGAAGTATTTTTTTTAAAAAAAAAACTTCATCCATGTGTGAGCCGTTGAACCTTGGGAATTAAAGTTTTGGTAAAAGTATTACCGTGAATCAAATTGGATTAAAAATGGGTACTTCTTCGCCTGCAAATCAAAGGAATCGAATCAGGCGAGGACTTAGTTCCCAAGCAACCTACTTCTACAATTTGAGGTGGATTCTACCACAAGTCCTAGATATAATAAGAACATCATTGTGAAGGTTAAAATCTATCTATCGCATAACAAAACAAGCCCCATGATACATGTATATTAGGCTGTCTAGAAAGCGATAAGATTTTTAAATTTTTTTAGAAATTGTTTACACTGAAATTAAGAATATTTTAAAAAATAATAATACAAAAGTTCAAAATAACAATAGTCCCCGTATCAATCCTGCATCTCTTCACCGGACATTTGGACTAGCTAGACCCATTAATACCTCTATATAACAGTGAACATATTGACCATGTCAATTTTTTTCATTTTACGATGAAAAATCAAACACATTGATGCGCCGCTCTTATACAAAGTGTGAGAGATTTAAATTCAAATCTAATGGACATTCAACTCACATGTTTTTTCTTACCTACCAGCAAATTTTAAACCGACGTCTCTCGAATATTAAATGTGAGTCATGTAACTCTCCCAGGGCCTAAGTCTTCCAAACCATGAGGCAAGGACCAACACTTCTAATCCATCTAAAAAGATGACCTCCTTGACCACAAATAAAACCAGGTCATAAAGAAGTTGACCCATGTAATGAATACATTTGAATAAAAGAAGACAAGGCCATTGCAACCCACGTAATCTATTTACAATAGGATTTACCTCCATTTGTCACTAACCACATAAAATTAATAATTATGAGCATGTTTAACGCTAGGTAACTTAAACTCTTATATCAGATTTTTACTACCATGCCTGACATGTCTCGTTATCCAGCAGCAGAGGTCAAGATGAGCAAACTTCCCTGTCAAGTAGGTAGAGCCAGAGATGTTAACAGTTTGAAATGGATCGCAAAACTGGCCGAAGTCAGCAGTCCAAACGAGCCGGGTGTGCGTTTCATACCGATAAGAAGGATACATATGAACATGAAAATGCAAAGTCGAACTTTGCTTGTACGGCACGTATGTATATATACATATATATATATATGTATTATATTATATAATTATATATTATATACCCGCCAACAAGAATACATAGGACAGAAATGGCACGCTGGAAATTTCCGATGAAACGGAAGTCCACCTCACTCAGCTCACCATCCAGGCTTTGAAGACAGGTTTTTGGAAAGAAGAAGAACAACTAACACCAACTCGAACACACCCCACCTCCCCCGGAGAAAAAGACAGGGGAAGCAGGTCAGAAGCCGGCCAAAAGCGGCCCCCTTCAACGCACCGCCCCTCAGGCGAGGCGGGAATGATGGAATCATGGAAGAGGAGGCGGAAAAAAAGAGATAATTATATGTGCATCCCCAAATTCTATGTTATTGTACTTCATATCTTTGTATTATCATCTATGCACCGAATCATATTCCACCATAGCCATCGTCAAATTTAGGTTACTTAATTTCAGTTGTTTGATATCTATCATAGTTGAACCGTCGTCGAGATGAGAGTGATAAAAGGATATAAATGAAAGTAGTGGCATTTCTAGTCCTCCTAAGTCCTAACATTGACTTTATCTCTCGGAGATCTCATATTTTATATCATCGATAAAATATTATCGGCAATTCTGATGAGCAAGAGAAGTTTGAAATAGAAAAGATGCAAGGACATAGCGTTCCAACATGAAAGAATCTAGAGGTAGACTGGAAATATCTCAAAAGAGAGAGAGAGAGAGAGAGAGAAATGAATGAAGTTTTAAGTAATATATATTAAAATATTTTAAAGAAACAGACAAATTGCTTTAGCGTCCCTTTTTCTTTTTTTAAAAAATTTTCCCGCCTCCATTTCCCCCCGCTTAAAAATCGAATAAACCCCGCGCTTAGCCGATCCCCCAAACCCGCTTTTTTAAAATTATTCGAGTCTCTCGTTTCCGTGGCCCTGTCCTATTAAAATATATTTCTTTCCCAATTTCGGGTCAAGCGACCACCTTCGGGCAGGGGAAACCCACTTTTATTACAAACCCCCAAATGCCATTTAATTATTTAAAATAACAATACTAATTAATAATTCTACCCGCCTTTTTTTTTCTTTTCTCTGCCCCCTTTTTTTCTTCTCTTTTTCTTCCCCCCCCTCGGATTCGTCTCCTGCCTTCCCTCGCTGGTCGGTTCCCTCTCTTCTCCTCTCCTTCTCCGTCTCCGGCGGCTGCCCCGGAGTCGGCGCCAACGGGCGGAGTTCCGAGGGGTTTTCCGGCGGTGCCGAGGTGCTCCCGGGTGGTCTTCTGGTGGGGGAGTGTGTTGTCGGGGGGTGGGTGGCGGAGGAGAGGTGGAGTTGCGTTGCGTTGCTGCCGGTGGGAGATCTGTGCCTGCTGTAGAATGGCGGGACAGGGAGGGGGACGGGGGTGATGGAGTTTGGCGTTCTGGCAACTGAGGTGGTTGATCTGGAGCTTACGAGGTGAGGGTGAGTGGGAGAGTGGACGCGGTGGCTGCGGTGGTGGCTCGGGGCTTTTTGTGAAGGTGTCGTGGGTGTGAGGTTTGTTTTTTTTTTTGATGTGTGAATGGAAGGGAGGGAGAGTATGAGCTCCGGGGTGGTGGCTGCGGCGCCGGCTCAGGAAGGCGGCGTGGGGTTCCCGCCGGCGGCGGTGGCCAGGGCGGAGAACCCTAGCCTGGGGGGAGTGACGGCGGCAAGTGCGCCGCTGGCGCCGACGATGGCGACGGGAGCGGCTGTGGCGACGGGGACGGGGGTGACGACGATCACGGTGGCTGCTGCCGCCGCCGCTGCTGCGGCGGGAGTGGGCTCGCCGGCTCCCGTCAGCATGGCGATGCCCGTGTTCAAGAAGAAGAGGGGGAGGCCGAGGAAGTACGCACCGGACGGGAGCTTGGTGATGCCCCTAAGCCTGATGCCGATCTCGGCCTCGGCGCCGGCCGGCGAGTTCTCGGTGTCCTCGGCGCCGGCGGCTCTGATGAAGCGGGGTAGAGGGCGGCCAGGGGGGTCTCTGCACAAGCAGCAGCACTGGGGTTTCGCGATGGACTCTTTTGGTAAGATGCGGACAAACTCCTCTTTTGGGAACGAAAACAAAAGCTGACATTTTCGGTTCATTTCAGTAAATCCATTCGACGTCTGCTTGATTTCTCTATCTAAAAAAGCCAACTTCCGAAATTTTACCCAGGTCCTGTGTGATTAAGGTTCTTTTGTTTTCTGTTACCAGATCAAACCCTCCCTTCTCCTTTTGCTAATTTTGCTCATACACTTTTTGGTTTCATCTGCCGTTGTCACCACCTTTTCTGCCGGAGATTAATCGTAGTTTGAGGTATTAACCTCTTCTATGGTCAGCTGTGCTAGTTTCCACCGTTAAAGTAGTCTTCCTTGTCGTAAGTCTGGTAGTTCACATGTGTAATCACGTCTGCTTTCCTAAATTCCTACTCGCCATCTGAACTCTGCCCTCCCTCCAACGTCCCTCTCTCTCTCTCTCTCTCTCTCTGACTGTGCCTCTTTCGTAGAATTATGTTCGTAGTACTCTGGTCCTGTAGCAGTTGGATTCGGCAGTGGGTCCTCTATACGAAGTATAAGAACATCCAGATCTGAGAGAGAATGTTGCTCTCTGTTATTATGTGTGGAGTCAATTCATGTGGGTCTGAGAATCTGATTCCTTTAAATTTCTCCTTTGTCTCTGATGTGGGAGCCGGGTTTCTCTGCAAGTGGGTTCCGAGTCACACAGGCCAGTACATTAATCGGGGCGTTTCTATGTGAAAGTTGAGATGAGGTTTCTTGTGACTGCACTTTAGGCTGTTCGTTCCTTGTTGAAATCGCGGGATTTATTTTGTAGAGTTTAATGCAAGAATAATTGGGACAAGGTTAGGGTTTAGTGCTGGTCATCAGTTGCTGGCCCTGACAGGGAGTAGGTTTCGAGGCGTGCATTTATATTTTCTCCACCGTTATGAGGGCTTCATGTAAGAGACCTACAATTGTTATTCGCAACCATTTTTGGTGCAGCTCTGCTGCGTGAGTTTTCCTGTTTTTTCTGTCCGGACCTTTTTGTTCAGCTTGCGAACAATTTTGCTAAAGGTGGTAAAAGGCGATGATTCATTAAAGCTGTAATAAGGAACCGGATGCATTTCCTCTTGTTGAATTGTTTGCACTTTGTTTGAACATTTTATGTTTTTCCCCCTGTCTGCTTTCCCTAATATCTCAAACAGTATTGGCATGCTTCAGTTCAAGATTTTCTTTTGCTTTTTCCCAGATGAGTCGGTTGCATGCTCAGCTGGTGCAAACTTTACGCCACACATCATCACAGTTGCTGCTGGAGAGGTAGTCCTAAGATTTGCATGGCATAATCTCGCCCGATAGACATTGGAATTCTTATTGTTGTACTTATTTTGTCTGTCCTTATGTCTGTAGCTGCAATATGTGAATTAGGTGTGTGGAACTTGGATACAATAATGTATATGTAGGCTATAATAGAATACAAATGGACTAGTCAAGATCTTCCTTTCTTTGTTGTGCCAGGGTAGCTTTACCACCTTGGTGATTACCACATTGGTGAAGTGACACTGCTTTCCGTTTTTCTCTTTGGGTCTTTTGTTCTTACTCTTTTCCGTTATTATATGAATTGTTCCATTTGGTCTCCTTCTTTAGGGAAAAACATAAACAGAATGGATTGTCATGCAGCTTACAACGGATTGTTACATGTTTTCTTTATGTTTAATGTTAACAAACACGCATGCCTTTATGACAATATGGTACTTACACTGCTCATGACCTCACTTTGTCAAAATAAATAAGAGTGTATAAATTTCTCAAATGGGTATGGATGCCTGACCACAGCATGTTTTTTAGGAACATGTTAATAGCTGTGTTTTCCTTTTTCCCTCTTCAAGCACTTTTAATTATTTAAAAAAGCTCCACATCAGATTCATTACCTTTGTGTTATTTGGCATAATAAATTTTGTTAGGAAACATGTTTCCTGGTTGGTGGAACCTTTTGAAATTTTTTATCCTAAAACCCACTAGTGTAAATTTGGTGGGTCATCAGCATACTTTTTCAATAGATATTATTTCCATTTGCTATTGAGACTACATAAAGATTTGCAGAGAACATAAGCCAAACAGTCCTTTGAAGTTCATCATTCTAACTGTATTTCATTACTTCTTGGGATGGACTACTGCTTTTCTTGTATATGCTCGTCTCTTGCCAATGTTGACAGTATTTTATCTAAGGGCGCGTTTTGGAATTATGTTGGGCTTTGGCTTTTCTTTTTTTCCAAAAGTTGTTAGAGAGAGAAAAGGCTAATTTGGAGGAGCTTCTTGGGCTTTTGAAAAGTGAGACTTTTTCTTCCTATCTCCCTCTTCAAATAAAAAGCTGACTTTTGAAAAGCTATCTGACCTTCATGCATTTGTTTTGACTTTTGAGGGGTGGGGCTTTCTAACCCAAAAGCCACCCCCCAATATAATTCCCAAACGTGCCCTAAATGTTTGATAAATAATATTTACTAGCTGGACTAAGCATGGTTAAGTAGTTCATTTCAATTTTCACCTCTAGAAGTCTGGCTCTAATATCACAAGCCTAGTTCTGTCACTGTATTACAAACCTCTAGATGGGTATTGTGAGCTCTCCTCTGAAAGTTTTCAGTTTATGCTGAATTTTAATTGGAGAAAGAAGCATACACCTGCACAACAGTACCATGATAAAAAATCTCAATGCAAGCCTCATCTACTAGAATGGGCACACTGTCATGTTTTTCATGTTGCATGTTTTGAACATGAAAGTGCATTGACTGTATCTATCTTCAGACAGTTCAACTGGATCTGTTGATAACCTTCTGGTTATCTAAATCCTATGGTAAATGATCTGAATGACTTTCGAAATGCATGCAATTGGGCATCATTTACTTGACTGCGATATGGTATACATGGCGCAATTATCGGAGGGAAATGTCGTATTGTAGGCATCTTAATTTATTACCTGCTGTTATGGTGTCATGACACCTTTTTAATCTTGGATTTTAATCTTCATTTATTTAGGATGTTACAATGAAGATCATATCATTTTCTCAACAAGGACCTCGAGGCATCTGTATTCTTTCTGCCAATGGTGTCATTTCAAATGTTACACTTAGGCAGCCTGATTCTTCTGGGGGCACTATGACATATGAGGTTTGATCAATATCCTTCTCCAGAGACAATGCATTTTCTCACTGAGTCATAAATATGCACAAGCTTAAGACTGGTAGTCTTTTTTCTTTTTTCATGGTTCATTTCAGTTTCCCGTGTAATATAGGTTCACATATATGTAATTAGGATTAATTTGTGGTAAGGCTCATGCTGTAGATTGATAATTAGGATCCAGATGAACTTATATTTGTTCTTACTGTTCCTCAATTTTTCTTTATGGAGATTATTTTCAAAACCTTTCTACTGTCAGCCTACAGCATGTGTCAAACAGAGGTAGAGGTGTGATGTTCTAGTTGCTGCTTTTGTGGTTATGCCCACTGATGCTTAGTCTTAATGATTATTGACTAAGAATAGAGCAGGCTTTGGTCATTCTTCTTTTACTTTCAGATCTTGAGGATAATCGTTAGGTTTCTGGTCTGCTTTTCTCCTTTCAAGCTCATTCACAACTTTCCCCCCTTTTTTTGACTTCTAATTTTTTCATTTTTATATATTTTATGTAACCCATCTCTGCATTTGTTATCAATTGTTAATTGTGGTTAACTACTGTTGCCATGCTGCTGCTTCCCTGGAATGCAGTATCTTAGATATTTAACTTACATCCAACAGGAGTATGTCTGCTTGATTGAGAAAATGCTGGAGACTCATATTTATATAGGATAAATATCATTTTTAATGTACTCTTATTTTTACCGAAAAACTCTTTGCATTATGTACTCATTCTCATATGCAGTAAATCTGTCTCTTCATTATTTCTGGCACTTGTGTTAGCAAGGCGCTTACTTTTACTGGAAAAGCTAAATAATTCCCTCTCCAGAACTCTTTTTTTTTAAGAAATAGGAATCTGTTGTGCATTTTCAGTCTTTGCTAGATGTAGGGATCAACCAAATCTGACTTCTAGAGGCTGGTCTTATAGTGGGTTGCATACTCAAAAATCTACTTGTATTTACTAATCCAAAATCTCGTGTCACCTGTCCCATCAAATTTATTTTGTGGGTGATCTATCATGCGAAGGGTTTTTGTGAATCTCTTTTGATTGATCTTGTAATACTGAGCTTCTTCTCTTGTAGGGCCGGTTTGAATTGCTTTCCTTATCCGGATCGTTTATGCCAACTGAGAGTGGAGGAACTAGGAGCCGATCTGGTGGGATGAGTGTGTCTTTAGCTAGCCCGGATGGTCGTGTGGTTGGGGGAGGAGTTGCTGGTCTGCTGGTGGCTGCAAGTCCTGTTCAGGTTGTTCATTCTGAATTTCTAATTCATTACTTATTGTGTTTAAATCTTTTTCTTAATGTATTCACTTTTCTACATTGCTCCTGTTTAATAAATTTCTTTTGTCAGTGTCAAAGTCATCGATCCATCATGTTCTTTATACTTGGAGAGGATCTAGAACTATAGTTCATTTGATGTTCAAATGCATTTCCACAGGAAACATAGTTAACAGACTGTTACTACTATGTCACCGTGATGAAATGCTCTAGAAAATGCTCATGCATTTAGTCACCTTCTGCCCAAGCTGTTGAAACCTGATTCGTTCAGCATGGTCCTTGACAGGGCTTCCACCTGTGCAAACCAATTACCCGTTGCTTATGTAGCTACTTGACTTGGACCATCGCTTGCATCAGCCTTTTTCCGTCTTCTCATATTTCCCTCCGTACCATCTTTCAAGGCTTTGCATGTTGGATACTTTAAAATTTTATATATTTATTCTCTTTTAACTTGTCATAGCAAGCTATATTTTGAAAGATGTCAAGAATGCATATTTTACGCATTGGAATCTTCCATCTTAAGGCGTAAGTCTTGAATGCATTAAAAGAAACATGTTTATTATCTTGAGCAATTTATCCCCCATTTCGTTTACTGTTCCAACTCTAGGTTTCTGTAAGACCATGTGCAGAATCTTTTTAGGAACACTGCTGTCATGACTAAGCTTTATCTCTCAACCTACTTGCCAGCTTATGTCCCAGATGCTCACAAGATTTTTGAATGGTCCTGCGACCTAACACTAACAATTTCAGAAAATGCTGTAGCATTTATCTTTAGAAAATTGTCTTGTTGAAAGATTCCAGACACGTGACCTCTGTTAGCTCTTGCTTCTGTTTTAGTCTATCATAAGCCACTCTGGAAGTTGCAGGGCCACTTAAAATATATTTTCATTCACATGTTTCAGGTGGTGGTTGGTAGTTTCTTGCCAAATTACCAGATGGAGCAGAAGACCAAAAAGTTTCGGGTAGAGCCTGCATCAATTCCCATTCCAACTCCTGCAATCCCAATTTCAAGTGCTGAGATGGACGATGCATTTTCTCCCGGGCACGGTCAGAGTGGTTCAATGCCAAGAACTAATGCAGGAGCTTCCTCTTTCTTCCGAGGAGAAAACTGGAGTTCTTCCCTGCACTCGGCCCCGGAGTCTCGCAATTCCCCAGCTGATGTTAACATATCATTGCCCGGAGGTTGACACTGTCAAAGAGTATCAGGCACCTTGCCTTCACCCCTTGCAGTGAATTTCTAACTGACTATGACTTAGGATTACATCAGTCATGGTGCAAGCTGCAACATAGGAGAGTAGGAAATCAGTCTTGTTTCTTTTTATTTAGTTCCTGTAGACTCATTATCTAGTGTTTGATTGGGATTTAGGTTACTGCTGATGCTGTAGCAGGGATCTCGGCATCAGACTGCAATTTTCTTGTAACAGTGTGTACTCTGTAGTTTCCCTTTGCCTTGCAATTTGTTGTGGACTCTGTAACTTACATTTGTTTGGAATCTCAATGATGTCTACACGTATTACTGTTTTTTGTGACGGCTGTGTGAGCCAATTGCTTTTAATCAAGTAGGATCAATGAGAACATTATGGGAACTGGCACCCTCGTCATCGGTGATTCGAAGCGTATTGCTGCTCTTCCCGCAGAGTTTTGATGCCCTCCTCTTGCCTGCCCACACATCTCAACATCTGTCTGATCATACTTGACGTTAGATGTGATGGACGATGAAGGTTGTCTTGCCACAAACTCATGCAAAGCCTTTGTACAATGAAGGGGATTCTGATTTCTTAGCTTCAAAATTGACAGTAGATTGAACACAGGTGGAAGAGGACAAACTGGCTATCACATTTGATGATTTAATGCCTGATTTTGTTACAATAAAGTGACGTTTTTAGGGTGCGTTAGAAAAAACAGGTTATCATAAGCCTGTGGCCACTTGTATAATAACCTTGAAGGATAACAAGGAGGGTTTTTTGCATAGAAATCATTGTACAATGTTAATCGGTAAAAAAGATCATTCTTAGAAATACGAGTTAGCCACTTAGCCGGTGAATCATTATTTTAATTCATATTATTCTTAAGTGCTATTGCGGTTAACTTAAGTTGATGAGAAAATGTATATTTTAAAAAATTCAAATTTTTTTGTTAATTTGATGTTGAATGACCAAGATAGTCTTCTCACAATATCAAATTTTATCACCCTTAATATGTATATATATATATATATATAGAGAGAGAGAGAGAGAGAGAGGGAGTGTGGTACTGTATGATCGACATTGGAGATTTGAATGGCATCGATGGCAAGGTGGGGACCGATCGGTCAGACCTCTTGTCTTGCTTCGCCCTGTGTCTAGAGGAAGATGAGGAGTTGGGGTGAGCACGTAGGTAGAGTGCGGCGGGGAGAACTCGTAAGGAACGATAGAATGTCGGCATCACTCACATGGTTATTCTGGCTGCTCTTTGAGAACCCCCGCTTGGGGAGAAGCCCCAAGAGGTGTTTGAAGGGGAGGGTGGCAAGGGGATGAGGGGATTGCACTAGTTGTGCGCAATCGTGACGAAGGCACCTCCCTTGTGGTGCCCCTGACTTCCCTAGTGAACAGCCCCTGAGTGGCCGCCTCCACCTAGTCGTCTCTCGCTCCCCCCCCCCCCCCACTCGATCCCCGATGACCCCCCTATAATGAACACCTCTCCCCTGGCAACCCCCGTGGTGCCCTACATAGCGCTCCCCTCCTGTTCTCAGTGACCCCCCTTAAATTCCTCTCCCTCGATAACCCGTTGTTAAGACATTGTCTCTTCCCTGACTTAGCGATGTCATGGTTAATGGAGTAATATCATGCTCGGTCATGGGGTTCATCTGTTACCCACTGGCCTACTCTCTGAGGAGAGACTTTATGGCAAGTATCTCGGTGGCTTGGGTGTCACTCGGTGCTCGTTGGAGTAAGTGTTTTGATGGCGACTTCAACGTACGTCTATTGGTGAGTCTTACAACGTCCGGAATGCACGAACATGGAGATCTCGCCCCTGAGCTGACCAGGCCCTCGATGGACCTCAACTCGGCCGCATTTCAAGATTGTCAATCAATTGGAGAGGGCCGCTACGGGCCTGGCTACCTTGGATCATGCTAGGCTTGGCGTGTTTTTCCCTCCTCACCCTCCACCACCCCTATCCCCTCGCGATGTGCAGTCTCCTTCCTAACAAGCCCCCCGTCCTCCATCCCCGCTTACCCTCTCCCTCGCACGCAATGCCCTCTACCACCCCCCTGCCCCCTCACGATTGCCTAGTCTCCTTCTCGGCAAGCCCCCAACCCTCCATCCCCACTGACCCCCTCTACCCCACTGGTGAACCCCCCACCTTTGTGATGCTCACTCCCCTTCACAGCAAGGCCCCTCCCCCCAGTGATCACCTCCCCCCAATGCCCCCCACTTAGCCTGACCCCCCTCTCTATGGCCCTGTCATCCTGACGACCAACCTCCAAATTCTGGCTGCCCCCCACCTGAGACGCTTCCCTATGTGCACCTACTCGCCTGACATGGCGAACCCCTCCCGACAATCCCACCCAACCGCCTCTGATGCTATGCTTCTTCCCCGATCTCCTTAGATGATTAAGGTTTCCTTTGGGTTGGGAGGGAGATGAGTCTCATATTTTTAACTAAGGATATTTTTGACATTTCTTGACCTTAGTTAAAGGTGACCGTGGTTAAATTCACCGGTGGTAATGGACGGTTACGAACATTTATGCACAATATTAATTAAAATATTGATGCGTCTCCTAATATATTTCCAGAAATGTTCTTTTTACCAATTCACTCGTAACAATAATTTCTACGCAAAAATCCCTAGCAAGAAAATCATATCTTTTACTTGAAATGGATAATATGTAGGTAGAGTTACCATCTGATTCAACGGGCGTCCGTTGACATCTGATGAGATGCCAGGAACATGGAACTCCATTCTCATTTATCGGATTGTGCACTTACAGACTCGGACCTACTCTCGGATCGTTGGTCGCCCTAGCTAGTATGATGGGAAAAAAAGTTGTGAATGTTATTACCAGTTGAAACAGACGGTGCAAAGAATTTAAAAGCTAGCAACCGGAGAATTATGGGTTATTCCTTGTAAATTACGGCTAACTGCAACAGCCAGCAAGCGTACATGGAAACTAGCCCCAAGATTGAGAAAGGTTGAAGGAGTTTCACTTACTGCACGGCTGGCTCTGGTGCAGTGCAAGAACATAAAAAAACAGGTATTATAACTTTTTTTTAGATAACTGTTCATGCAAGCTACATGTTCGTACATACTGTTTGATCTTAGATAATATAGTTAAAAAAATCGAGAAAATAAAAATAATGGATGCCCTTTTTTCGTGCAAAGAAATTAAGGGTACCTGTCCTTAATGGAAACAGCCCTCTCATTGCTTTTGTTGGTAATGACAATGTAACATCATCTTACAATGGAAACAGCCCTCTCATTGCTGCTTGTCTCCAGCATATTCGCCATCCTCTAAACTTGCTATCCATGAAGACGGGGGAGGGAGCAAGTTATAGAAAACAAGAAGAAGAAAAATAAGAATCTGAGAACTCAAATTGCATTAACATTCATGGCGAGACAAACATAAGCCAAGGATGTTTGCAGTGTATTCATCAAAAGCTAGTAATCTACAGCGGGATACAAGATTCATCGTGAACGCTATCACCAACCCTAGCAGAGGAGAATCAAGCTGGCTTTTCATAGGTGTTTTGATCTCTAAACTCTGAAATGCGACTCTTGATCATTTCGCCAAAATGAGGTTGTACAAACATGTGAGTATCGTCGAGTATGTGTAATATGAACCTCTGTGGAGCAGGTAGGGAAGCATTCATGTTGATAATGAACTGTGCCATTGGGATGTCACTGCAGCCATGAAGACAAGTATTCAGACCGAGAATGTAAACAATATAAAAGAAATAAAGGTAAATATCAACTATGCGGAAGATTTGTAATGATCTCGTGCTAGAATAAGAGAGGGAAACTTAACCAGGAGATGAACAAGCCTTTAATTGCATTCACCATCTTTTGCTAGCAGCCCGATTTCCTACATGTCCAGGTCTTGTCAGTATCCACAGAAAAAAATTGCTCACCATGCGACAGCAGTAACAAAACTGAGATAGTGAGATTAAATAACAATATGAGGTGAAATTGAAGTAAAATAGCGGTTGTAATCTAGCTTTGACTTTGTCTCAAACAATTTATGGCAGTTGCAATGCTTAGTCTTAAATAATCTATGGCATTTGCAAAACAAGCCATGAATATTATGCTTCCCAACTGGTCCATTTCTCAAACTGTCACTAGAGGACGGGGGATTAGAAAGATACACAACAAGAATATAGTGGAATCCATCAAAAAAATTATTGGAAACTACAAAACATGCCACTTCTTTGTTTTCATGACAGTCCAATTCTATTTCATATAGGTGGGAAATGGAAAAAGGCATTTTCTGAGACGGAAGCAAGTTCATTCCTTCGCCCGCCTGAGGTATTCAGACATCTTGTGTGAAAGATTGCTGTTCTGCTGGAATCAAATGTGTATTAGGGAATAAAATCCAAATATTCCACTTGTCATCATTGCAGGAAAAGAGGAATTTCCTTTCCCGTTCAGTTGAAAAGCTATTGCCACATTTTGTCAAGATTTTCGTTTGCAACTAGTTTCCCAGTATCATGGATGAAGTTTGCATGGACTTCCAAGAATGTAATTGTTTGAAGTAGCAAAAGAAGTCAAATAGATCTGGTAGCTTGGTTAACATCATCTTTTACCCTCTCTCCTGGATCCCTAATCTACAATTCCCCTACAATTGCAGGCCTCCCATTGACGTTCCTTACATAGTCAAACATGGTCATGAAACATAGAGGTACACTGCCAACCAGGTGGCAACAGCCAAGGCCACTACCAGCAACAGCACATGGCAGGCAATAGCGTATATATACCCAAGCACCTCAGTTACAAGATATTACTCTGCCACCTTTCATGGCATGGAAACCAGCAGCTCAGCAGAAGAGTATGGAAAGATTAATGGCTGGATCAGCCTGGGATCTCTAGAAGCTGGCGATTGATGACTAAGAGAAGCTATGATGAAGACAGATGACAGTGGCTGGTGTTTGACATAGTCAGTTCCTCCCTATATCCCCACCACATTTTCACCTTTTTCCTTCCATTCCCCACTTCCTCTCTGTTTCTTTCTTCCTTCGTGTTTTCACTTTTGAGGATTGGTGAAAATTGGATCAAGGTTGGATGGGTTGGCCAAAACTGGAGTATTACTCTTTGATGACAACCAGAGATTTGAACTTTGAAAATAACTGAATCGAAAGATAATAACAAACAAAATAGCTACAGATCAACTTCTGCAATCAAGATACCAGTTCCCATTCCAATCACCAATGCACTAAAAGAAACATGATCGATTAGGAAGACCCAGTGGCCATCCAAGATAACAGATGGAATAGTACAAAAAGTTCTATCATCTTGTTGAGTATGCAAGTTACCTATAGCTTGCTTATTGCATGTCCAGATTATCAAATGCCTTTCAATCCCATTACACCAACATGCATTTGAAAGAATCAAATTTGGAAATATCATTAGAACACCAATCACATCCTCATGAAGTCGATCCATCCCACTTTTAACATGACAATCCAGGTAAATTATACAATGGCGACGCCAGTTTAGTGGGTATGGGTGCGGACCACTGACACTTATCAATACTCTATGAACAACAGATATAACGCTAAATACCCATCCCTCCACCCAGAGCACTCCCACCGACAGACCCTCTAAAACTCGAATCTTTGCTTCAGAATTAATCAATTAAAGTATCTTTCAGCTCAAGAAAAGAGACAAATGTCAGGGAGGTAGAATCAACCGGCTGATATAAGCAGAGAGGGCAAAACCAAAACAAACTGGAGAGGGGGATTTCTGTAGCCCATCTAAAGAGCAGCCAAACTAGGTCCATCAGGACCAAACGAGGCCCAGCTCATCCAAGTGACAGCCCCACAGGACCCACTTAGGCTAAAAAGCCCAATAAGATCACTCGGGAATCACACCCTTCCTTGGCGGCCCTTAAGCTCGGAAGATCCGAGCATCGGTCAGGTCAGAAAAAGACCCACGCCCGATCGATCCCCTCGCCGGGATAAAGGCAGGCGCTCAGCGCCCACGCCGACCTATCTTCATCCGAGCTATGCCTATCGCCCGGACAGGGTTGGCACCTTTTATGCTCGGCTCGACCGACGATTGCTTATCCACGCTGCCGTTGAGAGCCCTTTATGAGCAGGAGTTTATGAGGATAAGAGACCCATGACCCCTCAAGGTTATAAAGATCTCACGATGAGGACGTAAAGATCCCACGATGAGGACGTAAAGACCCCGCGATGAGGACGTAACTTCCGCCTGAAACTCCTCAGCTTACGGGACTCATGAGACAAGCACACTATATAAACCCGGGACTCCCTCCGACGAAAGGTAAGGGCGAACATACGCCTAAACTCCCTGAGCAGGAACCACTTCACCACCTCGGTGTAGGGGGATCTCGTGCACCTCTTTCTTCCTCCCTTCATAACTTCCACCATTGCTCTACTGACTTAAGCATCGGAGGGTTTTCCCCAGGGAACCATCCCTGGGACCCCTGATCCGTTTTCCCTTCTTTACAGTTCACTATCCGGTGATCATCCTCCCAGCTCATGACCAGCGCGAGATCACGCCCCTTCATCTGGCGCCGTCTGTGGGAAACCACCAAAGAGCTAGTATGGTGCGAAGAAGTTCAGGGAGGAGGTCCGCCGGCGACAGGGGAAAGGCCATGGTGGCAGCAGAAGAAGGCCCTTCTCAAGCCTCACAAAATCCCCCCTCCAATGCCAGCACCCCCGCCGACGGACTGCCCCCTCCCCCCGCGGCGGTTGGGCACCCGCCCCCTACCCGCACGGCGGTGAGACTACCACTTAGCGGCGGCGCTGACGCTTTCCAAGCCCTCAACGCAAAACTGGATGTCCTCGTGGAACTCATGAGGACTCAGGCGGCCAGGGATGGAAGGTCACGCGCCCCTCCGGAAAGCCCCCCCCGCGAGAACGTGTCCCAACACACCACCGGAGGCCGCTTCACCCTTCGAGGCCGGCAGATCATCCGTAACAGGTCAGGAGGACCTTCACAAGCCCCTCCTCCAGAGCAAGAGGCCTCCTCCACTCCGAAAAGGGAGAGACCTGGGGCACGCCGTCTGAATCCAGAGACCGAAGTCCCTGGGGAACGCCAAGACAGCCCCCCCAGCCCCACGGCGCAGCGAGAGCCGGAGCTATCCCTCCGACTGCGAGAATTCGAGAGGCGTTTTGCAGAACAAGAGCGCGCCCTACGCGCCCTGCAGAAAATCTCCTCCGCGGAGGACGAGGAGAAATCCCCGTTCTCCGACTATATCTTGAAGGCAGAGGTATCTCCCAGAACCACCATTCCGACCTTCAAACCTTATGACGGCAAGGGCGACCCGGCCGATCACTTCGACAACTTCGACGCCCTGATGACTCTGCATGGAGCGTCCGACGCCATCAAATGCCGAGCCTTTGTGACCACCCTGGTCCAAGGCGCCCAAGCGTGGTTCCGGGCCCTCGCCCCCGGATCCGTCCGGGACTTCAAACAATTCGGGCGAGTGTTTAAGGAGAGTTTCGCCGGTAGCGTCCCCCCGAGGTCGGTAGCGGGGCTATTGGCTCTCAAACAGGCGCAAGGGGAGAAACTCCGGGCATACATCCACCGATTCAAGTCGGAAGCCCTGAGAATCCCTCGCCTGGATGTAGCCTCGGCCATAACCGCGCTGACCGGGGGCACCCGGGACGAGAACCTCCGCCGCGAACTTGTCCTCCACCCTCCCTCGACCCTTGCCGAGCTAGTGACCCTGGCTTTGCGCCACGTCGAGTGCGAAGAAGTACTCAGCGCATGCCGAGGCGCAATCGGCTCGGGTCGGGAGGGGGACAAGAAACGAGCACCCAAGCCAAGTTCGGGTCCAGGAAGAAGGCGGAACCGGGACGGAGAGCACAAGGAACCGTCACGGAAGTACGAGCGGTACACTCCCCTAACCGCTCCGGTGTACGAGATATATGAAGACATCAAAGGCTCGGGTCTTCTCCGCCAACCCGAGCCAATGAAGTCAAAGAGCCGCAATCGCAGCAATCACTGCCTGTTCCACAGTGACCACGGACATCACACCGGCGATTGCTACCAGCTCCAGGATGAAATCGAGCGCCTCGTCTGTCAAGGACACCTATCCCGGTTCGTGGCCGGGCATAAGGAAGAACGAGGCGCCCCAGAGGAAATCGACAACGCCCCTCGCGGGGTCAATATCAACGTCATCGCTGGAGGAGCTGCATCAGGGGGAGACAGTGGCCAAAGAAGGAAGTGTCATGCTGAGCGGGCGAGCCGAGCCGTCGAGCCTCCCAAGGCCCCGCCGAGTGAGCCCCAGGTCATAGTCTTCTCCGACCGAGACCTAGAAGGGCTAACCACCCCGCATGACGACGCCTTAGTCATATCGGCCACGATAAACCATTGTAACGTAGACAGGATTCTAGTCGACAATGGAAGTGCCCCTGATGTATTATCCTTTGAATGTTTCCTTAAGATGGGGGAGGATCCGTCTAAACTCCGCCCGATCCGAACCCCTCTGTGCGGGTTCAATGACCAGGCCACTTATCCCGAGGAGCCCTAAGCCTGCCGGTTTCTCTCGGCACCCCACCCAAAACCGTTACGATCATGGTGGACTTCATAGTGATCAAGGATATGATAGCATACAACGCAATCTTCGGCCGAGGAATCCTTAGCCGAACGAAAGCGATGCCCTCTACCTATCACCAAAAAATGAAGTTCCCCACCAAAAACGGGTTGGGGGAAGTCCGAGGAAACCAGGCAATGGCCAGAATATGCTATAATATCTCGGTTGAAGCCACAAGGCCGGACGGGAAGAATAAGGGTCCCCGGGAAGTCGAAGAAAAACTTGCAACCTCCGAGCCTGGAGGCGAATTGCTAATAGTTTTCCTAAACGACGACCCGACCCTAGGAGTAAAGATTGGAGCCGACCTACCGTCTGAGGTTCAACAGCAATACAAAGAGTTTCTTTCAGCATACATCCGAGTCTTTGCATGGTCTGATGATCAACTCCCCGGGATACCGGAGGAGACAGTGATGCATAAGCTCAACCTCGACCCAACCGTGAAACCCGTACAGCAACGTAGAAGGAAGCACGCGCCAGAGAAGCAGGCGATCATCAAGGAGCAAGTCACCAAGGGGCAAAAGACTGGTCTTTTTAGACCGGTCCTGTACCCGACGTGGCTGGCTAACGTCGTCTTGGTGTCAAAAGCTTCGGGAAAGTGACGAATGTGCGTAGACTTCACCGACTTGAACAAGGCTACTCCAAAGGACTGCTATCCATTACCGAGCATCGACCAACTGGTTGACTCAACCTCGGGCAACGAGATACTCAACTTCCTAGACGCCTATTAAGGTTACCATCGGATCAGAATGAATCCAGAAGATATCGAGAAGACCGCCTTTATCACCGACTTCGGCGTATACTGCTACACCCGGATGCCTTTCGGGTTGAAGAACGCTGGAGCCACATACCAGAGGCTGGTCAATCATATGTTCGAGGGACAGCTCGGCCGGAACGTCGAGGCCTATATTGACGACATGCTCGTGAAGACCCTCAAGGCCGAGGACCACTTCGCCGACCTAGCTGAAACCTTCGACACCCTCCTAAAGTACAACATGAAGCTCAATCCTGCCAAGTGCGCCTTCGGAGTAAGGTCCGGGAAATTCTTGGGCTTCTTAGTCACCCAGCGTGGGATCGAGGCCAACCCCGACAAGGTCCAAGCCATCCTGGACATGCGCCCACCCACCTGCATCAAAGATGTTCAACGTCTTACCGGGCGCATTGCCGCGCTCAGCAGATTCCTGTCCCGTGCGGTTGAACGATGTCTACCCTTCTTCAAACTGTTGAGGGGGCCCAAAATGGCATCTACTACATTCGGATGGGACGAGGAATGCCAAAAAGCGTTCGCCGAGCTTAAGGAGTTCCTGGCTTCGCCCCCAGTGCTTTCCAAGCCCGTTCCAGGTGAAACCTTGCATCTCTATCTCTCAGCAACTCCATCTACAGTTAACTCGGTCCTAGTCAGAAATGACTCGGGAGTCGAGAGACCGGTCTACTACACCAGCAAGGTGCTCAATGAGGCTGAAAGAAGGTACCCCGCAACCGAGAGACTCGTGCTAGCGTTGGTTACCTCGGCCAAGCGCCTCCGACCCTATTTCCAAGGGCACTCCATCACCGTGCTGACCGGTGAACCATTGAAGAGGATCCTCGCTCACCCTGAAGCCTCGGGACGCCTCGCCAAGTGGGCCATCATGCTTGGGGCCTACAATATATCATACCGGCCTCGCTCGGCTATCAAAGGCCATGCGCTTGCTGACTTCATCGTCGAGAGCACCATCCCGACTGAAGAAAGATCTCCGTCCGTGCCCGGGCCAACCTGGGAACTGTTCGTCGACGGATCCTCCAACTCAGCCGGGAGCGGCGCTGGAATCCTCCTGAAGTCCCCCGAAGGAGCAGAGCTACAATACGCTTGAAGTTCAACTTCCAGGCGTCCAACAACGCTTCCGAGTACGAGGCCCTTATCTCGGGAGCCCGCATGGCACGACGGCTGGGGGCTGAGCGAGTCAAAATTCACATTGACTCCCAGCTGGTCGCTAGCCAGGTCAACGGCGATTACGAAGCTCGAGAAGCACCGATGGTCAAATACCTCCAGCTGATCAGAGTCGTGGCACAACAGTTCGAGAGATTTGAGGTAGTCCGAATAGCTCGAGAGGAAAACTCCCGAGCGGACGCCCTATCTCGGTTGGCCTCCTCTCTTGACCCCAAGGGTACTCAATCGGTCCTTCTCGAAGAGCTAGAGCGACCGAGCATCGACTCGGAGCTCCTAGCTGTTGACTCGGCCCCCCCGAGCGACTGGTCAAATACCCCGTACCTGTCGTGGCTCCAAGATTCTCAAGAGCCCCCCGACCCTCGGGAAGCCCGAAGATTGAAGTACCAAGCTCGGCGATTCGTCACTCTGGATGGCGCCCTCTACCGGAGATCCTTCTCCGGTCCTCTCCTGAAGTGCCTCGACACTGATGAAGCCAACCGAGCGATCGAAGAAGTTCACGAAGGTCTGTGCGGAGCGCATTTAGGAGGTAGGTCGCTCGCTAGGATCTTGCTACGGCAAGGTTATTGGTGGCCCACTCTGCAGCGCGACTGCTCGACCTACACACAACACTGTGACCGATGCCAGCGATTTGACCACTTGGTCCATCAGCCAGCAACGGAGCTCATCACCCTAGCCGAGCCTTATCCTTTAGCTCGCTGGGGAATCGACATCCTTGGGCCATTCCCCACGGCCCAGGCCCAGAAGAAGTTCATATCGTCGCCATCGATTACTTCACTAAGTGGATCGAGGCCGAAGTCACAGCAACGATCACAGAGACAGTCGTCTGGAATTTCGTCTGAAAGTCGATCATCTGTCGTTACGGCATCCCCCGGGTGATAGTAAGCGATAATGGTCGGCAATTTGATTCTCGTTATTTCCGAGACAGATGTGCCGACCTGGGCGTTCTCAATCACTTCACCTCGGTCGTCCACCCTCAGGCTAACGGGCTGGTCGAAAATGCCAATAAGACTATCTTAAAAGGCATCAAGACTAGGCTCGGCAAAGCCAAGAGCAGCTGGCTTGAGGAATTACCGAACGTACTTTAGTCACACAGAACGACTCCCAGAACGGCAACCGGTGAAAGTCCTTTCCAGTTGGTGTACGGAGCCGAGGCCGTCATCCCTTTGGAAATTGTCAATCCCTCGCTCCGAGTCATCTGTTTCTCGCCCGAGGCAAACGATCAGAAATTGCTCGAGAACCTCGACCTAACAGATGAGCTCCGAGAGATTGCCAGCATCCGAGCAACAGAATATCAACGCCGCCTCACTCGATACTACAACGCCAAAGTCCGAGATAGACACTTTCAACCGGGAGACTTCGTCCTCAGGAAAGCCGAAGCCTCTCGACCACTTGAGGCGGCGGGCAAGTTATCTCCTAATTGGGAAGGCCCCTACCGAGTGGTCGAGACGCTCAGAAAAGGAGCATACCGACTATCCACGATGGAAGGAGAGCTCATCCCTCGGACCTGAAACGCGACTACACTACGCAAGTTCTACTTCTGAATACTGAGCATTGTGTAAACGACATGAGATAAAACAAAAGCCTCCTTTCTTTTATTCAAACAACTCGCTTGTACATCAGGAAGGCCGAAGCCAAGAAAATACATGTCAAAAAAGCAAAAAATCCATCTGGTGCCGCCGTATGAGCCCATCGCTCGGCTGACTCGGTTGACCTTCCTGCGTCCAGCCACTGACTCTACCTCGTGCAGAAACTGGCTCGGATAAAGGGTAGTCGACCCCGTTGGCTCGGGCAGCTCGGGACAAAGGTGACAGAGGGATTACGAAGGAGAAGGCTACCTTCCAAGTTAAACTTGGAAGAGAAAGGGGAAGAGGGAATGCATATGAAGGCATCCTCCCCGCCAACCTGCCAACTCTTTGGAAGGAAGAGAGTGCAGGCACCCTCCGAAGAGTGAAAGAAATGATGAGAAGAGCAGAAGAGGGAAAAAGAGGCTGCGAGAGGGAAAAAGGAACCAACAGAGCTGGACGAGGAGGCAGGGGAAAGCCCGGAAAGGAGGGAGCTTAATTGGCTTCCTCCTCCCCTCCATGGAGCGAGCAAGAAGGGACGGGCGGCAGGGATGCCTGATGCCCCCATCCGTCTGCCATCTCGCCCCCCCGCAAACGCCGCCAGAACTGATAAAAAGAAGACGACGTGCCTCCACACGTCGGACCTTCTTCAAACCCGTCCACCGGCCGTCAAACCTCCTTCAAACCCGAAGCAGCAAAGACTCTCTGCCCTCCGTCATCGACAGCTTCATCTTCCGGAGCGTCTTCCATGCTCCAAATATAACAGCACAACGCTACGTGAAGAAAGAATGAGGAAAGACTGTTAGGGAAAATCCTAAGTGGTGGAGAGGAAGGGACGCCCTTCAGACCTTTTATAGGCGAAGGGATGTTATTTGCCTTAAATGATTCTCTCCTCGAAAACACGCCTGTGAGACACGGAAAAAATCTAAAAGGTCGACTTTTATCGTGGATAAAAGGTAGATTTTTGGTTCTTTTTGAAAAGAAACACTCCTCTGCGTAGAGAGGGTTCCGTGGGTGCGCGTCGTATCAGACGATATAGGTTCGAGTGCTGGACCTCTCCCCGCCGACCGGAGTCGGCGTTGATTTACATCGGCTTAATGTCCGAACACCCTTGATTAAATGACAACATGAAGGCTTAAAGTTCTTCTTCGAGGTTCTACCCAATAGAGTAGGTTTGCTTAAAACAGGACGGGGGAGCTGACGGAGACCCTGACTGAGCACACTGAAGTGGGCCACTGGGGTTTAAGTGGTCGTCTTAGACCTAGGGGTATTTTAGTAAATAACCAGACCAGAGGGATTTAGGAGTTTCTGGGCTGGGGTAGACATAAAGCCGGGTCACTAAACTTCTAAGGCTCTGAGGCCCTTTACAGAAGGTTTGGGAGATCGTTAGATTACTCCTTAGGTCGCAGGGGTATTTCGGTAACTTTACCAAACCCTAGGTCTATGTTTAAGATGACCCCCGAGCGCTGGACTGAGCCAACAGCCCTCCCAGACCAAGCCGACAACGGGAGTTTCTAGAGAAGACACTCACGGGTTCGATTGGTTGGAAGTAAGGGTAAGTATGCAAGCTCTTAGAGAGTCGGGGTTTATATGCAAAAATGCATTAATGAAATGTGTCGGGCATAATAATGCGCTCTTATAGTTTTGCATGAATACAAAAAAGGGTGTCGACGAATTATCGACTGTACATACATCCGCATCATGGCGGGAAGTAGGGGCATACCCCTAATTACAAAAGTTGCAGGGTAAAACTGCAATTTACAGGACTTAGGCCTTTCATGATCTCGAGGAGGACATTTTTACAATTTGTCATCGTAAAGACAAAATGACACAATTGCATAAGTCCGTCACTCCGTTGCATAACACATTACGAACACGGCCCGTTGAAGGGCATAATTGTAAATATACCCCGTAGGGGCATATACACAAAGTCCGGGGACTTACCCCACTCGGACCAAAAGACAACGAACGACTTGAACTTGAAGTCTAGTCAAGTCCACTTCTCTTCTTTCTTTTCCGTTCTCCTCCGTGTGTCCTCGTCAATGGGACCCATGGGGTCTATTTATAGAAAGTAGGGTACCGGCCCGGGGGAAGTGGGACCCGGGCGGGTCAAGACGACCCCGGGCGGGTCCCTTTCCCTCCAAAAATCGAAATTTTTTTTGAAAACGGGCGGTTGATAGGCTGGCCCGAGTGCGCAGCACCCCGGGCGGACCGGCCCGGGGGCGCAACACCCCGGGCGGACCCGCCCGGGTGCGCAGCACCCCGGGCGGACCTCCCCGGGGGCGCGCGGTCCCGGACGGACCCGCCCGGGTGCGCAGCACCCCGGGCGGACCCGCCCGGGGGCGCGCGGTCCCGGACGGACCCGCCCGGGTGCGCAGCACCCCGGGCGGACCTGCCCGGGGGCGTATGGCCCCGGGCGGACCTGCCCGGAGTGGGCAGGCCCCGGGCGGGTCTGCCAGCCCGCGCGCAGCCGCGGGGAGACCCGCCCGGGGGCCTTATACCCCGGGCGGGTTTCCCCTTTGCTTTTTAAAATTCTCCGTACGGCGTCGACAGCGACGGCTCTGCACTTGACTCCACGTGGAAGAAGAAAAAGCCTTCTCCTCGCCTTGTTCGTTGTCTTCCGCGCCTCGCTCGTCCGTCGGGGAAGGAGTTTTTGATCCTACGAGACGTGATACACGCCGTCGAGGTACCAAAACCATGTGCATAGCACGTCTTCACACCCTTAGGGTTTGAGTTGATTGATTAAAATCCGGAACCACATGACTATAATAGTCTCCGTGGGTTTATCGCGGGTTCTCCTCGCTTCCGCGGGATAGAACGGGTTGGAAAGAGCCAACACCGTAAGCATCGGCTTTTGACGCATACAGGCGTACATATATAAACGTATATATATACATTCATTTTCTGGTTACAACAAGTGCCCCCCACGGGACATCCGTGACAGCCGGAGGCAGGGGCGGATGGCCCGTGCACTTACATAAATGTTGTAACACGTCCGCTGAGGGACTTGGGCTTGAAGCATAGCTCCTGCATCGAAATAATTTTCAGCATAATCTCTAATGTATTTTTTTTTTTTGAAACTTCCACAGACATGGCTCGTCCAAGCAGGAGTCGTGCTGCCGCACGGGGGTCGAGGGCGGCTGGCCATAATGAGCATTATGTGCAACGGACTGACAAGTCCATGCCACCTTTGCCTCCTCGCCGCGTCGCCTCTGACAGTTCCGACGCACTTGATCAAGGCACAACTTGGGTCGCTGAAGGCCCAACGGAGGATATCCCTGTCGGCGAGGGCTCAGTCGAGGCTTCTCGAATCAGCTACCGGGGCGGACTTTATGCATACGACCGTTCTGGGGGATACTCATCCCACTACCCGGTGGACCGGCATCTAATGGCCTTCGTGCAGAGCTACATTCCACCGGGGTTTGATAGTGATGACCCTTCTCTCCCAGAGCATCGGCGACGACTGGAAGGGGCTATTTTAGCTGGCAGGGACAGCATGAGAGGTACCTGCACATATTCATATGCCAGCTTTCCCGGGGGATTTTCGCGGCAGCCCCAGTTTCCCGACAGCAAATGGCTCGGCTTCTACCAGGACCCGGATGCTGCTGTGGTCAGGTCGACACCTTCTTCCCCTGCAGTGTGGCACTTGGCGGGGCATCATAAGGCCGTCGATGTAGTGATTGACGGACTATATCTGGCTCCCTCCGAAAGCCGTTTCGCCCATGACGGCTATGACCATCTTTGCATGTTGGAAGGAATCCTTTCACTGAGGGTTCCTAGCTGGTACGGGAGTTGGTCCGTTGTCCCCTCCCATTGCTTCCACAGAGGTGCAGGTGAGTGGCTCTGGGGGATATTGACTGTGCATGGTGACACTTTAGATAGAGCCGGGATTCGTCACGCAGTTACTGCAGCCTTGTATTCATACCCTTGTCACGCAGGATTGCTCCAGGCTGTTGTGGAGAGGTGGAATAGGCGCTGGAACACACTAGTCACTGCTGAGGGAGAGACCTCTCTGGATTTGTGGTCTTTTCACCGGATTTCGGGCCTGCCGATCAGCGGACAGGCTTACGAGGAGCTATGCCTCGATGACGCCCACCTTTACAGTTCAGATGGGGCGGGCCACTATCTTTTACCTTACTGCCTCCGTTATCTTATGAAGACTTGGAGAGATTTGGCCTTGGTGGGCAAGGAGAAGACTGCCAGGACACCCAGGGTTACACTTAACGCCTGGATTATGTACTTCTACAGCGGGCCATACTGTTTCTACGAGGAATTCCCTTCGTTCGGCGCCACTTGGGACCAATGTAAAGAGGTCCTCATAAAGTTTACATCCAACCCTCGGCACTTGCCAGCTCCAGCACAAGGTTGGAATTCCAGGAAGCTACCTACACTGACGTACTTGGCTGCATATTTGGCTTATTGGCTGTCTACCTTTGTCTTCCCACATGGGGAAGAGGAGCTGCTCCGGGTCGAGGTGATCTATCCTGCGTGCCTGCTTGCATGTGGACGTCGGCTGGCCCTTGCCCCTGCTGCCTTGGCGAACATCTACCACTGCTTAGGTGCCTTGAGTTCGCATGCCAGCCCGCGAGATAAGAAGCTTTTGCTGCCCACTCATTATTTGAGTGCTTGGGCAGGACTACTTCTTCCAGAGCTGTCCCAGCGGTCCTCCATTCCGAATATAAAGGCTCCGCTTATCTTTGCCTTTGCTGGTCACCAGGATCAGGATGCCGTGACACAGCTTGCAGGTGCCCGGCGAGCACTTTCTTTCCTTCATACGAGGAGGGGAGAGAGCTTGGAGTTTGACCACAGCTCCCGTTCTTATCGCCCGTATCTGGAGGGACATGGAGACTCAGTGGTTTGCAAAGTGTCCTCAAAGGGCATTGTTTCTCCACATGCCTTTGAGGAGTGGGTCGTGTGTATACGACCTAGTGTGCTGGTTTACCGGCGCTCTTACACAGTGGTTCTAGAGCCGTACTACCCGCACAGATTTGCCCGCAACTTTGGCTATGACCAGGCGGTTCCACCCAATGTTGATTTACCTCTGACATCGAGGCAATACAAGCAGAAGGATGTGCATTTGGTTGCCGCATGCTGGCAGGACTTTCTTTACCGCAGCGTGAGGGAGCATATCCCTCTTCCGGCCCAGGCCCGAGTGGGACATTTTGACATCTACTATGCCCGCTGGTGGTTTAAAGCCAGCAACATTTTCAGAGAGCGGGCAGACACTATCAGGGCAGCAGAGGAGAAGCGCCTGAAGAGGGAGGACCTGCCTCCTCTTTTCCTTGATCCCGGCTTCGTCAGGGCTCATTTTTCCAGCTTGGCTGCAGCGGTTCGAGACATCGAGAGTCGATGGCGGGAGCAGGGGCATTCATTGCCCATTGACAGGAGTCAGTATACGGGGGCATTGCGGCCCCTGAGGTCGACATCTGAGGAGGCCTCTACTTTGAATTCGCGCCGTAAAGGCGCTTCTGGCTCTACTCCGCGCTACTCCTGGTGGGGAGACTTGAGGGCCTCCTGTGGTCTGACCCACGACTCCCAGCTGTCGGAGTCCATCCCGGAGGGAGCACTGGTGGGCACGGCCTTCGCTTTCTGGAAGGCCCATGTGATCAATGCCGTGGGCTGTGCAGGCTTGCCAGCCCATATTCCGGCTTTGGAGGTGGCTTCTACACCTCAGGCACTGAGAGACGCCGTGGAGCAGGCCGCTAGAGCTCTCCGGATTGACCCGAATCAACTGATTACCCGCCCTAGTCTTGATGCAGGGGCAGTAGGTATGAATCTTCTGATCCTCCGTCTACATTTATTATCATTATAATAAGATATAAATGTTCTGGAGCTATCAACTGCTGATTGCCACATTTCCATTGTAGGAATTGCTGAGATTGCCAACGCTCCACCTTCAGAGGATGTTCTCCCCGCTCAGCCTCCCGTGGATAATAGTCCGGCGGCGAAACGGCGGCATAGTGGGGCTTAGGAGCTGAGATTCAGCCTTCATCCCGCCTTCGGGTGGATACCACCCCTGCCAGGGATGGAGCTCCTTTGAGTGAGTTGGAAACTATGAACCCCTTTATGTATGGTTTTGTAATTGTGCCTCTGTTTTACTGAAGGAGTGTCTTGTGTGTAGCTCCCCCAGAGACGAGGCTACTCGGGCAGTTTTCGCCAGGGCCTGCGAATAAGACTCTGCCAATTATACCAGATGCAGATGTCCCAGAGGACCTGACATTGGAGCTGGAGGACTTAGACCACCCCTTAGGGGATTGTCCTTCTGCTAGTATGGCTGGCCAGACTGGAGAGAGCAGACCTTCTCCCATTCCAGGTGAATTTGAAATTCATAGTTCCTCCTTGTTTACTCATGGAATCAAGTAAGGTGTTATATTTTTTTTAACTGACTCTGCTTTCTCTTTTACACAGAGCCTCCGAGGGAGCACTATACTCCCAGAGAGAAAGAAGGGACTGACCCATCTTCGGATTCCAGCACATCCTTGAGTAATAGCAGCTCCAGCACTGGTTCTGAGACAGAGACAACTCCTTCCCTTTCGTCTTTGAGCTCCTCTGAGGGAGGCGACATGGGCATTATTTCTGGTATACCAAGAAACTCAATTGACCCTCTTTGGGGTTGACAATTACTTTTGCCATTGCAACCTCTGACAGTCTTTCTGTGCAGCCACTGAGTTAGCCAACTCCACAGCCGAGCTGGCTAAGTTGATCTCCTCCTCTGGGGCTGGCCCTGAGCTTCCGGCCTATGATGTTGACCCAGAAGTTTCTATTGGGGCCCCGAGCGTTCCAGTCTCAGCCGTCGGGGTTTACCATGCTGGGGTTCCTGATTTTGCTCCAAGCCTGCTCTCTTCCACTGGTGGACAGGCCGAGGACAGAGGCAGAGACATTGCTGGTGTGTCTTTGGTCTGCCTCGTATTTGCCTTTTGTTTGGTTAAACTTAGTCATAGAGCTAACCATACTTTTTGCCTAAATAGCAGCTGACACTTCTGTGGTGGCATCCACTCCCCTGCTTGCTCTGGAGACGATTCCCTTACAAGAGAGTTCTCCCGCCACTGTCCAGGAGGGTGATCAGACAGTGGGGCCAAATGACGCAACACCTCTATTGTCAGGTATAATCAGCATTGAAGCTTGAGTCTTCCTGTGTATTTTCATGTTGGTATCTTATTGATGGCCTTTCTGCCCCTTATGCCACACAGATACAGGTGATGCTGCACTGACTCCCTCAGTAGGGGAGGAGAGCCTTGAGGCGGCTTCTGAGGACTCAGTTGGGCCTTCGCAGGAGGCAGGACCATCCATGCCTGTGACCGGCGATCCGCCTCTGGGGGCAGGGAGTATGCTGACCTCTAATGATCATGCTACACCAGAGGTCGTCTCAGACACGGCCCCGGAGGTTTCTTCAGGTTAGCTATTTGCTTGGCCTTCCTGAGGGGCCATTCATTGTTCCTGCTTTTTTTTGGAGGCTAATGCATTGTTCCCTCTTAACTGTCTTTTCAGGTGCTGGGGAGGATACCCCGTCTTTGCCAGCAGATTTCCCAGCTTTGGGCATAGACTGGCCAGAAGGACCTCAACTTCTGGTGGCTCCCCAAGGCAGTGCTTTAGAAGCGGGGCTGATTGAAAACCTCGAGCTCCTCTTGCAGACGACCCCGCTTCCCTCAGTTGAGGTCATGAGGGAGCATTTAGCCAATTCCACCCGAGGATATCACGCATTTGGATTTTCCCGAAATGCGTGGATGCCCCGGCTAGAGCATGCATGGACTGAGTTTGCCCGCCGCCACGCAACTGAGGCGAGACGACTACAGCTACAGGCTCTGCTTCAGCAGGCAGAGGAGACAGCATCTGAGCTTCGCAGCAGACAAGAGCACCTATCCGTGCAGGCGACGGCAGCTCAGGAGCAGTCTCGGGTGGCTTCTTCGCACGTGGACGGGCTGGAGCAGGAGTTGGCGGCTCTGCAGCGACGGCTCCGAGAGGCCCGGGATGCTCACGACCTCCTGAGAGTGAAGGAAGAGGAGTTCCAGCACGAGCTAGGAGGAGTCAGGGAGGCGTTGACACAGCAGGAGACTCTTCTTGCCGGCCTGCGGACTGATCTCGAGCTTTGATAGCTTCTTGTTCCTCTCTTTTATTTTGTGTAGGGCTGCATTCAGACCCCAGCCATGTACATCTTACCCGAGGGATTGTCTCGGGCTCCATTATTGACATTGGCAAATGAAAGACAGAGCTTTAATATAGCTGATTTTACTCCCATCTTTCTGTATGTATGTCTCCTTTTTTTTTATTTTTCACTTTACCGGTCCTACCGCCCTTTCGGGTTTTCGCCAGGACCGGCCCCCTTTAGCTTTTTCCAGTGCGCCCTTGCGGGTTTTCACACTGAGGGGTACCCATTTTTACCTAGGGCGCCCTTTCGGGTTTTCACCCTAGCTGGGTTAGAGCCTTTTTACCCTTGATTGTTCCTTCTAACATAAACAATCAAGTCCGCTGGGGCCTCAATATTTTTAACCCCATTTTTTTTATTTTTTTTATATTTTTTTTTGACCCTATAACGCCCAGGGGGCGAGGAGAAAGTGGCATTCCCGTAGGGACGTATATGCCACACAAGTGGGACAAATGGGTAGGTTTGACAGCCCAGGTGGGACGAATGAGTCAAATCTATGAGCCGAAAGGCGAAATGGGTTGGTAGCCCGAGAGGGCATACTGAGACCAAGCCCGGTGAGACAAAGAAGAGTCAAAAGACGACATCGGTTGGCAGCTCGAGAGAGCATACTGAGGCCATACCCGACGGGACAAAAAGGAGTCAAAAGACAACATCGGTTGGCAGCTCGAGAGAGCATACTGAGGCCATGCCCGATGGGACAAAAGGGAGTCAAAAGACGACATCGGTTGGCAGCTCGAGAGAGCATACTGAGGCCATATCCGATGGGACAGAAGGGGGTCAAAAGACGACATCGGTTGGCAGCTCGAGAGAGCATACTGAGGCCATATCCGATGGGACAGAAGGGGGTCAAAAGACGACATCGGTTGGCAGCTCGAGAGAGCATACTGAGGCCATGCCCGATGGGACAGAAAGGAGTCAAAAGACGACATCGGTTGGCAGCTCGAGAGAGCATACTGAGGCCATGCCCGATGGGACAGAAGGGGGTCAAAAGACGACATCGGTTGGCAGCTCGAGAGAGCATACTGAGGCCATGCCCGATGGGACAAAATATGACAACCTCAAAATGTTGGTAGGACTAGGTGTCATAGACTGACATGTAAGGTATAGCCACGACATCAATATGATGGGTTAGTGGAGATGGGGTGGAGTCATTGACTTAGAGCCACCCTTAAAATAGATAGGGAGAGGAAATTTTTTCTTTCACATTACCAACCTCACCGCCCTTTCGGGTTTTCGCCGAGGTTGGCCCCCTTTAGCTTTTTCCGGTGCGCCCTTGCGGGTTTTCACACTGAGGGGTTGCCCATTTTTGCCCGAGACGCCCTTTCGGGTTTTCACCTCGACCGGGTCTGTGGCCTTTTTACCCTCAGCCAACCATTGAAGGCTGACTGAGTCCGCCGGGGTATCAGTATTTTTAACCCCCCCCCCTTTTTTTTTTTTTTTAAAACCCTCACTGATGAGAGGTACTGTCCTGTGAGGACTGCTGTGGAAACTCTTGCGGTGGCGCATGGTAGAGCTTCATGTGCTTGCCATTGAGAGGAGGGAACGGGCTATTGCCTTTGTGGTCCACCACCGTGTAAACCCCGCCTTCGAAGACCTTCTGGATGATATAAGGCCCCCGCCAATTGGGTTGGAGTTTCCCGCTTGGCTTGCCGGCAATGACTTCTTTTTCTTTAAGCATGACCAAGTCGCCTTTCTTGAATGCCCGGTGCTTGACTAACTTGTCGTAAGCACGCGCCATGCGAGCTTGGTAGATCTGCAAGTGCTGATAGGCTTGGAGTCTTTTGCCTTCTAAAGAGGATAATTCCTCCAGCCTCCTTTCGACTTCAGACTGCTCCTGGCCGGGTAGGCCTGCCTGAACTGCCACTCGATATGAAGCCAGCTCAATCTCTACAGGGGTGATTGCCTCAGCCCCTTACACCAGCGAAAATGGGGAACACCCCGTAGGGGTTTTGTAGATGGTACGATAGGCCCATAGGGCTTCGTGGACCTTCTCGCCCCAATCCCGTTTGCGGCCACCTACTATCTTAGACAGCAGCTTGCAGAGGGTTTTGTTGAAAGCCTCGGCCAATCCGTTGGCTTGGGGATTGTAGACTGATGACATCCTCCAATCGATATGGAACTTGGCCGCCAAAGCATAAACAGTCTTGTTCTTGAATGACGTGCCATTATCGGATATAATCCGACTGGGGGTGCCGAATCTGTATATGATATAATGCCGCACAAAACGAGCAACTATCTCCCCTGTAACTTCCCGTAGTGGGACGGCTTCCGCCCATCTGGAGAAGTAATCGGTGGCAGCGAGTATGAACTTGTGCCCCTGGGATGATGGTGGGAATGGTCCCACAATATCCATACCCCACTCTGCAAATGGCCAAGTAGGCGCTGTTGGATGGAGCGGGTTAGGTGGTCGCCGAGGGACTGGGCCGAATGTTTGGCATTGATGACATGTACGAGCATATTGATTGCAATCTTCGTACATAGTGGGCCAGTAGAACCCTTTGAGCTTGATGCTATTTTTCATCTTGGCTCCTGCCTGGTGAGCTCCACACAATCCGGAGTGGACCTCGTGCATGACGGTCTTCGCTTCCTTGGACGAAAGGCACCGCAAGAGGACCGGTCGGTCTTTTTCATGGACGAGCCTGAAGAGCAGATCGTCAATCAGCTGGTAGGATGTCGCCCTGCGTAGCAGTTGCACCCTCTGAGCCCGATCAGGAGGGAGCCAGCCGTTCTTTATCTTTATGATTGGCTCACGCCAATCTTCTTCTTCGGGAACAATCTCCTCTTGAATGTTGTCGACCTCATAAACAGTGAGGCCGGATTCTTCGTCGAGCACACTTGGCATGAGCCTTCGGTGTCTGACAGTAATATTTAATTCTCCCTCAGGCGGGAGTTTTAGGGCTGCTGCCAACTTTGCAAGAGTATCAGCCTGGGAGTTGCTGTCTCTGGGGACATGGCCTATTTCAAATAGGTAAAATTTTTCTTTAAGCCTCATGACGGCTGCATGGTAGGGGACGAGCTCCTTCTTCCGGACGTCATAGACGCCCAGTACTTGTCGGATGACGAGCTGAGAATCCCCGTACACTTTGATGCACTTGATGTCCATCTCCAGTGCCAGCTGAAGCCCAATGATTAACGCTTCATACTCTGCCTCATTATTAGTCAGCGACTTCATGAGAGCGCAGGAATGATGAAGTACACCCCCTTGAGGGGATACGAAGACTATGCCGGCGCAGGCTACAAAGCTTACGAGGCCGCCTGCCTTCTTAACGGTCCTAGATGCACCGTCAAAATACAACTCCCAACATGGTGTACCGAAAGACAACACCTCTTGTTCAGGATGGAGTGAGACATCTGCACCCTCTTCAGCATCAGGTGGTTGCATCAGCTTCTCCTCGTCTGGTAGGTCGAAGTTGAGGAACGACTCCGCCGGCACAGGGTGTGCAGCAAGAAAATCAGCCATCCCTTGTCCCTTGATCGCTTTGCGTGGGACGAATGTAATGTCGAACTCCATCAAGATAAGAGTCCATTTCCCTAACCTTCCAGAGAGGACAGGTTGACTGAGTAGGTACTTGAGCGGGTCCCATTTAGAGATGAGCTCCACTCGGTGCGCTAACAGATAGTGCCGTAACTTTTTGACAGCGAACACCAAAGCAAGGCACATTTTCTCCATAGGTGAGTACCGACACTCGGGGCCGATCAGCTTCCTGCTGAGATAATATAGCGGCTGCTCTTTACCCTCCTCATTAATTTGGGCCAGGAGAGCCCCAAGGGAAGCCTCCATGGCTGCGATGTAAAGAATGAGAGGCTTTCCCCTGACAGGTGCCCCTAAGACTGGTGGAGTTAAGAGATACTCCTTGAGTTGTTCGAAAGCCTTTTGACAACTCTCGTCCCAGATAAAGGGTGCTCCTTTTTTCATCAATTTGCCAAAGGGCATGCACCTTCCTGAGAGGTTAGAGATGAATCGCCTGATATAAGCGAGCCTTCCCTGCAGAGATCTGAGCTCCGTTATGTTCCTGGGTGGAGGGAGCTCATTGATAGCCCTGATTTTGTCAGGATCTATCTCTATCCCTCGGTATCTGACGATGAAACCGAGGAACTTGCCGCTGGAGACTCCAAATGCGCATTTCATCGGATTCATCTTGAGCTGATATTGTCGAAGCCGCTCGAAGACCCGACGTAGGTCGGCTAAGTGATTAGCTCGCCTTTTGGACTTAACGACCAGGTCGTCGACATAACATTCGACGACATTGTGCAGCATCTCATTAAAGATTTTGGTCATTGCCCTTTGATATGTGGCGCCGGCATTTTTCAGGCCAAATGGCATTCTCTTGTAGCTGAAGATACCTTTTGGGGTTCTGAAAGCCGTATGATCCTTGTCTTTGACAGCCATACGGATTTGGTTGTAACCAGATGACCCGTCCATAAAAGACAGGGCCTCATGACCAGTAGTCATATCCACCATTGTCTCGATGATCGGGACTGGGAAGTCGTCCTTTGGACAGGCTTTATTCAGATCCCGAAAGTCGATGCAGACCCGGACTTGGCCGTTCTTCTTTTTGACGGGGACTATATTGGCGAGCCACACAGGATATCTGCATGGCTCTATAAAGTCCACGTCTAACATTTTGTCGACCTCTGCATTCACCTTCACCTCCAGTTCATGGCGCATGCGTCTCTGGGCTTGCTTAACTGGCTTGGCTGTCGGGAGTATCGCCAGTTCATGTTCTGCCACAGATGGATCAAGGCCCGACATCTCTTTGTACGTCCAGGCAAAGCAGTCTCTGAATTCATTCAAGAGTTGCTGGTATGCCTGTCGTTCTTCCCCACTAAGGAGGGCACTTACAAAGGTGGGCTTATGTTCACCATGAGTGCCAAGGTTGACCTCGACCAACTCGTCAACAGTTGCTTGACCACCGTCTTCGAGTTCAGGTGGAGTTGGTTGGAGGTCAACGAAATCTTCAGCTTCGTCAGGGCTGATCTCGCAGATCTCAAATTCCTCTGGTACCACCAAGTCGCCAGTAGGAGTTGGGGAGATTTCTTCTGTCTGCGAATCCTTGCCGGACGCTGACGGAGGAGCCACCATGGCTTCTATAGACTCCTGATAGAGTTCTTCAGCCGCAGGCTCCTTTCGGGCCTCCTCACGAGAGGATGATAAGGGCCCTATGGCATTAATAGCATAATGGACCCGGAATTCTGGCTCCTGCTCATAGCCCAATCCTCGGGTGTCTTTGTGAGAAAATGGAGGTTGCCCCCTGACATGTGGAGGATTCCAGAGATTAGAAAAATATGTTTTCTGCGCAGAAGTTTGCTGCTGTGGAATCCCCTGCTTCATGCACATGTGTTTGAGCCGGGCGGGCATATGAGCCATGGCCTGGATAGGCTCTGACACCTTGTCGGCTGGCGATGCCCACCCGAAGTCGTCCTCCGACGGACTTGGCGGTATTTGGTCTCCTCTGTAGAAGACAATCGGCCGAACCGGGTGACGGTCTCTCCTTCGACCTTTGCGTATGTAAGAAACTACAAAGGTCTTCAATTCTTCCACCCCGTGCTCTTCCTTAACAAAGGGAAGTTGAATGCAATTTGGGGGCAGAGGTACACTGCAGTTGATAGCTTGACTGATGAGGTTGGCCTCAAAGTCAATCTTGCCTCTTTCTACTTGCGTAGGCTTCGACGCAGGCTTGAGACTCAACTGATGGAGCTTTAACATCTCACGATTGACCGTGAAGAGTTGGCTTCCTTCTGGTTCAGGTTCGACCTTCTGCTTCCCCTTGTCTTGGACTTTATCGGGGACTGAAATAGTGGGTTCCCCGAAGTACAGGGAGGCATCCGCCAGGTGGCATTCATTGGGGTGAAAAGGAGCCTGGTCTGCAAAGACTGTATACTGCTTTCCCCCTTTTGAATATTTAAGGCATTGGTGCAATGTTGATGGGACGACCCAATTCTCATGTAACCAGGGTCTTCCCAACAACATCTTGTAGGATGTATCAGAGTTGATGATGTAAAATATCGCCTTGGTGGTGAAGTCGCCCAGCACAAGCTTCACCTCGACAAGTCCAAGGGCCTCCTCGGAGCCTTGATTAAACCCCGAAATCTTGACAGCGTTGACCTTTTGCAAGTAAGGTGCCAAATAAAGAGATTTGAACGTCTTTAATGGCATGATATTTACTGCGGCTCCTGCATCGACCAAGATTCGATTCACCTCATGGCCGTTGATTGTCCCTTTCATATATAAGGGACGATTGTGGCAAGGGGAAGCCAGTAGCATATCCTTGTCTGTGAAAACAATATTGGCTGCTAGAGCCTCATATGCTTGGGCTTGCAACTCTGCCACATGAGCCTCATACGCCTCGGGGTCTTGGAGCACCTTTACCAGAGCTTCTCGGAGATCCTTGCTCCAGGCGATAGCTTCCCATACAGTAATGCTAGTTGGGAACCGGCTCATGTGCTGAATAATTTTACGGTCCGCCCTAGCGCGGACCTTGTCAAATGGGGGGATAAGCTCCTGCAGAGTCTTCGGATCTCCATGGGGCTTCTCTTTTTTAGCCGGGCATTGATCTTCATTTTGCATCTCCTCCGCTTCTTGAAAGAGTGGTGCTAAAGACACATCTGAGGCCAACTGAGATTCGGCTGGCTCGGCATGACCCGAGGGACCTTCTCCCGAGGCACTATTCGAAGGACCCGCCTGCTCAGAAGCCGGAGTTGACGGAGAGTCATCCGCGGGAGCTTCTTCTCTCTCTGAGGAGGGAATTACAAAAGGGACGCCGCCCGTCCCTCGATTCTCCGGGGTTCTATCAACATTCTCCGAGGATATAGGGATGAAGGGAACGCCCCGTACTCGTGGCATAGGAATAGGGCCCGATTTTTCTCCTCTGAACATTATAACCCGGTCAGGAGTCAAAAGACTTTCTCGCCCTCGACCGCGACCTCGACCACGAGCCCGCCGACTCCTCCCTGATCGGCGTTGATATGTAGCCATGGGTGCACCGCCTTCTCCGCCAGGAGCATTTATGTTGTCCGGAGGTGGAATGGCTACCATGTTGCATGACAACTCCCGCATCGCCTGCTCAAGGGCCTCAATAGTAAGCTCTTCGTCCTTATAAAAGAGCAAGAGCTTTTCCGGAATTGGAATCCTCTCGCCGTCTTCAAGACGATGCAGAGTCTCCCTTAGCCGGTTGAGGAGCCGGGTCTTATGCCCAAACTTCTCCGAGGGGATGTATTTGTCCAACGTGACCCTCCCAGTGGGGCAAGGTGGCACGTATTCCTCCAGTTGGTCAATAAGCTTTTGCAACTGTTGCACTGGAGTGAGTTGTTTGGAGGCCTCCATGGCGACTGTTTGCTCAGCCTGCTTTTTAAGCCTCCTTTTTAGATTCTTTCTCCGGTTCTTTTCTTGCTTCTTAAGGCGAGCGACCTCTTCGAAAGAAGGAGGAGATGACTTTGCGGAACGAGGTTGCTTAATGCCACCACTGTGACCCCCGCGTTGCACTGGCCGTCTGGCACTTTGGCTTTCGCGGCTCTTCCTTGGGCTCACGCGGGTCCACTCCTCTGCCTCAAGGGAGGGTCGGAAAGTGGCCTCGATCGCTTGAGCAACTATTTCAGGCGGCAACTCCTGGAACTCCATTTGGCCGAAGTGGAGCCCCAAAGATTTTTGTGGAATCGCCGACTCTTTCTTTGCCGCAGGTTGAGGATTTGTTAACTTAACTCCAGGCTGAGTCTTAGGCTCAACCTCTAGAACTTTGCGCTTACCCTTATCATTGCTCTGCGGGCAGCTAGTGGCAACCTTCTCAAGGCGACCGGACTGCAAGGGGGCTTTGGCCGGCCCTTTGACGGGCTGCGCCGGTTGAGGCTTCTCCAGGCTTTGTAGCTTGGCTGATCCAGCCGGAGCCTCACCCTGAGGATTCAGGACCTTGGCCTTTCCTTTATCGACTGGCCGAGGACATCCTCTTATGACAACACCTGGCTGGCTCGGTTTGGGTTGAGCCCCAGGGCTTCGTCGCACAGCGCAGTCTCCCGGGCTCTGAGCCTTAGGCTTCTCACGAGCAGTCTTGTCCCTGGCGAGCAACGGGAACTCCTTATTTTGTCGAGACTTGCTTGAGCAGGCCGACCGGGTGAAGGCCTCATTCTCTCGCCGAACCTGCTGAAGAGTCTCCTTGGCGGCTTCTGCGAGGCATAGCCTCGTCATAGAATTCCCCTGGGTATCTACAACCCCTTTCTGAATGAGAGCTTCAATGAAGTCTTGAACCTCTTCACAGTGTTGAGTAGGGTGGGACACCCTCGCATGATACTTGCAATAGCGAGGATGACTCTTGGCCGTCTCGTTGTAATAAAACGGAGGGTCATATGCCAACACCCATCCATCCTCCAGAAGCTTATCAAATATCTTCTCAGTGTCCTCCTTGGGAAAAGAACACTGATGGGAAGGTTGCTGTCCTGGGTACCAGAGTGTGGCCTCGGTTCCCGGATGTCGGGAAACATTTCCTTCAGCAGAAGGGTCAGGCAGGTTGAATGCCAACGGCGTATGGATGACATTAACTGAGAAAGTCATCGCCCCACGCGCATGTGGCTGGGGAGGGCGCACTAAGGAATCACCCATATCAACTATCCCTCGCCTGATGAAATCTTCCGCAAGGTCCTTAAATGGTTGACAGTTGAAAATAATATGACCCGATGCCTCATGAAAAGGGCAGTAATCTTGATAGAACCGGGCTTCAGGTCGTTGGTGATTAGTTGCCACTGACGGGGTTACCAGCTCAGCACGGCAGCACGCGAAGAAAATTTGTAGAGTTTGTTCGCGGTGAAAAGAAAATGGCTTTGCAGGTTCCGCCTCTTCTGACGAGCTTGATGAGTCCTCGGACAGCCAACCATTTGACTCTGATCTCTGTGAGACAGGTGGGAGTGGGTTTGTCTCTGCTCCATGAAGGCTTGTGAGCTGTTCACTCTGGGCTTGGGGAAGAGCGGCGAGCTGATCATCCAAATAATGGAGAAACTGCAGCAACTCTCGCTGTTCTTGTCTCAGCTGGTGGATTTCCCGGCGGACTTTCCAGAGGAGCCTTCTTACAGCAAGGTATTCCGCCCCCGGCCAGCATGACGACTCGGGAATGGCTTGAGGTTGCTGGTTTGAAGATCCAGCCTCGGCGGCGTGCGATGCCGAAACCGGTGCCGCCATATAAACCACATTGGCCGATCGAGTGGATCGACTCCAGTGGTGCGGCTGTGGAGGCTCAACCGCATGGCCTAACATGTTTATGAGACCTTCTGGATAAGATCTTCAGCTATGTCTTTGAAAACATAGCAGTCTGTAATAATATGTCCCAACCTCCGGTGATACACACAGTAGTTGGGATCATCCGTCTTGCCTACTTCTGCCGGCCTCCGCGGCTCTGGCAAGGAAAACAGCTCCTCCTGCATACACAAATCAAAGAGCATTTTTGTGTGCTCTTTCCTGAAGGAGTACGGCTTCTTCATATTCTCCGCCAAGGCTTCAGCGGCCTTCTTGACCTCCGACTTTTTGCCATTACCCTTCCCCTTAGCGCCTCCTTTCTCGCCATTTGTCGGGGAGAAATCCACTGCATTGATTTCTTTTCCCCCAACTGGGCGGTCCTTGGGGGCTTTGCCCTTGGCCGAGGAGTGTGTCGGATGGTCTGCGAAGAACATTTCGATCTCCGCGACCACCGAGTTGAGCTGATCAAAGCCCCGGATACTGGAACCCAAGAGCTTTTCACTAACTTCGGCCGCCAGACCTCGGCGACATATGGTAATAGCATCCTCCGGCGTGGGAGGGTTATCACAGTGCATGCTAACATCCCTCCACCTCTTGATGAAGTCAAGGGCTGTCTCACCCCTTCTTTGTTTTAAAGCGCAAAGTTCCGCTAAGGAAACCTTACGCTCAGCGGTTTGGAACCGGTCTATAAACTTCTTCTGCATATCTGCCCAATCGGGTACCGAATTGGGCTTCAAACAGGAGTACCATTGAAAGCAGAACCTGTCAAAGAAGTGGCGAAATACCGCAAGAGGTAGGACTCGTCCAAAGCCAGTTCGCCCATGGCGGTTACATAGTAAGCCAGGTGCTCATGGGGCGAACCCTGCCCATTAAACTTTTGCAGCTTCGGGGCCTTGGGGCAGTCCGGAGGGAGCTTCTTGAATTGGTGATGGAGAGGGTAGGGCACACTGTACAGGTCGACTGTGGCCACTCCTTCACCATGCTGAGCAAACTTTGCTTCTACAATCCGCTCAATCATCTGCCGCTGAGCCGTCAAACTTTCGGCAGGAGTAGCAGAGAACCTCATATTAGGCTCCTGCTGAGGTACCTCCACTTCCAGGGCCACAGGTGATCTGGCCGCCATAGCTGACACATTAATAGTGGCCGGAGCTGGAGATGTTTGCTGCTCAACGCTTGCCGGTGCCGCAGCAGGTTGGGCAGGAGGCTCCTTATCACGCAGGAGTGTTTGCAACAGACCTTTCAACTCCTGATTTTCGCGCCGGAGTTCTTCCAGGGTGAGAGCTTGAATCCCCTCCGTTGTACCTTCCTCGCGAGGGAAAAGAACCTCCCCGACAGCACCATGATCATTATCCTGGCGCTCCTCCTGTCGCGCAGGGTCAGGCTGTGAAGTTCCTGCTAGAGGAACTAAGTCTAGCTGAGCCACGACCCGAGAGACGTGCTTCGACCTCCTCATAGCTTGCAATGGCTGGGTGAGGTCTTCCTGAGCCGCTTCCGTGTGCTTGTCCGTGGAGGAGGTGTAGCAGGTGAACACCCTGACAGTGTCATCTGCGACACGAGTTACCCGCCTCCTCCTCGGCGGATGCCGCGCCGGGGGAGATATGTCCCCCAGCCGGTCGAAGACAGATGCTCGAGGGGCCGGACACTGTCGCGCATTGCCCCCTCTTGAATTGTCTGAGGTAGCCCAGGGGGAAGTCGGACGTACCGGCTTTGGCGGGGCGCGGCACTGCCGCCGGCGAGCACCTGGCGTGTGAGAGGAGGAGGGCTTAGTCGACTCATGAATAGAGGGGCCCTGCCCTGAGTGCGGCCCAGACTTGCGTGGACCTTTCTCAGCTCGAGCGCGTTTAATTGACTGGGCCTCCTCCTTGGTGACCCATATCTTCTTTCGGTGGAGCTGACGCTCCTCAGTTGGGTTACCCCCAGACTTGACTCTGGGGGCCGCCACCTTGGGCCGGAGCGTGGTGACGTTCTTTGCCTTCGCTCCCTCCTCCCGGATCTTCCGAAGGAGTTCGAATCGGTTGGAGGTTGGAATGGTGGGGACGTGTCGGTCCCGAGGTGCAATCGGCTCGCCTCCATCGAGCCTGATACAGACGTCGCCGACGAGAATAGTCTTGCCGGAACGCGAAGTGGTGGCCACGGGCCGAAGTTGTTTCGTCGCGTGGCGTTGCCCCCGTTGGGCAGGGGCAACCATCTCAGTATGGCTCCCGCCTCGACGAGGGCGGCGTTGTCCCTGCCGGGAAGGAGCATTCTCAACAGTAATATGGTTGACCGAGAACACTCGGCTAGCTGGAAGGACTGAAGACCTGACATCTCCAGGTGTGGGCTTCGTCGGGGGCCTGACACCCCCGGCCATGTTGTATTGTCCCGCCGACCTGACTCGGCCAGCAGCAGATAAAGAGGGCCTAACACCCCCGGTAGGCATCTTTTGGATCGGGCGGACCCGACCGGTGGCAGGAACAGAGGGCCTGACGTCATTCAAAGTAGTTGCCTTGGCCGGAACAACCCGACCAATGGCAGGAACAGAGGGCCTGACGCCCCCGGTGAACACCTTCGAAGCCGGGTGAACCCGGCTTTCAGTACGAACGGAGGGCCTAGCACCCTCTGCAGCAGTCTTCTTAGCCGGAGCAGTCCGGCCAGCAGTTGGCACTGCGTCCACCTCAGTGATCGGAATTACCCCTAAGAAGAAAGGGAAACCGACCACCGGGGGAAAATCGCCGAAAGCAATCGGCGTCGCCAGGTAGCCATACCTGGCGTGGGTAGCGATCACTTGCGGTCCATACGTCACCGCCGCCATTGTCGTGACTGTGACGTGACAGAGCGCTTAAAATCGGCAAGCAAAGCTTTCTTCCCTCGTCCTGTAAAGGGGGAGAGCAATAAGAACCTCAAAGAGGTGCAAGCCTTCTGTTGTCAAAGAGAAGAAAGGCGGGAGAGGTCCCACCGGGCATGCCAGTCTGTGAGACACGGAAAAAATCTAAAAGGTCGACTTTTATCGTGGATAAAAGGTAGATTTTTGGTTCTTTTTGAAAAGAAACACTCCTCTGCGTAGAGAGGGTTCCGTGGGTGCGCGTCGTATCAGACGATATAGGTTCGAGTGCTGGACCTCTCCCCGCCGACCGGAGTCGGCGTTGATTTACATCGGCTTAATGTCCGAACACCCTTGATTAAATGACAACATGAAGGCTTAAAGTTCTTCTTCGAGGTTCTACCCAATAGAGTAGGTTTGCTTAAAACAGGACGGGGGAGCTGACGGAGACCCTGACTGAGCACACTGAAGTGGGCCACTGGGGTTTAAGTGGCCGTCTTAGACCTAGGGGTATTTTAGTAAATAACCAGACCAGAGGGATTTAGGAGTTTCTGAGCTGGGGTAGACATAAAGCCGGGTCACTAAACTTCTAAGGCTCTGAGGCCCTTTACAGAAGGTTTGGGAGATCGTTAGATTACTCCTTAGGTCGCAGGGGTATTTCGGTAACTTTACCAAACCCTAGGTCTATGTTTAAGATGACCCCCGAGCGCTGGACTGAGCCAACAGCCCTCCCAAACCAAGCCGACAACGGGAGTTTCTAGAGAAGACACTCACGGGTTCGATTGGTTGGAAGTAAGGGTAAGTATGCAAGCTCTTAGAGAGTCGGGGTTTATATGCAAAAATGCATTAATGAAATGTGTCGGGCATAATAATGCTCTCTTATAGTTTTGCATGAATACAAAAAAGGGTGTCGACGAATTATCGACTGTACATACATCCGCATCATGGCGGGAAGTAGGGGCATACCCCTAATTACAAAAGTTGCAGGGTAAAACTGCAATTTACAGGACTTAGGCCTTTCATGACCTCGAGGAGGACATTTTTACAATTTGTCATCGTAAAGACAAAATGACACAATTGCATAAGTCCGTCACTCCGTTGCATAACACATTACGAACACGGCCCGTTGAAGGGCATAATTGTAAATATACCCCGTAGGGGCATATACACAAAGTCCGGGGACTTACCCCACTCGGACCAAAAGACAACGAACGACTTGAACTTGAAGTCTAGTCAAGTCCACTTCTCTTCTTTCTTTTCCGTTCTCCTCCGTGTATCCTCGTCAATGGGACCCATGGGGTCTATTTATAGAAAGTAGGGTACCGGCCCGGGGGAAGTGGGACCCGGGCGGGTCAAGACGACCCCGGGCGGGTCCCTTTCCCTCCAAAAATCGAAATTTTTTTTGAAAACGGGGGGTTGATAGGCTGGCCCGAGTGCGCAGCACCCCGGGCGGACCGGCCAGGGGGCGCAGCACCCCGGGCGGACCCGCCCGGGGGCGCAGCACCCCGGGCGGACCCGCCCGGGGGCGGGCGGTCCCGGACGGACCCGCCCGGGTGCGCAGCACCCCGGGCGGACCTGCCCGGGGGCGTATGGCCCCGGGCGGACCCGCCCGGGGGCTCGCAGCCCCGGGCGGACCTGCCCGGAGTGGGCAGGCCCCGGGCGGGTCTGCCAGCCCGCGCGCAGCCGCGGGGAGACCCGCCCGGGGGCCTTATACCTCGGGCGGGTTTCCCCTTTGCTTTTTAAAATTCTCCGTACGGCGCCGACAGCGACGGCTCTGCACTTGACTCCACGTGGAAGAAGAAAAAGCCTTCTCCTCGCCTTGTTCGTTGTCTTCCGCGCCTCGCTCGTCCGTCGGGGAAGGAGTTTTTGATCCTACGAGACGTGATACACGCCGTCGAGGTACCAAAACCATGTGCATAGCACGTCTTCACACCCTTAGGGTTTGAGTTGATTGATTAAAATCCGGAACCACATGACTATAATAGTCTCCGTGGGTTTGTCGCGGGTTCTCCTCGCTTCCGCGGGATAGAACGGGTTGGAAAGAGCCAACACCGTAAGCATCGGCTTTTGACGCATACAGGCGTACATATATAAACGTATATATATACATTCATTTTCTGGTTACAACAACGCCAAAGGGATCTCTCCCTACGAACGGTCACCTCAAACTTCTCGTTTCCACTCCAGCGGGACACACGAAGCGGCCAAGCATTCAAAGCATGAGAAAACGGAAAGACACTCTGTCAGACGCTCACCCAACTATCAGGCGAGATCCACACAGAAAGTATCGACACTTTCCAACCACTACAGATATGCTGAACAAAACACGGCAATGGCGATACGAAACAGTTAAGTCTTCGTCATAACGCTATTACCTTATCTATTTTTCTACACAACGAAGAAAGTTTTTTTTTCCAAAAGAAAAAAGACATACAAAGAGAGGAAGCAAAGCGGATACATTAGGCCTCTGGCCCACCCTGAAGCTCGGAAGTGGAAGGCTCAGGCGGTCTGCCCCCGGCATCCTCGGCGACGGCCGACCCTGGCATTGACCCCGCCGGCGTGGGAACTGCCTCGGTTGCATGCCCTCCCGAGACGTCCGGAGCTGGCGACCCCTCGGGCGAAGAGCCCTCCTGATCTTCTTCCTCCGACACCGAAGCAGAGGAGCCGGAGGATGACAGATCCGAGTCGTAGCATTGCCCGGACGGGAAATCGATTATCCCGGACGCCTGCTCCTCGGCATAAGATACGACCCAGTCGTAGCCCTACTTGAACCCCTTGCGGATGCCCCGACGAAGCGCTGCCTCGTAGTAGGGGAGGGCAGCCTCTTTAAGGTCGACCCGATAGGCATCCGAGCATTTGTATCGCTCGAACGCCTCCGCTCCGGCCAATCCCACCCTACCAGCGAGCTCGGCCTTCTCTCGCTCCCCCGGATGGCAGTATTGGCCGAAACCGATACGTTTCGGCCGAAACGTATCAATTTCGGCCGACACCGAAACCGAAACGCACCAAGTCACTGTAGCAAGTCCGATACCGAAATCGGACCGAAACCGACCGAAACCGGACCAAAACCGACCGAAACCGGACCGAAACCGTCTGGTTTCGGCCGAAATCGGACCTGCTCAATACATTTTTTGCCTTTTCTGACTGTTTTGAACCGATTTCGGCCGAAACCGAAACCGAAACGTATCGGTTTCGGTACCGGCCGAAACCGGTACCGAAACCGATACTACCATCCTTGCTCGCTCCGCCTCGAATAGCTTCCGCTCGGCCTCAGCCGTCGGCTCGATCGGCCTCCGCCTCGGCTCGATCGGCCTCAGCCTCCCCCTGAAGGCGCTCAGCTTCCTCCGCCCGGTCCACCAGCTCGGAGCGCTCAGCCTCCCACCGGCCATCCAACTCGACGCGAACAAGGCGCTCCTCTTCAAGAAGCCTGCTCTTTCTCTTGAGCGATTCGCGAGCCTTAGCTAGCTGCTCGGTTAAAGCCCGGGCCTCCACCTGGCTCGACCGCACCAGCCCCCTAACTGAGGAAAGCTCCTGTCGAAGCCCATCACGCTCCTCGGCAAGCCGAGCCAACCTCCTGTCAGACCCACCAAGGGTCCAGGCCAGGGTCGCTCGCTCCGACTCCAACCGAGCGTACGCTTCTGCCAGAGTAGCCCCCATCTGGGTCAGGACCAGGCCGCCCTCCATAACCGTCTCGAGGGCCACGGAAGGAGAGTGCTGCCTATCTCCCCCCTTCACCTTCGCGGCTATACCGCGACATATTTGATACAGAGGGCCTTGGATGCCGAGCCTCTCCAGGGCCGCCGGAATAGAGACCCCCTCTTCGGTCGGCGTCTCGCCGGACGGCCCGGATCGAGCCGCGGCTTCGTTCTCCCCTCGTGCCTCGGTCAGTCGGGCTTGCGTCGCCTTTTCTTGCGACCCCCCAGCCTGGACCGGTTCGACAACTGCACCGCCACCTGGAGTGTCACCCGCCTCGTCTACGGCCCCCTCGACTCCTACCGAGGGGAGAGCCGGGCCAGCATCGTTGCCAGTCGCAGGAGCAGCCCCGGCCCCCTCGGCTCCGGCCGAAGGAGGAGCCGAGCCAACATCGTCGCCGACCGCAGAAGCAGCCCCAACCTCCTCGGCCCCCTCTTGCTCGGCGGGTGGGAGAGCTCGCCCGGTAGGGTCGGCCCCATCATGCCCGACGGAGGGGCGAGCCGCGACAAGGTCGCCTTCGACTGCGAGTACGACCCCGGCCTTCTTGGCCCGCTTCCTGGCCTTCGCGGCGGCCCGGATCATGCCCTCCATGGGATCCTTGCGCTTGGACCCCCGCGGCCTGGAGGATTCGCCCTGGGCCGCCCCCTTGGCCTTATCTATGGCTCGGGAGCGACCCGTGGGAGCAGCCGAGTCATCGCCGAGGTCGATCACCTCTGCGGCCTCCTCCAAAGCCGGCCGCTTGGTGTCTGCACAAAAAGGAAGACATAGTCAGAAAAAGAAAAATGGTCTCAACATCCAAAGGAGAGCCTAGATTGTGGCACCCAAACCTGCCGGCTGCAGCCGCGCAAGAAGACATCGCTCGATGCTCTCCGGAGTGACCAGCTCCTCCGTGGACTGACGACGCTTCGGCAAGATGATCGCGTACTCCTCCACGTCCGATGAAAAGTCATCATACCTCGGAGGAATGTTCAGATGAAAGTTGGGGATCACAAGATATCTCCAAGTCTCCTCCACCGAGAAGATCCCCACCTAGAAGAATTGAGTCTTCCACCCCTTGGGCGAAGAATCCTTCGCGGCCAAGGAAATACAGCTCCTATTCCGCCTCGCCTGGATGAAATAGAAGCCCTTCCCAGCCGAGGGATGCGCCTTAAACTCAAAAAAATAGTGAAAGAGGTCCAAGGAAGGAAGAACTCTGCATTGATGGCAGAGGATGCAAAATGCGAAAAGAAGAAGATAAGAGTTGGCTACCAACTGGACGGGCGCCAACTGAAAGAAATTGAGAAGTTTGAGAACAAAGGGCTCGAAGGGAAGGTGGAATCCACCCTTCCACGACAGAAGGAAGGTACAGATATGGCCTGTACGAGAGTCCAAGCTCGTCTCGTACAGAGCGGCAGCGGCAAAGCAAAACTTGTGGGGCAGGCGAAACTGATGCTCCAGTCTTTTCACCTCCCCCTCCCCAAGTTCGCTACAGTTTGAAACCGCCGCCTTCACCACTGGCTCATCCTCCCACTCTTCAATATCCGGGCGCTGATCCGCCATGGAATCCGGAGAAGAACTTGAAGAAAGACACTCCCGGGACAACGAAGACTCCGGAGGGAGAGGAAGCTACCGGACTGCCTCTGCAGTTATCTCCGCCAACTACGCGAACGCCGCTGCGAACCTCTGCTCTTCCGCCGTGTCCTCACGACGCATCACAGAGCCCAAAAGCAAGCACGAAGGCGAGCCAAACCCTAAAAACGGAGGGAGTCCGGAATGACAACAAGCGCCCAACGCCTATATTCCCACGCGGAAGGCGGCGCGCCGTTCCGACCTCCTAGAAAAAGGGGCCCCTTCATTTCAAATCCGTCAGGATTATCATTATTACGGGCCCAGGTGACCACGACACGTGGCTTCTTAACACCGCCAGATCTCCACCCACCCGAGCCACGATGGTCCAAAACCCTAACGGCTACTCTTCCGAGCCTACCAAGGCTCGGGAGTAGGAGGCGGACAAGTGGAGAGGGGGATTTCTGTAGCCCATCTAAAGAGCAGCCAAACTAGGTCCATCAGGACCAAACGAGGCCCAGCTCATCCAAGTGACAGCCCCACAGGGCCCACTTAGGCTAAAAAGCCCAATAAGATCACTCGGGAATCACACCCTTCCTCGGCGGCCCTTAGGCTCGGAAGGTCCGAGCATCGGTCAGGTCAGAAAAAGACCCACGCCCGATCGATCCCCTCGCCGGGATAAAGGCAGGCACTCAGCGCCCACGCCGACCTATCTTCATCCGAGCTATGCCTATCGCCCGGACAAGGTTGGCACCTTTTATGTTCGGCTCGACCGACGATTGCTTATCCACGCTGCCGTTGAAAGCCCTTTATGAGCAGGAGTTTATGAGGATAAGGGACCCATGACCCCTCAAGGCTATAAAGATCCCACGATGAGAACGTAAAGATCTCACGATGAGAACGTAAAGACCCCGCGATGAGGACGTAACTCTCGCCTGAAACTCCTCAGCTTACAAGACTCATGAGGCAAGCACACTATATAAACCCGAGACTCTCTCCGACGAAAGGTAAGGGCGAACATACGCCTAAACTCCCTGAGCAGGAACCACTTCACCACCTCGGTGTAGGGGGATCTCGTGCACCTCTTTCTTCCTCCCTTCATAACTTCCACCATTACTCTACTAACTTAAGCATCGGGAGGTTTTCCCCAGAGAACCATCCCTGGGACCCCTGATCCGTTTTCCCTTCTTTACAGTTCACTATCCGGTGTTCATCCTCCCAGCTCAAGACCAACGCGAGATCACGCCCCTTCACAAACTATGCTCACTCACCGCAAGGGTTCACGTCATTCCACTGCAAACAAGCTAACGCGAGCCATCACATGACAGAAGCACGGACTAAAGTATCCATTAAACCCAAAAGGGCAGAAACAGAAATGGAGCATAGCCAACCCCACAGCCACACACAAAGCATCCCAAACTCTACTATCCGATCAAACAAAAGAAATCCCCACATAAAGACCCAATTACATTTGAACACGCATTCTCAGACAGATTGGACAGAAATCCTCCTCACCCATTCAAAGAACAGGCAAAAATTCAAGCAAAATTCCACGGGAGCCAACCCACGTGAATCAAAAGCATCCTACAACCCAGAATGCCTACCCCTCACCAGAAGGAAAGGACAAGGCACAATTTTAAACACATGGGCCGGCAAAGAACCATGCTACCACCATCCAGTAATCGATCGCCTACCTGAGTAGGAAGCGCCCCCCGAACTCCGCCCGTAGATGAGCCGGAGAGATCCCCTCCACAGCGCTTTGCCCCCGGTGCCTCCCCATATGGCTATATATATTGAATTGAGGGCATTTAAGTAATTAAATCAATTTAGAAAGGCAATTTCGTCCGATAAAAAATCCCGATCGCTTTTATCCTGGGAGCGGCGCGTGGAAAGCCCCGCCCATCCCGCCATGTCGACCACCCTCGCCTTCTCCTTCCCAAAACCCAAAATTTCCGTTTTGCCCCCGTCCCCCTGGACTGGCCTCCGCCGCCGGAGCTTCCCCAAAACCCTAACCCCAGTCCTCCAACGCCCCCGGCGCAGCCCCGGGAGACCCCCGCCCGCCCCGGCCATCGCTGCCGCCTCCAACACAAACCGCTCCCCCTTCCCCTCCTCGCGCCAAGGCCCCCTCCCTCCCCGCCGGATCTCCACCACGGCCTTCGCTGGCCGCAGCAAGAAGAAGCCCGGGGGTCCCTCCCCCGGCCGCATCGAGGGCAATGCCGAAGTCCGCCGTCGCGCCAAGGAGGGCGCCCGCAAGCGCAGCCGCCGCCTCGCCGAGAGCTACTTCTACCGGCACGTCAAGCCCGGGGTCGACCAAGCCGACACCTTCACCGAGGAGGAGCTCCAGATGATCGGACTGGGCTACGACCGCATGGTCCGCTTCATGGAGAAGGACGACCCCCGGCTCCGGCACCCCCACGACTGGTACAAGTACGGCCACTATGGCCCCTACTCCTGGCGCGGGATCGTGGTCGGCAACCCCATCCGCGGCCGCTTCTCCGACGAGCGGGTCAGCATCATCGGCGAGGTCCGGGACCACGAGGAGTGGGAGCAGATCGAGCGGTTCGAGATGGCGGCGGACTTCACCCGGCGGGTGAGCTCGCTGGACCGGCTGGTGGGGTTCCGTTACTTCTGGGTGTTCGTCCGGCACCCCAAGTGGAAGGCCGCGGAGCTGCCGTGGCAGCAGTGGACGCTGGTCGCCGAGGTGGTGCTCGAGGCCGGGAAGCAGAGGCTGGACAAGTGGAGCCTGATGGGGCGGCTCGGGAACAACGCCCGGGCTTTGATCACGCAGTGCGCGGCGTGGATGCGCCCCGACATCATCTACGTGCGGCGGCCGGTGTACCAGTGTCGCTTCGAGCCGCAGGACGACTTCTTCCGGCTACTGGGGCCGCTGCTCGACCCGGAGACGGAGGGCCAGTACCTGTGCGAGCTCGACGACGGCGAGGGGAGGGTGGAGATGTCAACCTACTTCGCGGGCCTCTGCAAGGTCGTCCGCATCAGCCCCAAGGCCTTCGTGGACGACGTTGTCAACGCCTACGAGAAGCTGAGCGACGAGGGCAAGTCCAGGTGCCTGGAGTTCCTGCTGACGAACCACCCCATGGAGCTGCTGCACCCGTACACGAAGGAGTGGAAGGCCAAGCTTGAGGAAATGGAGCTGGGCTGCGACGCTCCGGACGAGAGCGACGGCGAGGATGACGGCTCGGGGGAGGTCCTCGACTGGGTCGAGGACGACGGCGACGAAGCTGAAGCTGAAGCAGAGGACGAGGAGGATGTGGTGGTTGATGTGGAGGATGATGGGGATGAGGAGTTGCTGGGCGCCGGCGACGAGGTTCCCAGCCCAGATGAGAGCGAGGAGTACTGGGACGAGCAGTGGAAGAAGGCCATGAGGAGCCCGGAGGCCATGGAGAGCGTTGTGAAGAGGAGCATCAAGGTCTCCAATGAAACTTACAGGGATCAAGTTTTGAAAGAGCAGAAACAACAGAGAAATGAGCAAGTGCAGGAGGCGCAGAGGATGGAGGAGGAAGTAGCATCAAGGGCAGCAGAGCAAATGAGAGAAGAGTGGGCAAACGCAGGCTACAGGGGGCCGAGGAGGAGGATCAAGAAGAGCAAGATCCCTCCGGAGCTGTTCTTGCGGGCGGCTGTGCGCCCATTCACATACCGGAATCTCGTCAAAGAGATTGTGCTCATGAGGCATGCCATCATAGATAAGGAAGTTACCTGGAAGCAGTAGCATGATCTGAAGAAGGTTGGCTATCTTCCCAGTTTATGCAGCCTGGAGTTCACTTGTATTGCCAACTTCTGTCAATGGAGCATGGCAAAGAATCTGTTTTACTGTCAAGCATATAGCAAGAGTCCATTTTGCAGGTATGTTTTCTTCCAATTATCCTCATTGTAAGGCTGTTCTTTTTTGGGAAGAGACTAACTGACAACAATTCACTAGAGTGGAGAAGCAATGCAGCAAGAAGTAAAGATTATGACTATTGTGAGGCGCAGAATTGTATAGATATTTTGAGAAGGAGAAAACCGGAAACTAAAAAAGGAAGAACAAAGTACAAAGACCATTTCTATAGTGGGCTTTGGCTTTTTTTCCAAAAGACATTAGAGAGAGAAAAAACTATTACCGAAGAGTTTTTGGAGCTTTTGAAAAGTGGATCATTTTCTCCATATCTCTCTGGAACAAAAAAGTTAGCTTTTGAAAAAGGTGATGTGATTTGGATATATTTGATTTGGATTTTAAAAAGTAGAACTTTCGAGATCAAAAGTCAATAGTCCAATGCAAATGGCAAACGCTTCCTAAAATTCCCTCATGATTGTAACTACTAATATAGAACTTGGAAGGAAGGTTTTGAGGTAAGCCTTCCCTTGAACATGCAAACCAGACCACTAGGGAGAGAGCTCCACCGAGCATTATCCAGTCCTCATGTTATTATACCACATGGTGTCTTATGATTCCACAGAAGGTGCATATCGGTCTTCATCACTCCGTCACCTTGGTAAGTTTTGGGCAGAGATTTTGTGCGTAAACTTTTCTTTGAAGGGATCTTCATCGTCTTATGCTTGTGGATCCCATCAAATCCTCCAACCGTACCAGAATAGATTTCTATATAGGTTTGATAGAAAATTTTGCCTCGTTTCTCATCTACGAATGGTTCTGTTGTTTCCTTTCTAGACCTTCCTGCTTCTGCTGCCATCAGTGTCCCTCTCCTCTTAGGCCTGGAGATTCAGATACATTAACCTGTGTCATAAGAGTAGCATATGACCTTCAGAAATTGATTAAATCTCACAGCCTATGCTCGTAAGCTGGGCATGATTGCATTATTTAGTGGGCCTAACAGAAATTTCTTTCTTTTCTCTGCACCACCACCATTTATCTTAGAATCCGTAATTATATCAGACTGGCCATGAATTAGTGACAGAGACCAGGGTGCAGAACTTCAATCTAATCAATTATTAGGAATGCTGACTCTCAATCTAGTCATGTTGCCGAAAATTTTGAAAGAAAAAAAAGAAGAAAATGATATTGCTGCATGTACAATAAGATATATATCTCAAAGTAAGGATTGTACCACTCTATGAGCTGAAAAGGTCAGTGTGTTACATCAAAATTGTCATTGTCTTGTGGTATGGAGTTCAAATGAAAAAAAAATTGCATATTCATTTGTACTAGTGAGCGGTGGCCAAGAAATTTGTCCTAAAACTCAAGACTACAAAAGGCCTAGCATGACAACATCATTCAGAAGAGGTGGTCCATAATTTTAAGGAGTTCCGATAAAATGATCCACATGGCTGACCTGCCATCATGTGAGTAGAGTATCAATCCTCGCGCACATGCACCATGAACAATCCCCCTCTCTTCTTTTAGCACCATGTAACCAGCACAATTTTCCCCATCACAGATATTTTTCCTATTTCGCATAGCAAGTTAAACCCAACCTCCCTTGCAAGGATTTTTGGTCCGTCGAAGCTTACAAATTGAACATCTCTTCAAAGTGCATGTGTGTGTGTGTTAAGGATATGTAATTTGTTAGTCTGTTTTTGTCTTTTATGCTGTAACAACCTCTGACATTACCAGAAGAATATTCTTGATGTCAGGATCCGCACGCCCATGCAATCATAGGCGGCAATGTGCATCCTCTTTGTAACAAACTCCGTGATATAAACAGAGCAGTGTGCACAGAACAACACACGCTGCATTCCCCATATTCCCATTTCTCAAGTTGGTATCAGAGCCTGCAACACCAAATGGCTTCTTCGTCTCCTTCCTCCTCTAAAACTATTCCTCCACCCACCAAAATTTCTTCTACCTCTTCCTTGCCTATTCCGAATGTCACTCATTTTCTTCCCCTTAAACTCAATCGCGACAATTATCTTATGTGGAAATCTCAGTTTATTCCTCTACTTCTCTGTCATGACCTTATGGGAATCATTGATGGTTCGGAGCCTTGCCCTCTATTGCCTTCTTCTGAAATCATTAGAGATGCTGCAGAGTTTTCTTCGTCTTCATCGGCTGTTGATTACCAGAGTTGGCTTCGTCGCGACCAGCTCACTCTGAGCTGGATTCTCTCCTCTCTCACGGAGGAAATGTTTCCTCTGATCGTTGGTTTGCGCCACTCCAAACTCGTCTGGGATGCCTTGGCCTCCGCCTTCGCATCTCACAGTCAAGCTCGTGCACTGGAGCTTCATACCGAGTTTCGTACCATCTCCAAAGGAACACTGAGCATTACCGATTATCTCCAGCGTATTAAGCGTATTGCTGACAATCTAGCAGCGATTGACCAGCCTATCTCCAATCCTGAGCTTGTTTTTAATGTGTTGGGTGGTTTGGGACCAGAATACGAAGCTTTTGTCCCTATAGCTATCACTCGCCAACCTCCATTTACGCTTGAAGAACTTCATGGGCATCTGTTGGCTCATGAGAGTTGGCTTCTTCGCCAATCCAAGTACTCTGTTTCTTCCTCAAGTTTACCATCTATGCATTTTGCCAACAAATCCTCTTTACCAGCTCCAGCACTGCCCCTGCTTCCTCGTCCTTCTTACATGCCTCAGCATCCCAACTTCCGTCAGGAAAATCGTGGTCGAGGCCGCTCCAGCAGCATTCGTTGTCAGATTTGCCATTTCCCTGGTCATCGTGCTGATATGTGTGGCAAACGTTATGAGACTTCTTCCTCACGAACCAATCTACAGCAAGGCTATGCTTCCTACAATCGTCCCCAGCAGTTCGCCTCACCACAGTCACTGCCGATGGCTTATTCTACTACATCTGGTTTTCCACAAGCTTCATCTCAGGATATATCTTCAGCTTATTCTGGAACAGCAGCTTCTCCTGTGTCCCCTTCCCTGTCATCTATTTGGTATCCGGATTCAGGCGCCTCACATCATCTGACTGCACAACTACAGCATCTACAACTCCAAGCCCCATAGGTGATGATCGAGTCCTCATGGGAAATGGCGCAGGTCTGCCAATTCTTCGTACTGGTTCCTCTGCATTCAGCACTTTATCTACTACTTTTCATCTACCGCATATTTTGCATGTCCCCGGCATTACGAAGAATCTACTGTCTGTTCATTAATTTACCCGTGATAATAATGTCTCTATGGAATTGTTCCCACACGTGGTTGTTACAAAGGATCGGAACACAGGGAAGGTTTTGCATCACGGCCGGAGTAACAATGGGTTATATCAACTACAACTTCAGAATAATGTTGTTTCCCTACAAGCAAATATTGGAGAAAAGGCTTCATTCAACACCTGGCATGAACGTTTGGGGCATCCGTCCATGTGTCTAGTAAAGCGCATTCTTTCTGTATATGGTCTGCCCACTATTACTTCTCGATTTACTTCCTAGTTATGTCAAGCTTGTGCCTCTGCAAAGAGTCACCAGCTCTCTCTTTCATCTTCTCCCTCTACATCTCTTCACCTGTTGGATTTGCTGTTTACTGATGTCTGGGGTCCTGCTTCAATTATATCTACCATGGTTTGCCGACCCGGTCCGACTCGGGTTGACTCGAGCGTGCCGTTCCGTATCTGGAAAAACTCGATACGGTGTAGATCATCCTGAGTCAGGTCGAGTCGGGTCGAGTCACAGTGAGAGAGTGTGTGTTTTTAAGAGAGGGGGGAGATGCTGTATCGGATCAGGGAAGATCCGATCCGATATGGATCACCGAGTCCATGAACCCTAATATCTACAACTGGGTATCAATATTGTGTTAATTTTGTTGATGATTACTCCAAGTATACGTGGGTTTTTCCTATTAAACATAAATCTAAAGTTTGTGATGTGTTCGTACTTTTCAAGAGACATGTTGAAAATTTCTTTGGTTACCGGATCAAATCTGTTCATTCAGACTGGGGTGGTGAGTATAGATCTCTCTCTCGGTTTCTTGATGATTGTGAAATCTTGCATCGATTGTCTTGTCCTCACACCCATGAACAGAATGGGTCGGCTGAATGAAAACAAAGACACATTGTTGAGACTGCACTGGCGCTGCTTCGAGCTGCTTATGTTCCATTTCACTTCTGGGATGATGCAATCTCCATCGCTGTATATTTGATAAACAGGTTGCCAACCTCGGTTCTTCAGAATGCTTCTCCATATGAAAGACGCGCGCGCGTGTGTGAGAGAGAGAAAGAGCATGTACACATGATTCATGTTCACTGCGAGGGATGTAGATTCTTGTCGAGTCAGCAAGTGCATGAAAATGATACATACCCATCCTTTTGATGACAGAAAACCATACCAAATGGCAGAACATGTGTTGCCATAGATTCCCATAAGAAGAGGACACATTGAGAATGGGGGGTGGGGTGGGGTGGGCAACTAACAGCACAGGAATCAGAAGAAATGTCACCCAAAGCAGGCAGGCAACGGGAATGCAGGTCGATGGAGTGCGTAAGCGAGCTGTGACGAGAGCCATGACCCAATACCCCACTTGTGACGCGAGCTACCCGGCTGGCGGGTCGGCGCGGACGCCACGATCCTCCACACGGGAAGAGCTTCTGTCACAGGCCTAACTTTGTTAAAACTAAGACTGCATTGTTAGCAACCGCATGGAATGTTTTGCTCGTCATTCCAATTCAGACAAACCTGAAGTTTCAACGTTGTTGGATTGGGGACGAGTTAAGGATGCGCAACTTGTATCCCTGATTCCCTGCTTTCCACAGAGATTCCAAATGTCCTATATTCATATACCACATGAGACGCGTGTACACATGCAAAGTAATATTCTCTGCTTACCTTTTTATTAAAGTGGCTCTTAACGAATTATCGATAGTCTTTGAGTTATAATTATTTTCCTGTAAATCTTTACAAACAAGGGATGGTGGAGACGGAGGGGAAGGCGGCGTCTGCACGGAGGGGCGGTCAGAGTTCTTCCACCAATGGCCGGTTCATAATGGCAGGATGGAGGAGGATTCGGATTGTTGCAAACAAAGGTGGTTGTGGGGTGTTGGTGGTGATGGAGGTGGATTACGGTGCCCGCCCCCAGGTGCACTCTGTTCGCGTCGACAGTGAACTCCGGAGCACCTTTCACCATCGTTGCTCGGAACACTCAGAAACGTAAGGTACCGTCGACAGAGTCGATGCACCATTGATGAAGATGACTTGCACCACAGAAGAGGTGTAGCGACTCGGGTTTGCGGATTGGACCATTTCAGATTTCGGAATATTGAATATTTTCGCGGGGTTTGGATCGTTTGATTCAGAATTTAAATAAAAAATTAATTGATTTATTGTGAAAATGATAAAAGAATGGGTATATATATGAAATTTTAGTCTTTTTAGGGTTGGGGAATAACCCAACCATTTTTCTTTTTCTAAAATCCCATTTTTTCCCAAACTCTAATCAAACCCCCCTTCTTCCCCACGGTGGCACCCTTTCCCCCCCCCCTCTCCTTCTCTCTCCCATGCATCTCTCTCTCTCTTCCTCTCTCTCCTTCACTCCGGTGGCCACGGAGGCGCGGAGGAGCGCGGAAGACAGCTTGGACGGCATGTGGCGGGCACGGGAGCGCGCCAAGTGGCGGAGCCTCATGGATTTCGTGGGCTAGTACGTGGTGGCTTCGCAAAGATTCGGCTCCTCTAATGTGGTAAAGCATTGTATGAGGTAAGGAGATGGATCCCTAACTCGTTTGTAGAGATTCCTCGCGATTTTGAGCCGATACAAGCGAGAATGAGCGAGTTTGACTATTTTTGGGTTGAATTCCATGTCGAGATTTAAGTGGCGATTCCTGCCAATCTAGGTGACGTTCTTTGATTCAATTGCGAGTTTATGATGTGTGAGAATGGCAGGATGTGATTCCTCTCCATTCATTTGCATATTCCTTATGATTTGAGACCGAGATGAGGTCGATTGTGATACGTGGAATGTGATGAATGCGTTTAGGGCAAACGATGTAATCGCCCCCTTTTATGCTCTTATTTGTGTTTTTTTTGAGTCCTTCCGGTGTGTGGAGGGCAAAGGGCCAGTTTTTATGTAGTTTCCCCTTCGTATGACACTATATGGGCGTGGAACGGACGATTTCGCGCTGGTTCGCGAAAGTCCGGGGTCGGAACGCTAACGCAGTCGCATACCCAACCGTGTTAAGCCTCTGGATGTTGAATGAGATGTACCCAGAGACCGCGTTCACACCATGTGTAGGGCTGGGGAGACGGCTGGAGATGCAGTAGTCTCCCCAACCGCGTCAATGATGGCGGTCATGATGGCGGTCGGATGACCAGCCGTGACTAGGGATGACCGCGGTTGTAATGTCCTGGATCCTTGGTAGGTCTTGCTGGATCTTCATTGGATCTTTCGGATTGGTTTCGATGAGTTTCGGTTCGCTTTGGTGGCTTCCGAGTTGAGTTTTACGATCCGTGTGGATTTTTCTCTCGTACTAGTTACGGAACCCTACGGTGAGTTTACTTGTCAGTTCCTCGACTCGTGAATGTTGCAGCGACGATGTACTCTTCGAGCCGGTCGTTTCGGCTATTTTTGCGTATTTTTCGGAGATAGGGCCAGAAATCGGATTTTTCGGAAATTAGGAAAATTCCTAATTTCTTTTCCTTTTTCTTTCCTTTTCCTCTCTCCTCCTTCTCATTCGCCGCCGCCGTCTCTCTCTCTTCGTTTCTCTCCTCTCGAGCCTCCTCGGCTCCGGCTGCAGACGGGGTACCTAGAGGCACGTGTTGGGGATACTGTGGAGCTGGCTGGGTGCGCGACGGAACGAGGATCGGGATGGATTTGGCGCGATCCCGAACGGTGGATTCAAAGCCGACGTTTGAGCTCGCGACGTGGTTTTCGGCGCGGTTTAGTCCCTTCGGGGCACGGTTTCTTCGGTGGAGGTAGGGTGACGGATCACTACTTCTTCCTCTCTGTTTTCCTTGCCATTGCACGTCGTTTGGCGCGGAAACGGTCGAGTTTGAGCTTGGTTTGCCTAAACCGTGATTTTCGTGGTTTGTAGGGTTCACCGGAAAACGGCAACCATTTGTAGCTCGGTTAGTGTTGAACTGACCGTTGGGACGTTAGGATCCCATCCATGCTTGTTTCGTGCCGATCGGTGGTCATTCGAGGCTGGTAGGAGCCCGGGAACCTTGCTGACTCTTTTAGGGTCGATTTGTTCAAATCACCCCGATCTAGCGTTTTAACCCGTGCATGTGGGCTTTTTAGCCTCCTTATGTAGTTTTTCATCGTCGAGGGTTGTTTCCCCTGGGCTTCGGCGTGAATGGGGCGTGGAACGGGCCGATTTGGCCAACCCTCTGTTTTCCCGCCGTGACTGGTGTGGCGATCGTTCCAGGGACCGTCACATGCCCTGACGGCCCCATGACAGACCGTCACAGCGTCTGGGCGATTTTTAATTCTTGGGGGTTTTGAGGGTGTGACGGCCCAGGGGTGGCGTGTCACAGCCTCCTGGCGCGTCCGGTGCGACGCGTTATGCCTATCTTGTCGTTTAGTAGTTTGGTTAAGTCGGTTCCCCTGACGCGCCTGCCCCTGTGCGTCAGGTGGGAGTAACGCGCCCGGTGTAGGCCGTTACGTTCTGTTTGACTTTGAGTTTGACCGTGAGTCGGTTTGTGTAACGGTGGTGTCCCCGTGCGTCACAGCGTCGTAACGCGCCTGCCCCAGGCCGTTACATGCTGTTCTGGCTGAGTTGGGTGGTTGTGACGTTGCCTCTAACGGCCACGCCCCCACACGTTAGGTGTTTGTAACGCGTCCGAGATGGACCGTTACATGTCTGTTGGCCAGTTGTTTTCTGACTTGAGCCTGTTGCCCCTGACGCGTCTGTCTTGGAGCGTTAGGCCGGTGTAACGCCCTTGGTCTCGTGCGTTACGTGGTTCAGGTGTCGTTTTGAGTTGAGGTCTGTTGGCCCTGACGGCCCGGGTTGGGCGCGTCAGAGCTATGTAACGCGCCTGGTGTAGGCCGTTACGTGCCTTGTGCATTTTTGAGGTTGGTTAGGGCGGTGTGTGTGACGGTTCCCCTGTGACCGTCACGTGTGTGTGACGCGTCTGCGTTGGACCGTCACGGTTGGAGTGTAACGGCCTGAGCTAGACCGTCATGTTCGTGTAACGGTCTAGGGGTGGTGCGTCACAATCCTTCTACTCCGATTTCCGTTGTTTCGGTTTCTGCTTGTCTTGGCTTATCCTTGTGGTCTGCCCGTTGTCCCGTGGATGTCTCCTGACGTCCTATGAGGGCTAAGACTACGTTGTAAGGTGGCCAGGAGTCTTCTTGCTTGTGGTGGGATTCTCTATCCTACCTTTGTATGTGTTTTGGTCGGGTTCCGGTCAACCCGGGGTGACCCAGGGGTTGACAGGCGACCTTGTGTGTGGGTGTCTTGGCGGTTCTGTCCAGTTCGAGACACTGGTTCTGGATACCTCGAGGTATCGTCTTACCTTGGTTTGCGTGTCCAGGCGTGTCTGAGGGTCTTCGGTGTTCCCTCAGGTCTCCGTGAGTTATTTTCTGCGGAGTGTCGTTTCTTGTGGCTTAGGATTAGACCGATTGGCAGCTTGTTCCGCTGTCTGTGACGATCTTGCCTTGAGTAGCTCGACTCAGGATCGTTACACGATAAGTCTAGTTGTCTTGTCCGGAGTCTGTTGGCAGTGGTTGTGCTGCCATTGGTGCCTTGAAGTACGTGCTGTGGGGCGTTCTTGCCTGCTTGTACTTCGGCACTTGTGCTTTAGAGTCTTTGTGTCTTGTGAGCCTCCTTTTGTTGTTACCCTGAGGTCTTTGAGTGCCGATCCGCTAGCGGATAGCGGAGGGGTGTTCCCGAGATACGGTTTGTAAGCTAGTTCCGTGGGCTCCCAGCCAACGGTAGCGTCCTACCGAGGGGGAAAACTAGCTAGAGAACCTGACTTAGGCTAGAGCTAGTGTGTGCACACGTTGTCAGGAACTGAGGACCTACGCCGACGGGCGTGACCCTGACTAGTTACTTATCCTCTTGTTCTGTTGTTGCTGCTGTTCCTGTTTGGTTCAGCTCGTGTCTGCGACTCTGCCGTGGCTTCCGCAGTATTGTAGGCGAGACACTTGTGGCGCAGCATAAGACGTCAGTGGACGCAGCTGGCTGTTCCTCTTGTGAGGAGGAGGTGCTTCCGTCACGTGACACGTGACTCTCGGCGTTTCTTGTGCGTCGTGACCTTTCTGGGTTGGCCTTTGCGTGGCTGTGCCCGAGGTCAGTGTTCTGTCACATGCATGATGCTCTGGTCGTGCGTGGGACAGTGTGCACGATGTTCTAGTCGTGTGTGTGTGATCGAGTCTGTCGGTCGTCTGTGTGGGTCTTTTCTAGACCTTTTTGTCTGTTCTTGCAGGTCTTTGTCTTAGACCTGGTGTTGGGTCGACAAATGGGTAACTTCTGACTTTGTTAGATCAGAGTCGCCCTTCTGTTGTTGTTTGGAGTAGTTTGGGGTGCCGAGGTTAGTTCGGCCGCCGCTTGTCTGGCGCGGGTTCTTCCCCTTCCTTGCTTGTTCCCTACTCCTACTTCCCGTCTGTTTACTACTGCTTGTAGCGTAGTTTTACAGCTTTGTAGTGTAGTTTTCCTGCTTTACTACACCTGCTATTTTGTTGTTGTTGTTCCGTGTTACTGCGTGTTTTTCAGTGGGGATCCGCATGACCCCTACTGAGCCAGTGACACGAGGCTCACCCCTGCTTTTCAGGTGGGGTGACGTCGTTCGTTCTGCTTCCGCGTGGTTCCTGGTGCGCGTGCTCGTAGCGTGCTGTTGTGACCAGCTGGTACCTACGTCGGGTCTCTCCCGACTTCTTGGTACGTTTTTCCTTTCTGTGGGCTGTACTGTGCTAAACTTGTTGTCTTTAGCTTTGGACTGACTCTGGTGGTGTATAATTGTTTAATTGAAACTGCTAATTAAAAAGTAATTTTATTTCTGCTACTTTAGCAAACCGATCTAATGAAATTTAATTGCTTCTGTTATATCTCTGTGGCTTCAATGTACTCTACACATGCCTTTATCCCTTCGAAGCTTTCCCGCTCTTGGGAGGCCTCGCTGGTTCCTAGCGGTATCACGTGTATTCGGTAGTCCTACCGGGTACACCGGGTATCCGGAATCCGGGTCGCTACATCTGGTATCAGAGCAGTGCTCTGAGATGTTCGGAGTTCTTTTCTGAGCTGTCAGAGCGTTGTTGTGTGAAGTACATGGGAATCTGAGATATACAGTTTCCAGAGTCGTGAAAGTCCAGTACAGTCTTCAGCTGGCTTTGGTGTTGCGATGGTTTATCGCGTTGTTTTCTTCGTATGTTGTCTTGTGCGTGCTGTTCAGGCACTGTGCGAGATGGTCCTGCTCTCGTCAGGTTGTGACGAGGTGTTTCTTTTTGTCATTGTGTTTGTTTCGATCATGTTATACTTGACAGTGTTCGTCGGAAGGCTTGAATCTGTAGTACGTTGTTCGAGGTTTTCTCTGTGTGTTGTTCAGGTTGCTGTTGACCTTTAGCCTTGGTCTGATGACCGTACACGTTCTCACGTTGTCTTGGTCGTCCCGGCTTGAGTCTGTTCAGCTCCTGATGTGTCTTGCTTCTGTTGAAGTGCTCTATTAGATTCAGTGTTGGAGAAGTTGCTCAGGCAAGCTAGGATTTTCCCTTCCTGGTGAGCTTTTGTGATTGAGCTTCATGCTTCTCGTCCCTTCTGGTGGAATCTTTTCGAGGTTTGCCTTGGAATTGCTGTCTTGGTGATACTTTTGTCATGTGTCTGCTTAAGTGTGGACAGTTTTATTTTGAGCCTGATCTGCTCTTTGCTATACGGTTGCTTGGCTTTGGACTCCATGATGGTGTTAAGAGCTGTCGTGTACCGTGATTGTCGTGCCATGTCTAACGGCCGATGTATTGTGAAGGCTCATTTACCATTTTTCGGGACGTGAAGGTAAGCTGAGATTGATGCTTTCCTTGTGCTTTGTGCTGAAGCTGGTACTCCTCTTCTTTGCACTTAGGTTTCTTGTGATCGGTTGCTCGCGAGATCGGTACTCGTGGCGTGTTATTTGCGATCTTCCATGATTACGAAGGGGTCTGGTGTGTACTGAGATGCGGATACCGAGGTCTCTTCTGATGCCTGTGTGCGTTGTTGAGTATGCAGCTGAAGCGTGTGGGTTGGCTACCCACGGGTCGAGAGGTTTGTTCCTTCTCGATGTGACTTCGTCTTGGCTTCTTGTGCCTTGACGTTGTTGTTGTCGTGCTGTTGCTGATGATTGTCTGCTATTGGCATTGGCATTTGCGAGTATTGGGGAATTTGTCGGCATCCTTTGCTGATTGAGTACCCTCTGCTCTGCATCTCTTTTCTTGGGTGTTGTGCTCTCGAGGCGTGTTCGTAGTCCTTGAGTAGCGTTCCCCGAGGTTGTTGTCGTTTTGGCGCTGTTTCTCTATGATTTTGTGTCTCTATGTGGACCAAGTCTTGTCGGTTAGCTTTGATGTACTCTTGTTCCTTAGAGTTAGCTTGCGACTCGATCAGATGTAATATCTGAGTGAGGACTGACTTGGTTGTGCCAGTGGTCCAGTGTTGTCATTGGCGTCCTGTGTGCCAGGTGTTTCCTGTTGCCTTGGGCACTAGAGCCGATGATGTGGTCGAGCTGTCAGCTGACAGGATTGTGTCTCCTCGTGTAAGCTGTCACTTGTCGTGTTGCCGTTGTATTTCTCGGTCGGTTGTTTGTGGTTATGGCAGTCGTGTCTCTTTCCCCCGTGAGACGTAAGCGACGTTGCCCTTGTTTCGGAGGTGTCGAACTTGTGTCCACTTGTGCCGTGCTCAATCCAGAGCATGTGCTCGCGATTGTGGTCTGATAGTGTTCCTCTGAGCTGTGTTTCTCGAGATTTGTGTTGTTTTCGTGGTTGTGCTGTGGGGTTGTTCTTCCCCGCTTCTCCTTTGTTAGTCCTTAATTTCAAGGGCGAAATTTCTTAAAGGAGGGGAGGATGTAATGCCCTGGATCCTTGGTAGGTCTTGCTGGATCTTCATTGGATCTTTCGGATTGGTTTCGATGAGTTTCGGTTCGCTTTGGTGGCTTCCGAGTTGAGTTTTACGATCCGTGTAGATTTTTCTCTCGTACTAGTTACGGAACCCTACGGTGCGTTTACTTATCAGTTCCTCGACTCGTGAATGCTGCAGCGACGATGTACTCTTCGAGCCGGTCGTTTCGACTATTTTTGCGTATTTTTCGGAGATAGGGCCATAATCGGATTTTTCGGAAATTAGGAAAATTCCTAATTTCTTTTCCTTTTTCTTTCCTTTTCCTCTCTCCTCCTTCTCATTCGCCGCCGCCGCCTCTCTCTCTTCGTTTCTCTCCTCTCGAGCCTCCTCGGCTCCGGTTGCAGACGGGGTACCTAGAGGCACGTGTTGGGGATGCTGTGGAGCTGGCTGGGTGCGCGACGGAACGAGGATCGGGATGGATTTAGCGCGATCCCGAACGGTGGATTCAAAGTCGACATTTGAGCTCGCGACGTGGTTTTCGGCGCGGTTTAGTCCCTTCGGGGCACGGTTTCTTCGGTGGAGGTAGGGTGACGGATCACTACTTCTTCCTCTCCGTTTTCCCTGCCATTGCACGTCGTTTGGCGCGGAAACGGTCGAGTTTGAGCTTGGTTTGCCTAAACCGTGATTTTCGTGGTTTGTACGGTTCACCGGAAAACGGCAACCATTTGTAGCTCGGTTAGTGTTGAACTGACCGTTGGGACGTTAGGATCCCATCCATGCTTGTTTCGTGCCGATCGGTGGTCATTCGAGGCCGGTAGGAGCTCGGGAACCTTGTTGACTCTTTTAGGGTCGATTTGTTCAAATCGCCCCGATCTAGCGTTTTAACCCGTGCATGTGGGCTTTTTAGCCTCCTTATGTAGTTTTTCATCGTCGAGGGTTGTTTCCCCTGGGCTTCGGCGTGAATGGGGCGTGGAACGGGCCGATTTGGCCAACCCTCTGTTTTCCCGCTGTGACTGGTGTGGCGATCGTTCCAGGGACCGTCACATGCCCTGACGGCGCCATGACAGACCGTCACAGCGTCTGGGCGATTTTTAATTCTTGGTGGTTTTGTGGGTGTGACGGCCCAGGGGTGGCGCGTCACAGCCTCCTGACGCGTCCGGTGCGACGCGTTATGCCTATCTTGTCGTTTAGTAGTTTGGTTAAGTCGGTTCCCCTGACGCGCCTGCCCCTGTGCGTCAGGTGGGAGTAACGCGCCCGGTGTAGGCCGTTACGTTCTGTTTGACTTTGAGTTTGACCGTGAGTCAGTTTGTGTAACGGTGGTGTCCCCGTGCGTCACAGCGTCGTAACGCGCCTGCCCCAGGCCGTTACATGCTGTTCTGGCTGAGTTGGGTGGTTGTGCCGTTGCCTCTAACGGCCACGCCCCCACGCGTTAGGTGTTTGTAACGCGTCCGAGATGGACCGTTACATGCCTGTTGGCCAGTTGTTTTCTGACTTGAGCCTGTTGCCCCTGACGCGTCTGTCTTGGAGCGTTAAGCCGGTGTAACGCCCTTGGTCTCGTGCGTTACGTGGTTCAGGTGTCGTTTTGAGTTGAGGTCTGTTGGCCCTGACGGCCCGGGTTGGGCGCGTCAGAGCTGTGTAACGCGCCTGGTGTAGGCCGTTACGTTCCTTGTGCATTTTTGAGGTTGGTTAGGGCGGTGTGTGTGACGGTTCCCCTGTGACCGTCACGTGTGTGTGACACGTCTGCATTGGACCTTCACGGTTGGAGTGTAACGGCCTGAGCTAGACCGTCATGTTCGTGTAACGGTCTAGGGGTGGTGCGTCACAATCCTTCTGCTCCGATTTCCGTTGTTTCGGTTTCTGCTTGTCTTGGCTTATCCTTGTGGTCTGCCCGTTGTCCCGTGGATGTCTCCTGACGTCCTATGAGGGCTAAGACTACGTTGTAAGGTGGCCAGGAGTCTTCTTGCTTGTGGTGGGATTCTCTATCCTACCTTTGTATGTGTTTTGGTCGGGTTCCGGTCAACCCAGGGTGACCCAGGGGTTGACAGGCGACCTTGTGTGTGGGTGTCTTGGCGGTTCTGTCCAGTTCGAGACACTGGTTATGGATGCCTCGAGGTATCGTCTTACCTTGGTTTGCGTGTCCAGGCGTGTCTGAGGGTCTTCGGTGTTCCCTCAGGTCTCCGTGAGTTATTTTCTGCGGAGTGTCGTTTCTTGTGGCTTAGGATTAGACCGATTGGCAGCTTGTTCCGCTGTCTGTGACGATCTTGCCTTGAGTAGCTCGACTCAGGATCGTTACACGATAAGTCTAGTTGTCTTGTCCGGAGTCTGTTGGCAGTGGTTGTGCTGCCATTGGTGCCTTGAAGTACGTGCTGTGGGGCGTTCTTGTCTGCTTGTACTTCGGCACTTGTGCTTTAGAGTCTTTGTGTCTTGTGAGCCTCCTTTTGTTGTTACCCTGAGGTCTTTGAGTGCCGATCCGCTAGCGGATAGCGGAGGGGTGTTCCCGAGATACGGTTTGTAAGCTAGTTCCGTGGGCTCCCAGCCAACGGTAGCGTCCTACCGAGGGGGAAAACTAGCTAGAGAACCTGACTTAGGCTAGAGCCAGTGTGTGCACACGTTGTCAGGAACTGAGGACCTACGCCGACGGGCATGACCCTGACTAGTTACTTGTCCTCTTGTTCTGTTGTTGCTGTTGTTCCTGTTTGGTTCAGCTCGTGTCTGCGACTCTGCCGTGGCTTCCGCAATATTGTAGGCGAGACACTTGTGGCGCAGCATAAGACGTCAGTGGACGCAGCTGGCTGTTCCTCTTGTGAGGAGGAGGTGCTTCCGTCACGTGACACGTGACTCTCGGCGTTTCTTGTGCGTCGTGACCTTTCTGGGTTGGCCTTTGCGTGGCTGTGCCCGAGGTCAGTGTTCTGTCACATGCATGATGCTCTGGTCGTGCGTGGGACAGTGTGCACGACGTTCTAGTCGTGTGTGTGTGATCGAGTCTGTCGGTCGTCTGTGTGGGTCTTTTCTAGACCTTTTTGTCTGTTCTTGCAGGTCTTTGTCTTAGACCTGGTGTTGGGTCGACAAATGGGTAACTTCTGACTTTGTTAGATCAGAGTCGCCCTTCTGTTGTTGCTTGGAGTAGTTTGGGGTGCCGAGGTTAGTTCGGCCGCCGCTTGTCTGGCGCGGGTTCTTCCCCTTCCTTGCTTGTTCCCTACTCCTACTTCCCGTCTGTTTACTACTGCTTGTAGCGTAGTTTTACAGCTTTGTAGTGTAGTTTTCCTGCTTTACTACACCTGCTGTTTTGTTGTTGTTGTTCCGTGTTACTGCGTGTTTTTCAGTGGGGATCCGCGTGACCCCTACTGAGCCAGTGACACGAGGCTCACCCCTGCTTTTCAGGTGGGGTGACGTCGTTCGTTCTGCTTCCGCGTGGTTCCTGGTGCGCGTGCTCGTAGCGTGCTGTTGTGGACTGCTGGTACCTACGTCGGGTCTCCCCCGACTTCTTGGTACGTCTTTCCTTTCTGTCGACTGTACTGTGCTAAACTTGTTGTCTTTAGCTTTGGACTGACTCTGGTGGTGTATAATTATTTAATTGAAACTACTAATTAAAAAGTAATTTTATTTCTGCTACTTTAGCAAACCGATCTAATGAAATTTAATTGCTTCTGTTATATCTCTGTGGCTTCAATGTACTCTACACATGCCTTTATCCCTTCGAAGCTTTCCCACTCTTGGGAGGCCTCGCTGGTTTCTAGCGGTATCACGTGTATTCGGTAGTCCTACCGGGTACACCGGGTATCCGGAATCCGGGTCGCTACATCTGGTATCAGAGCAGTGTTCTGAGATGTTCGGAGTTCTTTTCTAAGCTGTCAGAGCGTTGTTGTGTGAAGTACATGGGAATCTGAGATATACAGTTTCCAGAGTCGTGAAAGTCCAGTACAGTCTTCAGCTGGCTTTGGTGTTGCGATGGTTTATCGCGTTGTTTTCTTCGTATGTTGTCTTGTGGGTGCTGTTCAGGCACTGTGCGAGATGGTCCTGCTCTCGTCAGGTTGTGACGAGGTGTTTCTTTTTGTCATTGTGTTTGTTTCGATCATGTTATACTTGGCAGTGTTCGTCGGAAGGCTTGAATCTGCAGTACGTTGTTCGAGGTTTTCTCTGTGTGTTGTTCAGGTGACTATTGACCTTTAGCCTTGGTCTGATGACCGTACACGTTCTCACGTTGTCTTGGTCGTCCCGGCTTGAGTCTGTTCAGCTCCTGATGTGTCTTGCTTCTGTTGAAGTGCTCGATTAGATTCAGTGTTGGAGAAGTTGCTCAGGCAAGCTAGGATTTTCCCTTCCTGGTGAGCTTTTGTGATTGAGCTTCATGCTTCTCGTCCCTTCTGGTGAAATCTTTTCGAGGTTTGCCTTGGAATTGCTGTCTTGGTGATACTTTTGTCATGTGTCTGCTTAAGTGTGGACAGTTTTGTTTTGAGCCTGATCTGCTCTTTGCTATACGGTTGCTTGGCTTTGGACTCCATGATGGTGTTAAGAGCTGTCGTGTACCGTGCTTGTCGTGCCGTGTCTAACGGCCGATGTATTGTGAAGGCTCATTTACCATTTTTCGGGACGTGAAGGTAAGCTGAGATTGATGCTTTCCTTGTGCTTTGTGCTGAAGCTGGTACTCCTCTTCTTTGCACTTAGGTTTCTTGTGATCGGTTGCTCGCGAGATCGGTACTCGTGGCGTGTTATTTGCGATCTTCCATGATTGCGAAGGTGTCTTGTAACGACCCGAGAATCCGATTACCGGGAAGGCCCGATAACCCGAGACTCGCACCGCCACCCACGAGCCCGAAGACTCGGAAGGGTTAAAAGGATGGTGTGGAAACTACACAAGCATCACAAATAATTGCAGAAATTAAACAGTTATGATATTAAGCAGGAAATGAATTAACATTTTACATGGTCCACAATAAAATAACAACAACAGCAACAGTAGTCCACGACTAGTACAGTGACAAGAAAGAAAAGTACAGCTACACGGGGCATCCCCCGGCTCTGACCTCTGGCACTACCTCTGGGCACCCGCACCACGCTTCCGCTGCGCTCCAGACACGCTCCCCGAAGGTGGCGCCTCACCTGAAACACGGTGAAAACACGCAGGGAATGAGTCTCGGAACAAGACTCAGTAGGGATCACTCGAACCCTACCTCGTAAAACGAGAAACCACTACCCTAGCGGTAGGAAGGTACCTCGGAAAGGAAAGCCCTGTACTCTACAGAACTAGACCCTAACGGCACGCAAACCGACACACGTGCCACGGTACGAGAAGACCGAAACCCAACGGTCGAACCGTCAAAACCCGAAGGTCGGAAACACACGACTGACAGTCTGACACTCCGTACTCAACAGGAGTACCACCCACTAGAAGCACAGCCGGTAGCGTCCCCTGACGTCTTACACCGCACCGCAGGTGAACCGCCTGACATGGTAGGTCCTACCCGAGGCGCAAACACCGTACAAGTAACTACAACAAGTGACTAGCTGGGGTCACGCCCGTCGACGTGGGTCCAACCGCCCCCAACCACGTGTGCACACACAGACCGCGCGTCCCTGGTCTGGCCCTCTGACCGGTTTTCCCCTCAGCCGGACTCTGGCTGCAAGACGTGGGGCCCAACGGTAACCGGTCCACAAACCGTCTCTAAAGGTCAGCCCGTACACCACTCCCTGGTGCGACTAGCACACGCGTACTAGTAGGCTACGACTAGTGGAGGGTCACAGAAGGAGTAGACTCTCAAGTCTCGGAAAACAACGGTGCAACTGCAGGTACGAGGAACGCTCCTTGTACCAACACCGACGCACGGTGACCAGCTGACAACAACATCTCCCGGTACACTCTGTACGACGAGAGACACACCGACGCAACCCGTACCCTTGAACGGTCCACACTGGGCCGCCCACGGAAGTACGGTCACACAGGGACCGCACAAGGATTAGAACGGTCATATCAGGACCGTTCCACCCAGGGTCCAAACGACAGATAAACGGCCAACACAGGACCGTTCAAACAGATGTGCGGCCAACTCTTGACCGCACGTGGGTGAGGAACGGTCACCTACTGGCCGCTCGTCTCCCAACGGTAAAAAGCCTGGACGGTTAGTCCTTAGCCGCACTTGGGGAAGGGCGGCTACGGCTTAGCCGTTCAGGTGTTGTGCGGTCAGGGCCAGACCGCACATCCAACCATAGCGCTAGGGGATGTACGGCCAGCACCTGGCCGTGCAAGGGGTTATGCGGTCAGCTCCTGGCCGCACATCCCAGAGCACTGCACAACGGTCACAACCAACGGTCAAAACCCTTGGGGTTGGGCGGTAGCTGTGGGGCCGCACATTAGGATATGCGGTCCCACGATAGACCGCTCAAGCCCACTGCGCGCCAAGCCTCACCCAAAGCGCGCCGAGCCGATGAACGGTCCGAACGGAACCGCATAGGGGTTGTGCGGCCACTGGTTCGACCGCACATCGCTCACCGGCGAGAAAATGGCGAACCTCACCGGAATCGCCCAATCGGCCTCAAAACAAACCCCACGGAGGGGGAAATGGCGAGAGAAGAACCCCCAAGCCCCCTAGCATGCTCCTACGCCCTTAAACCGTGAAATCGGGGCTCAAAACGATGGATCGGACGAACTCACCCCGCGGCATGATCGACCCTTCCCGGCTCAAAATAAACCCCTCTCGACCTCGTCTCGAGCTGAAACTCACGGGGAAGGAAGACATGAGGCTAAGGAACGTCACCCTACCTCCGGTCCGCGACGAAACGCTCCGATCCGAGCTCGAAGTCGCGAAGAACACCGCTAGAATCTCGCCTCTCCACGCCTCCCACGCTCGCCGTATGCCCGCACGATCGCCACCACGTCACCCACGTCCTCGCGCCGTCGCACCGCCGAAGTCTGCAGCCGGAACGGGGGTCGGCACGGTCGAACGGGAGAGAAGGAGGGAGAGAGCCGGCCACGGTCGCGTGAGGGAGAGAGAGGAAGGAAGAAGAAGAAAAGAGAAAAGAAGAAAAAGAAAAGAAAAGAAAATGGGAATATATAGAAAATCCGATTTTTCGGAAAAATACCGAAAATTAGAAAAATACATTTCCGGAATCCTCGGAACGCACCGATCGCAACGGTACCACTCGTGCCTCGGGGAACTGCCCGGTTCGCCCGCAGCGAGCGTCCGAAGAAAAAGCCGAAACACACACCGGAAATCGGAAAACACGCGCGGAAAAAGCCACGGAACGCCTCCGGGCCTCCGAAACGACTCCGGATCGCGCCGATCCGAACACGAAAGATGTCCGAAACGAAATTTCGGACACAACGGAGCCGGACACTCCGAAAACTAGATCCGGGACCCATGAAGAAGGATCCGAAAGGTCCGGGATATTACAGCCCTCCCCCCTTAAGGAATTTCGTCCTCGAAATTGAGAACAACCCAAGGGGAAAGAAGAGGAAGACTCACTCAAACAGATACGGGAACTGCTGACGCATCTCGTCCTCACGTTCCCACGAAGCCTCACCACCAGAGTGTCGTTGCCACACGACCTTGACCAAGGGAATAACCTTGTTCCGCAGGCGCTGCTCTCGCCTATCCTCCACGCGGATCGGAAACTCTGGGAGAGAAAGATCTGGAGTCACCTCAGGCCAAACGGAAAACTCGAGCACATGAGAGTCATCGGGCATATACTTCCGCAACATAGAGACGTGGAACACGTCATGCACCGACGCCAACTCAGAGGGTAACTGCAACCGGTAAGCAACCTCACCGATGCGCTCCACAATCGCGAAAGGACCAATATAGCGGGGACTCAGCTTCCCACGCCGTCCAAACCGCATCACCCCCTTCATCGGAGAAACTCTCAAGAACACATGATCGCCCACGGCGAACTCGAGGGGCTGCCGCCTACGGTCAGCATAGCTCTTCTGCCGACTCTGGGCCGCCAACATGTTCTGACGAACCAGGTGCACAACATCCACACATTGCTGCACCAATTCCGGTCCCGTCAAAACACGCTCACCCACCTCAAACCAATCAAGTGGAGTCCGACAAGGACGCCCATACAATGCCTCATAAGGAGCCATGCCGATGCTCGAATGAAAGCTGTTGTTATAGGCAAACTCCACTAACGGTAGGTGATGAATCCAACTCCCCTGCCACTCCAGGCAGCAGGATCTCAGCATGTCCTCCAAAGTCTGAATGGTCCTCTCAGACTGACCATCTGACTGTGGATGATACGCCGAGCTAAATGCCAACTCCGTGCCAAGAGCTCGCTGGAAACTCCTCCAGAATCCAGAAGTGAAGCGCGGATCCCGATCCGACACGATCGAAATGGGAACCCCATGCAACGGCACGATCCGCTCCACATAAAGACGAGCCAACTTAGGCACGCTCCAGCTGACTTTGACCGGTAGCAACCGCGTCACCTTCGTCAGCCGATCCACCAGCAACCAAATACTGTCCTGCCCAGTCGGGGTTCTGGGCAACCCCACCACAAAATCCGTGGTCACATGGTCCCACTTCCAAGCAGGAACATCCAAGGGCTGGAGAGTACCGCCTGGTCGCTGATGCTCCGCCTTCACTTGCTGACAGATCAGGCACCTGGCCACAAACTCGGCCACATCTCTCTTCATGCCAGGCCACCAGAACTGCCTCCGCAAGTTCCGATACATCTTCGTCGCACCCGGGTGCACAGTGTACCTGCTCCCATGAGCCTCGCGTAACACCGCACGACGAACCTGCTCCTCCGCTGGGACGTACAGCCTGCCACGAAACCTCGCAGCACCGTCCTCGCCAAGCTCCACATCAGCCATCGCAAGAATCCGGGGCAACTCAGGGTCCGCATGCTGAGCCTCTGTCACCTGACGACGAATAGCAGGAGTGACAGTCAGACTCGCAAGCACTGCCAACCCTGGCTCCTGGGGAATCTTGAGCCTGAAAGACACCTCGGGCACCTGTTCCCAGAGCCTCCACTTCCTCAGCATCAAGGTACTGACCGCAACCTTCCTACTCAAGGCATCGGCGACGACATTCATCCTGCCCGGCTGATAAGACAGGGTGAAGTCATAGTCCTTCATGAACTCCATCCAACGCCTTTGTCTGAGGTTCAGATCTCTCTGCGAGAACACATACCTCAAACTCTGATGGTCAGTGAACACCTCGAACTTCTCACCGTACAGATAATGCCTCCAGATCTTCAGCGCGAAGATCACTGCCGCCAACTCAAGGTCATGGGTAGGGTAGTTCTCCTCATGGGGCTTTAGCTGCCGAGATGCATAAGCCACCACTCTACCATGCTGCATCAGAACAGCACCCAATCCAACGCCGGAAGCATCTGTACACACCACAAAACCTCCCGATCCAGAAGGCAAAACCAACACCGGAGCCGAGGTGAGCAATCTCTTCAGTTCCCTAAAGCTCTGCTCACACTCCTCGGACCAGACGAAAGGCACATCCTTCCGCGTGAGCCTCGTCATCGGGGTCGCAATGCGGGAAAAATCCTGGATAAACCGGCGATAATAACCCGCAAGCCCCAAGAAACTCCGGATCTCCGTCACCGACCTCGGCCTCGGCCATTGCATCACAGCCTCGACCTTGGCGGGATCCACGGAAATGCCATCACCAGAAATCACGTGCCCCAGAAAGTGCACCTCGCTGAGCCAAAACTCGCACTTGCTGAGCTTCGCAAACAACTGGTGATCTCGCAACGTCTGCAGCACCACACCCAAATGGTACGCATGCTCCTCAGCAGACCGCGAATAAACAAGGATGTCATCCACGAAAATGACCACGAACTGGTCCAAATACGGGTGGAACACCCTCTGCATCAAGTCCATGAAGGCTGCTGGGGCATTGGTGAGCCCAAACGGCATCACCAGAAACTCATAATGCCCGTACCTCGTACTGAACGCAGTCTTCTCCACATCGGACTCGCGAATTCTCAGCTGATAGTAACCGGACCGCAAATCAATCCGCGAGAACACTCGCGCAGACTGAAGCTGGTCGAACAAGTCATCAATCCGCGGCAATGGATACTTGTTCTTAATGGTCACGTCATTCAGCTGCCGATAGTCAATGCATAGCCGCAGACTACCGTCCTTCTTCTTCACGAACAACACGGGCGCACCCCAAGGGGAAAAGCTCGGACGAATGTACCCCTTGGCCAACAGTTCCTGCAACTGCGCCCTCAACTCCCTCAACTCCGCGGGGGCCATACGGTAGGGAGCCTTCGCCAAAGGTCCCGTACCAGGTACAACCTCGATCACGAAATCGATCTCCCGCTGGGGAGGTAATCCAGGCAACTCCTCAGGAAAAACATCGGGAAACTCGCACACCACCGCAATGTCCTCGACATTCGGCTCCATCCGGTCAGACACAACCACAGACGCGAGAAAACCCTGACAACCTGAATCAAGCAATCGACGGGCTCGAATAGCAGAGATAAGAAATCGAGAAGAGGCGGAACGGATACCTTGGAAATAGAAGGTCCTCTTGCTCGGATGTTGGAAGTAGACCCTCTTCATCCCACAATCCACCACCGCTCCATGAGTCTCGAGCCAATCCATGCCTAGAATCACGTCGTAATCCCAAAGCTGCAACGCATACAACCTGCCTGGCATACTCCGCCCATCGATCCACACCGGAACCTGGTCGAAGCAATACGGAGTGACCATAAAGTCACCCGAAGGCAACTCCACAGCCAAATCACAGGACAACTGGGTCACCGGCTCCTCGACGCTCGACGCGAAATCCTCCGAAATAAACGAATGAGACGCGCCAGAATCAAATAAAACCCGAGCCGCACAACCCAAAATCTGAACGGTACCTTCCACGAGCTGCGACGCTACTGCCTCTGCCCTGGTCAAGTGCGTGATCTGGCCACGAGCTCTCTGCCTGCCTCCCACACTAGCTGACCTGGGTAGCGGCGGATACTGTCCCTGCTGCTGCTGCTGCTGGGAAACCTGCTGCTGCGGCGGCCTCTGAGGACAGTCGCGCGCCATATGCCCTGGCTGGTCACACCGAAAACAGATGATCGGCGCCGTGCACTGCCTGCCTGGGTGGGTCCCACTACACCGTGGACAAGGTCCTCGCGATCCACCCACCGATCCCTGTCGCTGCAAAGGAAACGGCTGCTGCACACTGCCCGATGAAGCCTGCCCCTGATCCCTGGACTTCTTCTTGCCGAACCCTCTCTTGAAGAACTTTTTGACCTTCGTGCCAAAGGACGCAGATCCTGTCACCGAAGCTGCCGATGCCGGTACTCCTGAACCACCCGACGCAGACTGAAAGAAACCCTGCTGCTGAGTAGCCGACTGCTGGCTGCGACCTGACACAGACTGCCCCTGGCTGATCGGTCCTCGAGTCCTCTGCATATCCATCTCCAAGGAAATCGCAACACGAGACGCCGTCTCGAGATCAGTGGCCCCATTCGCGATCAGATGGTGCCTCAGCTCCAGCCTCAAGCCCTGCACAAACTGCGTCGTCCTCACCCTCTCATGCTCCATGATATGAGGTGCGTACCGACCCAGCTCGACAAATCGGGCCCTGTACTGCAACACGGACATGTCACCCTGCACCAGCTCCAGAAACTCCCGCATCCGCTGCGTAGCAACAATATCTGGACAGTACGTACGCTCGAAAGCACTGACAAAGTCATCCCACTCGATCTGCTCAAGCGGACGAAGCTGAAGGACGTCTTCCACTCGGAAGACCACCACCTCCGAGCCGTACCCTGCAACTGGTTGTAGGCCAACACCACTCTGTCCTCGACAGCACTCTTCGCAGAACTGAACACCCGCTCCATCTCATCAAGCCAATCACGAGCCGCATCAGGGTCTGCCTGGCCGCTAAAGTAAGGTGGATGGAACTGCATGAAATCCCTCACTGCTCGGCCTGGCCCACCCCTGACTGACGAGCCCTCACCGGCCTCTCCGCCGAACTGCTGAGCCATGAGATGGTACATGCCACGGAGAAAACCCTCGGCCCCCGGAGCCCTCGCAGCATCCGCGGCCTCGGTAGCTCCCGGAACTCTGCTATGCTCCTCCTGGTCCCTCTGGACCCCCTGCTGGATCTCCTGACCTCCAGCCGACTGCCCCTGCTGAGAGCGAGAACTTCTCCTCGGCGCCATCCTCGCTCCTTAAGCACAAGACAGAAAACTCAGAAACGGAAGGTCAGAATAAAACACGCGGTGCCCAATGCCAGCGTCACATGCACATCATCGTCATGGACTAGTGGACCAATACAATTACCTATGATTCTCATGTAATTCCACAACCGCGCTCTGATACCAGCTGTAACGACCCGAGAATCCGATTACCGGGAAGGCCCGATAACCCGAGACTCGCACCGCCACCCACGAGCCCGAAGACTCGGAAGGGTTAAAAGGATGGTGTGGAAACTACACAAGCATCACAAATAATTGCAGAAATTAAACAGTTATGATATTAAGCAGGAAATGAATTAACATTTTACATGGTCCACAATAAAATAACAACAACAGCAACAGTAGTCCACGACTAGTACAGTGACAAGAAAGAAAAGTACAGCTACACGGGGCATCCCCCGGCTCTGACCTCTGGCACTACCTCTGGGCACCCGCACCACGCTTCCGCTGCGCTCCAGACACGCTCCCCGAAGGTGGCGCCTCACCTGAAACACGGTGAAAACACGCAGGGAATGAGTCTCGGAACAAGACTCAGTAGGGATCACTCGAACCCTACCTCGTAAAACGAGAAACCACTACCCTAGCGGTAGGAAGGTACCTCGGAAAGGAAAGCCCTGTACTCTACAGAACTAGACCCTAACGGCACGCAAACCGACACACGTGCCACGGTACGAGAAGACCGAAACCCAACGGTCGAACCGTCAAAACCCGAAGGTCGGAAACACACGACTGACAGTCTGACACTCCGTACTCAACAGGAGTACCACCCACTAGAAGCACAGCCGGTAGCGTCCCCTGACGTCTTACACCGCACCGCAGGTGAACCGCCTGACATGGTAGGTCCTACCCGAGGCGCAAACACCGTACAAGTAACTACAACAAGTGACTAGCTGGGGTCACGCCCGTCGACGTGGGTCCAACCGCCCCCAACCACGTGTGCACACACAGACCGCGCGTCCCTGGTCTGGCCCTCTGACCGGTTTTCCCCTCAGCCGGACTCTGGCTGCAAGACGTGGGGCCCAACGGTAACCGGTCCACAAACCGTCTCTAAAGGTCAGCCCGTACACCACTCCCTGGTGCGACTAGCACACGCGTACTAGTAGGCTACGACTAGTGGAGGGTCACAGAAGGAGTAGACTCTCAAGTCTCGGAAAACAACGGTGCAACTGCAGGTACGAGGAACGCTCCTTGTACCAACACCGACGCACGGTGACCAGCTGACAACAACATCTCCCGGTACACTCTGTACGACGAGAGACACACCGACGCAACCCGTACCCTTGAACGGTCCACACTGGGCCGCCCACGGAAGTACGGTCACACAGGGACCGCACAAGGATTAGAACGGTCATATCAGGACCGTTCCACCCAGGGTCCAAACGACAGATAAACGGCCAACACAGGACCGTTCAAACAGATGTGCGGCCAACTCTTGACCGCACGTGGGTGAGGAACGGTCACCTACTGGCCGCTCGTCTCCCAACGGTAAAAAGCCTGGACGGTTAGTCCTTAGCCGCACTTGGGGAAGGGCGGCTACGGCTTAGCCGTTCAGGTGTTGTGCGGTCAGGGCCAGACCGCACATCCAACCATAGCGCTAGGGGATGTACGGCCAGCACCTGGCCGTGCAAGGGGTTATGCGGTCAGCTCCTGGCCGCACATCCCAGAGCACTGCACAACGGTCACAACCAACGGTCAAAACCCTTGGGGTTGGGCGGTAGCTGTGGGGCCGCACATTAGGATATGCGGTCCCACGATAGACCGCTCAAGCCCACTGCGCGCCAAGCCTCACCCAAAGCGCGCCGAGCCGATGAACGGTCCGAACGGAACCGCATAGGGGTTGTGCGGCCACTGGTTCGACCGCACATCGCTCACCGGCGAGAAAATGGCGAACCTCACCGGTATCGCCCAATCGGCCTCAAAACAAACCCCACGGAGGGGGAAATGGCGAGAGAAGAACCCCCAAGCCCCCTAGCATGCTCCTACGCCCTTAAACCGTGAAATCGGGGCTCAAAACGATGGATCGGACGAACTCACCCCGCGGCATGATCGACCCTTCCCGGCTCAAAATAAACCCCTCTCGACCTCGTCTCGAGCTGAAACTCACGGGGAAGGAAGACATGAGGCTAAGGAACGTCACCCTACCTCCGGTCCGCGACGAAACGCTCCGATCCGAGCTCGAAGTCGCGAAGAACGCCGCTAGAATCTCGCCTCTCCACGCCTCCCACGCTCGCCGTATGCCCGCACGATCGCCACCACGTCACCCACGTCCTCGCGCCGTCGCACCGCCGAAGTCTGCAGCCGGAACGGGGGTCGGCACGGTCGAACGGGAGAGAAGGAGGGAGAGAGCCGGCCACGGTCGCGTGAGGGAGAGAGAGGAAGGAAGAAGAAGAAAAGAGAAAAGAAGAAAAAAGAAAAGAAAAGAAAATGGGAATATATAGAAAATCCGATTTTTCGGAAAAATACCGAAAATTAGAAAAATACATTTCCGGAATCCTCGGAACGCACCGATCGCAACGGTACCACTCGTGCCTCGGGGAACTGCCCGGTTCGCCCGCAGCGAGCGTCCGAAGAAAAAGCCGAAACACACACCGGAAATCGGAAAACACGCGCGGAAAAAGCCACGGAACGCCTCCGGGCCTCCGAAACGACTCCGGATCGCGCCGATCCGAACACGAAAGATGTCCGAAACGAAATTTCGGACACAACGGAGCCGGACACTCCGAAAACTAGATCCGGGACCCATGAAGAAGGATCCGAAAGGTCCGGGATATTACATGTCTGGTGTGTACTGAGATGCGGATACCGAGGTCTCTTCTGATGCCTGTGTGCGTTGTTGAGTATGCAGCTGAAGCGTGTGGGTTGGCTACCCACGGGTCGAGAGGTTTGTTCCTTCTCGATGTGACTTCGTCTTGGCTTCTTGTGCCTTGACGTTGTTGTTGTCGTGCTGTTGCTGATGATTGTCTGCTATTGGCATTGGCATTTGCGAGTATTGGGGAATTTGTCGGCATCCTTTGCTGATTGAGTACCCTCTGCTCTGTATCTCTTTTCTTGGGTGTTGTGCTCTCGAGGCGTGTTCGTAGTCCTTGAGTAGCGTTCCCCGAGGTTGTTGTCGTTTTGGCGCTGTTTCTCTATGATTTTGTGTCTCTGTGTGGACCAAGTCTTGTCGGTTAGCTTTGATATACTCTTTTTCCTTAGAGTTAGCTTGCGACTCGATCAGATGTAATATCTGAGTGAGGACTGACTTGGTTGTGCTAGTGGTCCAGTGTTGTCATTGGCGTCCTGTGTGCCAGGTGTTTCCTGTTGCCTTGGGCACTAGAGCAGATGATGTGGTCGAGCTGTCAGCTGACAGGATTGTGTCTCCTCGTGTAAGCTGTCACTTGCCGTGTTGCCGTTGTGTTTCTCGGTCGGTTGTTTGTGGTTGTGGCAGTCGTGTCTCTTTCCCCCGTGAGACGTAAGCGACGTTGCCCTTGTTTCGGAGGTGTCGGACTTGTGTCCACTTGTGCCGTGCTCAATCCAGAGCATGTGCTCGTGATTGTGGTCTGACAGTGTTCCTCTGAGCTGTGTTTCTCGAGATTTGTGTTATTTTCGTGGTTGTGCTGTTGGGTTGTTCTTCCCCGCTTCTCCTTTGTTAGTCCTTAATTTCAAGGGTGAAATTTCTTAAAGGAGGGGAGGATGTAATGCCCTGGATCCTTGGTAGGTCTTGCTGGATCTTTATTGGATCTTTCGGATTGGTTTCGATGAGTTTCGGTTCGCTTTGGTGGCTTTCGAGTTGAGTTTTACGATCCGTGTGGATTTTTCTCTCGTACTAGTTACGGAACCCTACGGTGAGTTTACTTGTCAGTTCCTCGACTCGTGAATGCTGCAGCGACGATGTACTCTTCGAGCCGGTCGCTTCGGCTATTTTTACGTATTTTTCGGAGATAGGGCCAGAAATCGGATTTTTCAGAAATTTGGAAAATTCCTAATTACTTTTCCTTTTTCTTTCCTTTTCCTCTCTCCTCCTTCTCATTCGCCGCCGCCGTCTCTCTCTCTTCGTTTCTCTCCTCTCGAGCCTCCTCGGCTCCGGCTGCAGACGGGGTACCTAGAGGCACGTGTTGGGGATGCTGTGGAGCTGGCTGGGTGCGCGACGGAACGAGGATCGGGATGGATTTGGCGCGATCCCGAACGGTGGATTCAAAGTCGACGTTTGAGCTCGCGACGTGGTTTTCGGCGTGGTTTAGTCCCTTCGGGGCACGGTTTCTTCAGTGGAGGTAAGGTGACGGATCACTACTTCTTCCTCTCCGTTTTCCCTGCCATTGCACGTCGTTTGGCGCGGAAACGGTCGAGTTTAAGCTTGATTTGCCTAAACCGTGATTTTCGTGGTTTGTAGGGTTCGTTGGAAAATGGCAACCATTTGTAGCTCGGTTAGTGTTGAACTGACCGTTGGGACGTTATGATCCCATCCATGCTTGTTTCGTGCCGATCGGTGGTCATTCGAGGCCGGTAGGAGCCCGGGAACCTCGTTGACTCTTTTAGGGTTGATTTGTTCAAATCGCCCCGATCTAGCGTTTTAACCTGTGCATGTGGGCTTTTTAGCCTCCTTATATAGTTTTTCATCGTCGAGGGTTGTTTCCCCTGTGCTTCGGCGTGAATGGGGCGTGGAACGGGCCGATTTGGCCAACCCTCTGTTTTCCCGTCGTGACTGGTGTGGCGGTCGTTCCAGGGACAGTCACATGCCCTGACGGCCCCACGACAGACCGTCACAGCGTCTGGGCGATTTTTAATTCTTGGTGGTTTTGAGGGTGTGACGGCCCAGGGGTGGCGCGTCACAGCCTCCTGACGCGTCCGGTGCGACGCGTTATGCCTATCTTGTCGTTTAGTAGTTTGGTTAAGTCGGTTCCCCTGACGCGCCTGCCCATGTGCGTCAGGTGGGAGTAACGCGCCTGGTGTAGGTTGTTACGTTCTGTTTGACTTTGAGTTTGACCGTGTGTCGGTTTGTGTAACGGTGGTGCCCCATTGCGTCACAGCGTCGTAACGCGCCTGCCCCAGGCCGTTACATGCTATTCTGGCGGAGTTGGGTGGTTGTGCCGTTGCCTCTAACGGCCACATCCCCACGCGTTAGGTGTTTGTAACGCGTCCGAGATGGACCGTTACATGCATGTTGGCCAGTTGTTTTCTGACTTGAGCCTGTTGCCCCTGACGCGTCTGTCTTGGAGCGTTAGACCGGTGTAACGCCCTTGGTCTCGTGCGTTACGTGGTTCAGGTGTCGTTTTGAGTTGAGGTATGTTGGCCCTGACGGCCCGGGTTGCGCGCGTCAGAGCTGTGTAACGTGCCTGGTGTAGGCCGTTACGTGCCTTGTGCATTTTTGAGGTTGGTTAGGGCAGTGTGTGTGACGGTTCCCCTGTGACCGTCACGTGTGTGTGACGCATCTGCGTTGGACCGTCACGATTGGAGTGTAACGGCCAGAGCTAGACTGTCACGTTCGTGTAACGGTCTAGGGGTGGTGCGTCACAATCCTTCTGCTCCGATTTCTGTTGTTTCGGTTTCTGCTTGTCTTGGCTTATCCTTGTGGTCTGCCCGTTGTCCCGTGGATGTCTCCTGACGTCCTATGAGGGCTAATACTACGTTGTAAGGTGGCCAGGAGTCTTCTTGCTTGTGGTGGGATTCTCTATCCTACCTTTGTATGTGTTTTGGTCGGGTTCCGGTCAACCCGGGGTGACCCAGGGGTTGACAGGCGACCTTGTGTGTGGGTGTCTTGGCGGTTCTGTCCAGTTCGAGACACTGGTTCTGGATGTCTCGAGGTATCGTCTTACCTTGGTTTGCATGTCCAGGCATGTCTGAGGGTCTTCGGTGTTCCCTCAGGTCTCCGTGAGTTATTTTCTGCGGAGTGTCGTTTCTTGTGGCTTAGGATTAGACCGATTGGCGGCTTGTTCCGCTGTCTGTGACGATCTTGCCTTGAGTCGCTCGACTCAGGATCGTTACACGGTAAGTCTAGTTGCCTTGTCCGGAGTCTGTTGGCAGTGGTTGTGCTGCCATTGGTGCCTTGAAGTACGTGTCGTGGGGCGTTCTTGCCTGCTTGTACTTCGGCACTTGTGTTTTAGAGTCCATGTGTCTTGTGAGCCTCCTTTTGTTGTTACCCTGAGGTCTTTGAGTGCCGATCCGCTAGCGGATAGCGGAGGGGTGTTCCTGAGATACGGTTTGTAAGCTAGTTCCGTGGGCTCCCAGCCAACGGTAGCATCCTACCGAGGGGGAAAACTAGCTAGAGAACCTGGCTTAGGCTAGAGCCAGTGTGTGCACACGTTGTCAGGGGCTACGGACCTACGCCGACGGGCGTGACCCTGACTAGTTACTTGTCCTTTTGTTCTGTTGTTGCTGTTGTTCCTGTTTGGTTCAGCTCGTGTCTGCGACTCTGCCGTGGCTTCCGCAGTATTGTAGGCGAGACACTTGTGGCGCAGCATAAGACGTCAGTGGACGCAGCTGGCTGTTCCTCTTGTGAGGAGGAGGTGCTTCCGTCACGTGACACGTGACTCTCGGCGTTTCTTGTGCGTCGTGACCTTTCTGGGTTGGCCTTTGCGTGGCTGTGCCCGAGGTCAGTGTTCTGTCACATGCATGATGCTCTGGTCGTGCGTGGGATAGTGTGCACGACGTTCTAGTCGTGTGTGTGTGATCGAGTCTGTCGATCATCTGTGTGGGTCTTTTCTAGACCTTTTTGTCTGTTCTTGCAGGTCTTTGTCTTAGACCTGGTGTTGGGTCGGCAGATGGGTAACTTCTGACTTTGTTAGATCAGAGCCGCCCTTCTGTCGTTGCTTGGAGTAGTTTGGGGTGCCGAGGTTAGTTCGGCCGCCGCTTGTCTGGCGCGGGTTCTTCCCCTTCCTTGCTTGTTCCCTACTCCTACTTTCCGTCTGTTTACTACTGCTTGTAGCGTAGTTTTACAGCTTTGTAGTGTAGTTTTCCTGCTTTACTACACATGCTGTTTTGTTGTTGTTGTTCCGTGTTACTGCGTGTTTTTCAGTGGGGATCCGCGTGACCCCTACTAAGCCAGTGACACGAGGCTCACCCCTGCTTTTCAGGTGAGGTGACGTCATTCGTTCTGCTTCCGCGTGGTTCCTGGTGCGCATGCTCGTAGCGTGCCATTGTGGCCAGCTGGTACCTGCGTCGGGTCTCCCCCGACTTCTTGGTATGTCTTTCCTTTCTGTCGACTGTACTGTGCTAGACTTGTTGTCTTTAGCTTTGGACTGACTCTGGTGGTGTATAATTGTTTAATTGAAACTGCTAATTAAAAAGTAATTTTATTTCTGATACTTTAGCAAACCGATCTAATGAAGTTTAATTGCTTCTGTTATATCTCTGTGGCTTCAATGTACTCTACACATGCCTTTATCCCTTCGGAGCTTTCCCGCTCTTGGGAGGCCTCGCGTGTTCCTAGCGGTATCACGTGTATTCGGTAGTCCTACCGGGTACACCAGGTATCCGTAATCCGGGTCGCTACAGCGGTCCTACGATAGACCGTGATAACCATTAACGCGGCTGACCCTCAACTTCGTTCAAGTTTGTTGACCGACCTATGTTGGTCTGTCGACTGACCCCTTACTGGTAGGTCGACCGAATGTCGGCCGCTGTCCCAGACTCAACCACAACTAGGAGAAGGCGATCGCTCCCTAAACCACGTTTCAGTCTGATGGTCGACCCTTGCAGGTAGGTCGACTCACTCTAAAGGCAGGTCGACCCACCCTTGAGATAGGTCGACCTAATTCAGTCTGTTTTGCCTGTTTTGGTCTCCAGTTGACCCGGTTGTGACCCATTGGTCAACTTTGACCCATGAGTGTCTCGGATACCTTGTGGGGACCGAGACAGTGTTTTTGGGTGTTCGGAGTAATCATGTTTGAGTGTTGCTATGTGATTCATAGCGAGTTACCCACGGAAGGTTATTCCCGTGTGGTATTGTGTGACCACATGAGAGTCAAGTTTGTGTGACTGTGTGAGGGTCACTTGTGTATGTGCTGATGGGCCGGTGTGGTGATGTAACCCGGTCTGTGATTGGAATAGTTATTTAGCTTGGATTGCCAGAACTATGTGAGTTTTGTAGTTCTGATTGATGGTATGTGTAACGACCCGAGAATCCGATTACCGGGAAGGCCCGATAACCCGAGACTCGCACCGCCACCCACGAGTCCGAAGACTCGGAAGGGTTAGAAAGATGGTGTGGAAACTACACAAGTGTCACAAGTAATTGCAGAAATTGAATGGTTATAATGCTAAGCACTAAATAAATTAGCAATTTACATGGTCCACAATAAAAAAGAATAACAACAACAGTAGTCCACAACTAGTACAGAGACAAGAAAGAAAAGTACAGCTACACGGGGCATACCCCGGCTCTGACCTCTGGCACTACCTCTGGGCACCCGCACCACGCTGTACCCCAGACGCGCTCCCCTGGGGCGGCGCCTCACCTGAAACACGGTGAAAACACGCAGGGAATGAGTCTCGGAACAAGACTCAGTAGGGATCACTCGAACCCTACCTCGTAAAACGGGAAATCACTACGCTAGCGGTAGGAGAGTACCTCGGAAAGGAAAGTCATGCACTCTACACAACAAAGACCCTACGGCACGCAAACCGGCACACGTGCCCCGGTGAGACAACCGAAGCTCAACAGTCGACCCGGTAAAATCCGAAGGTCAAAGCCACGAAACTGACAGTCTGATAGTCCGTACTCGACAGGAGTACCTCCCACTAGAAGCACAGTCGGTAGCGTCCCCTGACGTCTTACACCGCACCGCAGGTGAACTGTCTGACGTGGTAGCGCCTACCCAAGGCACGAACACCGAACAAGTAACCACAAACAAGTGACTAGCTGGGGTCACGCCCGTCGACGTGGGTCCAACCGCCCCCAACCACGTGTGCACACACAGACCACGCGTCCCTGGTCTGGTCCTCTGACCGGTTTTCCCCTCAGCCGGACTCTGGCTGTAAGACGTGGGGCCCGACGGCAATCGGTCTACAAACCGCCTCTAAGGGTAAGCCCGTACACCACTCCCTGGTGCGACCGGTACCGCATACTGGTAGGCTACAACTAGTGGAGGGTCACTGAAGGAGTACACTCTCAAGTCACGAAAAACGACGCCCGCATCCGACGACGCACGGGGACCACCCCACGCACCGGCCCCGTCGCACGGTGGCCACAGTCGGACTAAAAATGAGGTTGCAGCCCTCTCGGGGCAACCAGGCGCCTGACGGTCCACCCCGGGACCGTCACAAGGCCGTAACGGTCTAGGCGAGACCGTTACACACACACTTGGCGGTCTAACGCAGGCCGTTACACGGCCTGAGGAACGCAGAGGGTAACGCGTCTGGTCCAGCGCGTTACACGAATGTAACGAGCCTGGCCCAGCGCGTTATACACGCCTCACGCTCCTCTCGAGAAAGCAAGATGTAACGCGCCTGCCCCAGCACGCTACACGAATGTAACGCGCCTGGCCCAGCGCGTTACGCGCCCCTCACACCTGGGGTAACCCAGGGAGTAACGCGCTCGCCCCAGCGCGTCACTCAGATGTAACGCGCCCGCCCTGGCGCGTTACACACGCAGACCCCCAACGGTCAAAAACCAACGGTCGGAAAGCCCCAGACGGCCCAGCCCAAGCGCGTCACATAAAAGTGGCGGTCAATCGTGGGACCGTCACAGTCCCTGACCCCCGAAGGCTAACCAAAGGGCATGTGACGGCCCCCCCGAGACGCGTCACATCATGTGACGGTCCCTGGAAGGACCGTCACACGCGCCCGACGGCGAGAACGGCGGGAAAGCCCAAAAACTTCAACCACGCCCCCATGCCTCCACCGGAGAGGGGGAAATCAAAGGGGAAGACCCCTGGGGACCCCTAGCATGATTCTAGGCCATCAAAACGCGAAATCATGTATCAAATCCATAGATCGGGTGAGCTCTCCCCAAATCATGGAAAAACCCCAACATGCTCAATCGCATCCCTCTCGGCCTCCCCTCGGCCTATAAACCACGGAAATGAACGGCGGGGAGCTAGGGAACGTCACCCTACCTCAATGGAGCGAATGCTCTGCAGGATCGTCCGTGAATCGCGAAGAACGCTTTTAGAACCCCGCCTCCCCACGCTTCCCACGCTTGCCGCACGCCCGCACGATCGTCTCGATGTCACCCACGTCCTTGCCACGTCGCATCGCCGCCGTTTGCAGCCGAAATGGTGGTCGCCGTGCTCGAACGGGAGAGAGGGAGAGGGAGAGGGCGGCCACGGTTTGGGGAAGGAAGGAAGAAGAAGAAGAAGAAAGAGAAGGTGGGGGAGAGAGAGAAAATAGGGGGGTATTTATAGGAAAATCCAGAAATTCTGGAAAATACTGAAAAATAGAAAATTACATTTCCGGAATCCTCGGGACGCACCGATTGCAACGGTACCACTCGTGCCCAGGTGAACGGTCCGGTTCACCCGCAGCGAGGTTCCGAAGGAATTGCCGAAACACACACCGGAAATCAGAAAACACGCGCGGAAAAGCCGGGGAACGCCTCCGGGCCTCCGAAACGACTCTGGATCGCGCCGATCCGAACACGAAAGATGTCCGAAATGAAATTTCAAACACAACGGAGCCGGACGATCCGAGAAACCAGATCTGGGACCCACAAAGAAGGATCCGAAAGGTCCGGGATATTACAGCCCTCCCCCCTTAGGGAATTTCGTCCTCGAAATTGGGAACAACCCCAGGGGAAAGAAGAGGAAGACTCACTCAAACAGGTAAGGGAACTGCTGACGCATCTCATCCTCACATTCCCAAGAAGTCTCACCACCAGAGTGCCGCTGCCACACCACCTTTACTAAGGGGATGACCTTGTTCCGCAGGCGCTGCTCTCGCCTATCCTCCACGCGGATCGGAAACTCTGGGAGAGAGAGATCTGGAGTCACCTCAGGCCAAACAGAAATCTCGAACACATGAGAGTCATCGGGCATATACTTTCGCAACATCGAGACGTGGAACACGTCATGCACCGACGCCAACTCAAGGGGTAACTGCAACCGGTAAGCAACCTCACCGATGCGCTCCAAGATCACAAAAGGACCAATATAACTGGGACTCAGCTTCCCACACCGTCCAAAACGTAACACCCCCTTCATTGGAGAAACTCTCAAGAACACACGATCGCCCACGGCGAACTCGAGAGGCTGCCTCCTACGGTCAGCATAGCTCTGTAGACACGCCGTTTTCACGTTTTTCGCGGGTAAATCTCATATTATACTACGATGCCTCAAAGTGGCTTACGTATTTGGCTTTATGTGGGTGATTAGTCATTTTTCAGGGTTTTACATAAAAAAAAGAGAGATAAAAAAATAAAAAAATTAGGAAAATACAACAAAAAGGAAAGTTTATATATTGAGAAAAGCATACAAATATACAAAAAAATTAAATAATAATAAAACTTATAAAAATAAAAATCCAAAAAATTGAGAAAAGGTTAAAAATAATAAAACAAAATAAATCTCAATAAACACTTTTATTTTTGTGTAAAAAAATGAAAGCTTATATATATGTGTATATATAAAAATGTAAAAGGAAATCAATATAAAAACACAAAAAATATAATGATATATTTACTTATCTTTATACTAATCTTCACTTTCTTTTCATTAATCGCATCTTTGTTATTGTTAATCTCCACTCATACGTCTTCATCTTATGCACACCACCACCTTATCTCTCTTCCTCATACATCTCCATCTCACTTTCTCACACTTTTGTCTCTTACACACAGTCGCCCGGCATAGAGAACCTCCTCTTCCCCACCACTCTAATCATTCATTCATCTCTTAATAATTTTCTCCAAATCCCATCTAAGCCTATCCGACACTTCTCTCGTTCACCCTCATCTCATCTACACATACGTCATCTCCCCACCCAACATTCTACACTCTCCCTTCGTCTCTTCTATTTATCTCGAATCTTCAACCACCCCACTCACACTTTTCCTTTCTCCTCTAAACACTCAGTTAAAACCTATATCCCATCCATCACCCCCACTCCCCATTTTTTATTATTCTTCTCTCTAGATCTTTCCAAATCTCTCATCCATAGCCTTCTGTACCCACATCATCTTTCTCATTTTGGTTTTCTCCCAACTTCTCATATCAACCCACGTCCTTCTCTCCTTTTCTCATTTATCTCCCCACACCCCCTCCACAGCCATGGCCCACTCCTCCATTCTCATCTCTTCCCCTCTCTAACCACTCCCATCCCCCTCCTTCTAGCAGCATCAAACTCACTCACCCCCCCTAGGACTCTCTTCCCCCCTCCTCTTGCGGCTTCGTCTCTCTCTCCCTTCCATTTTTTTCTCTTCTTTTTCTTTCCTAACGCTCTCACCTCACATCTCTCTTCCCACTCCTTCTCTTCACTGCTGCACCCCCTCTCACCTCACATTCCTCTCTCTCCACTACACACAGCAACATCCACCTTGCCACTCCTCCACTGCACCGCCTACGCGCGTCCACCGCGGCCACCTCCGCGCCCCTCTCTCCCCTTCCGTTTTCTCCTCTCCCTCCGTCTTCTCTCTCCCCCGGTGTCTCTCTTCCTCTCCCTCCGTGTTTCTCTCTTCTTCTCTCTCCCTCTCACTCCCCCACTCTCTCTAACTCCACCTATGTAAACCACCTCCACCTCCCTTTTCTTTCTCTTCCTCCCTCTAACACACAAAAAACCACGGCCCTCTCCATTTTCCCCGCGCGACTCTCTCCCTCATTGGACCTCTGCCGAGCCCCCTGCCGGTCTCCCCTCTCGCCCACGGCAACCCCATACCGCCGCCGTAAAGCCACCAGCACCACCGTGAAGCTTCCCTTGCATGCCCCCGCGTCGCCGTGAAGCTCCCCCGCCGTCCGCCTCCTCGGCACCGCCAACGTCGTCCACCTCAACACCACCGTTGCAAGCTCCCGTCCGGCCACCTCGTGAAGCCACCGGCTGCACCGCCACTGGCCACCTCGCGCCAGTATCACCTAAGCCCCCCCCCCCCCCACCTTGCCGTTAGACTCCCACATCGCTGCCCAAGTTGCCGCCGACTGCCCCCCGTCGAGCCTCACCGCCGCGGCAGGTCCCCCACACCGTCGTCGTCCATCCGCCACCACCTCCGGCTACCGCACGCGCACCAACCCCGGCACCATCTCCGTTGTCGTTCCCGTCTACCGCGGCCACCCTCGCAGCTCCACCTTTCTCCGCCGCCGCCGTCGTCTTCACCGGCAGCCACCTTCCGTCTCCCTCTCTCTCTCTCTCTCTCTCCTCTCTTCTTCTCTCTCCCTCCCTCTCTCGATCTCTCTCACTTCTGTTTTTTTGATCTTTTCCCCGCCGGTTTTCTCTCCCTCCCTCTCTCTTCCGTTCTCTCTCTATCTCTCTCTTATTTTATTATTTCTCTCCCCTCTCTCTTCCTCTCTCTTCCCCTCTCTCACCCTCTATCTTCCCCTCTCTCGATCTCTCTCTCCTTACCTCTCTCTTTTATTTTTCTCTGCTTCTTTCTCTCAGCCTCATGTGATTTCTATCTTTCCCTTTTTTTTTATTATTTCCCTCTCCCTCTTCTCTCCGTCCGTCGAATTCCCTCTCACGCTGCCTTTCTCTTCCTTTTCGCATGCATTCCTTTCACTTTCATGTTCACTGCACATGCACATGCACTACTTTCATCTTTCACAATCACGTACACACATGCACATAGCTCCACACACGTATGCACTGCTCCTCCTTTTTTTTACTTTGCATGTCCACACACAGTCACGCTCACATGCACATAATCTTATATTCACGTGCACACACATGCACTTGATTACCTTTTTATTTTATTTTACTAGTATATTCCCCTCCCTTTATCTATATACACCTACATAAATATACTTATATATATATTTACTTATATACATACAGAATAGAGTATATATCTGTACATATTATATATAGTATATACATACATATATATATTCTATACCTATATTATATGTATATATATATATATATTAGTATGTTAAGATACTCATGTGTCTGAATTTATATTTATGCGTGTTATATGTTTATGTAATGTATTTAAGACATCTACGTAACAGTTTATAGAAATATATTGATTCACATATATAGTTTGTATGCTTATATATATATATATATATATATATATATATATATATATATATATATATATATGTATATAGTTAAACACACGTGTGTATGTTTATTTATATGTAAATATTTTATTTATTTACATTAGTTCACTGTCGTGCAGGAATAAAAGCGGCCTTCGGCCCAATCAACGCTCCCGCGTGTTCCCGTACACGGGAAGCCGTCTCATCCCACCACTTGCTCGCCCGTGCTTGCGTCGCCATCAGCGACTCTGTTTCTTGTTATTTTATTTTATTATATTTTTAGTCTATTCTTCAGTCATTAGTGTCTTATCTCATAATTGTTATTATATCAGTATTCTGACTTAGTTGTTATTTTTGTGTTTGTTTATTTTGCAGGGTAACCACTTAAAAGTCCCCTTCTTCGACCTGTCGAACGAAGAGGAAGAAGGAACCCGCGCAAATCCCGCGTCAAAGGCCAAGCGATCAATCAACCAGTTCGGGGCCCACGGTCCCTGGCGATCACACCACCAAACGCGTGCTTGTAGTAAATTTTACTTTATGTCTATAATACCCGCGGATAGCAAAATCCCGGGTCTGTTTGTACTATAATCGGCTGCGGTGAGTCATTTCACCGTGGTCATTTACTTTCGGCATTTTTCTTTCTGCACTTTGTTATATTGTTGTTAAAACCCCGCATGGATCAATATCCTGCGGCGGTCTGTTTACTGTTTATATTCATGTTATTGTTATTGTGTGAGGAGTGATATGCCGTTCTAAATTCCGAGTCTACGTGTGTTTGTGTCCGCCAACTTCTACTACGTAGAGTCCCAGGGTCGCACTCGGTATATACAAAGCTGTCCTCAGAATGGTAGGTCACGCCTACTGGGAAGAGGTTCAGTTTGCGTGAGAGGGTCTTCGGATCCCGTTCTCCGCCCTGTACCGAAGGTCCGGTAAGTCTAGGCTCCACGTCCCCGTACAGAGTGACCTTTCAGGTCATACTCTCTACCCTCTTTTCTACATCATCCTTTTTACGCACGTGTTTTCATTTTCATCATTTTTTTACTCTTTCACTCAGAGAGGGAGAAACCCCATCTCTCTCTCTCAGTCCACCACGTGACGCGTTCACATCTCTGGCGATCACGGTGGGACCTGCTTTTTACTTTTTTGGTTACCCACAAACCTTTGACACCCACGTGTGCCCCTCCTTTTGACACCCACGCGTGTCCCTCCTCTCGGCACCCACGTGTGCCCTTCCCTATTGCGCCCACGTGCGCTCACTCCCCTCGTGCACCTCGTGCACTCCCCCGGTCCTTTGTGGTTATTTGAGAGGTTAACGGTGTCTCGTGCACCACGTGCACTTCCCTCCATTCGGCACCCACATGTGCCTCTCCATTTAGCACCCACGTGTGCTCTCCTCTACTCGGCACCCACGTGTGCCCCCTCCATTTAGCACCCACGTGTGCTCTCCTCTACTCGGCACCCGCGTGTGCCCTTCCTTATTACGCCCGCGTGCGCCACGTCATTCCCCTCGTGCACCACGTGCACTCTCATAGTCTTTTCTGTTTTTCCAAGTGGTCTACGTGTCTCGGAAAGAAGAACGGCTATATCTTACTCTATCTGTTCATTGTTGTTATATCCTTGTTATCCCTGTTATATTTGTGTGTTTATTCTTGTTATATCTGTTTTATATATCTTTCATTCAGTATTGCATTTCATGCATCTACCCTTTTATTTTATTTTTCTAAGGATTAACCTTTCTCGGTGAAGGAAGGACTCTCCGTCGGGAATTCCTCCCGACGGACTAGGATCTCCTCCATCGGGACCTCCGTAAGTCCCCGACATCGAAGGATTCCCTCTTCGTTCACTGGACAGGTTGTACCACTGAAGTACCCCGAAGTTAGTTATCTATCCGTGGTGAGACGAGTGTCCCTAGTTCACACGGCGGTAAAACAAAGGTGCAACTAGGTTTTTTTTGAAAATTTTGTGTGAATTCTTATATTTGTTAAAAAGGGTAAAAAAAAAAGAGAGTTAAAACAAAAAAATCAAAAAAAAGTGGCGTAAGATCATCCACTTGTTTGGTAATCTCTGATATTTGTTTGTTGGTGTGTGCGCTTACGTTCTGGAAAAATAAAAATGGCTCACAATTCTTTCGAAGAGAATCAATCAGGTCGTGGTCAATCAGTTGAACCACGCGTCCATGCAATAGACTCAGGCCCTTTCTCGTGAGACCTCAAAGGAGGTCCCCACTGTTCCACGAGAAATGTTGTAACGACCCGAGAATCCGATTACCGGGAAGGCCCGATAACCCGAGACTCGTACCGCCACCCACGAGCCCGAAGACTCGGAAGGGTTAAAAGGATGGTGTGGAAACTACACAAGCATCACAGATAATTGCAGAAATTAAACAGTTATAATATTAAGCAGGAAATAAATTAACATTTTACATGGTCCACAATAGAAATAACAACAGCAGCAATAGTAGTCCACGACTAGTACAGTGACAAGAAAGAAAAGTACAGCTACACGGGGCATATCCCGGCTCTGACCTCTGGCACTACCTCTGGGCACCCGCACCACGCTGCACACCTGACGCGCTCCCCGAAGGTGGCGTCACACCTGAAACACGGTGAAAACACGCAGGGAATGAGTCTCGGAACAAGACTCAGTAGGGATCACTCGAACCCTACCTCGTAAAACGAGAAACCACTACTCTAGCGGTAGGAAAGTACCTCGGAAAGGAAAGCCCTGCACTCTACAGAACTAGACCCTACGGCACGCAAACCGACACACGTGCCACGGTACGAGAAGACCGAAACCAACGGTCGAACCGTAAAACCCGAAGGTCAGAAACACACGACTGACAGTCTGACACTCCGTACTTGACAGGAGTACCACCCACTAGAAGCACAGCCGGTAGCATCCCCTGACGTCTGACACCGCACCGCAGGTGAACCGCCTGACGTGGTAGGTCCTACCAGAGGCGCAGACAGCGTACAAGTAACTCACAACAAGTGACTAGCTGGGGTCACGCCCGTCGACGTGCGTCCACAGTCCCCAACCACGTGTGCACACACAGACCACGCGTCCTAGGTCTGGCCCTCTGATCGGTTTTCCCCTGGCACTGGACTCTGATGTGACGAGGGGCCCGACGGTAACCAGTCTAAAACCGTCCTCAGGGTAAGCCCGTACACCACTCCCTGGTGCAACTAGCACACGCGTACTAGCAGGCTACGACTAGTGGAGGGTCACAAAGGAGTAGACTATCAAGTCAACGGAAAACGACGTCCGAACCTGACGAAGTACGGGGGCTATCCCACGTACCATCACCGTCGCACGGTGACCACGGTCGGGAAAGAAACGGACTCACCGCCCACGGCCAAATACATGACCAAGGCAAACGGAACCTCCGGATACCAAAAACACGGTCACGGAACTCCACGGGGTGCCCGGGACGCACACACGGCCCAAGGGGAACACCCAACAACAGCCAGATCGCGCTAGGGACACCTAGCGCGACACGGAAGAACGCGCTAGGGCCTCCTAGCGCGACAAGGGACATCGCGCTAGGGCCTCCTAGCGCGACACGGCATGTCGCGCTAGGGATGCCTAGCGCGACAAGGCTGATCGCGCTAGGACCCCATAGCGCGACAGGAACCGCCTCCTGTTCATCTTCTCCGATGAACGCGCTCGGTCGGGGCAGCGCGACCTCCAAGAACGCGCTACTGGAGTATAGCGCGTTCTCAGTCCGCGGCCGAAAATGGTAGAAACGCCCAAAAATTCTAACCACGCCCCTATGCCTCCATAGGAGAGGGGGAAATCAAGGGGGAAGACCCCTGGGGACCCCTAGCATGATTCTAGGCCATCAAAACATGAAATCATGCATCAAATCCATAGATCGGGCGAGCTCTCCCCAAATCATGGAAAAACCTAAAAACGCTCAAACGATCCCATCTCGGCCTCCCCGCGGCCTATAAATCGCGGAAAAGATCGGCATGAGGCTAAGGAACGTCAGCCTATCTCAATGGAGCAAATGCTCCGCCGAATCAATCACGAATCACGAAGAACGCTACAAACTTCACGAACTCCCCACGCTTCCCACGCACGCCGCACGCCCACGAGATCGCCTCGCCGTCACCCACGCGTCCGCGCCGTCGCCCCGCCGCCGTCCGTAGCCGGAAAGGGGTCGCCGTGCCCGAATGGGAGAGAGGGAGAGAGGAGGGTGTCACGGTGGGAAGAAACGGAGGAAGAGGAAGAAGAAGAAAGAGAAAGGAGAAAAGAAAAAGAATTAGGGCTTTATAGAAAATCCGAATTTTTGGAAAAATACCAAAAAATAGAAAAATACATTTCCGGAATCCTCGGAACGCACCGATCGCAACGGTACCACTCGTGCCCGGGTGAACTGCCCGGTTCGCCCGCAGCGAGCTTCCGAAGAAAAAGCCAAAACACACACCGGGAATCGGAAAACACACGCAGAAAAGTCGCAGAACGCCTCCGGGCCTCCGAAACGACTCCGGATCGCGCCGATCCGAACACGAAAGATGTCCGAAACGAAATTTCAGACACAATAGACCCAGACACTCCGAAAACCAGATCCGGGACCCACGAAGAAGGATCCGAAAGGTCCGGGATATTACAGCCCTCCCCCCTTAAGGAATTTCGTCCTCGAAATTGAGAACAACCCAAGGGGAAAGAAGAGGAAGACTCACTCTAACAGGTACGGGAACTGCTAACGCATCTCGTCCTCACGTTCCCAAGAAGCCTCACCACCAGAGTGTCGCTGCCACACGACCTTTACCAAGGGAATGACCTTGTTCCGTAAGCGCTGCTCTCGCCTATCCTCCACGCGGATCGGGAACTCTGGGAGAGAAAGATCTGGAGTCACCTCAGGCCAAACGGAAAACTCGAGCACATGAGAGTCATCGGGCATATACTTCCGCAACATCGAGGCGTGGAACACGTCATGCACCGACGCCAACTCAGAGGGTAACTGCAATCGGTAAGCAACCTCACCGATGCGCTCCACAATCGCGAAAGGACCTATATAGCGGGGACTCAGCTTCCCACGCCGTCCAAAACGCATCACCCCCTTCATAGGAGAAACTCTCAAGAACACATGATCGCCCACGGCGAACTCGAGGGGCTGCCTCCTACGGTCAGCATAACTCTTCTGCCGACTCTGGGCCGCCAACATGTTCTGACGAACCAGGTGCACCACATCCACACATTGCTGCACCAATTCCAGTCCCGTCAAAACACGCTCACCCACCTCAAACCAATCAAGTGGAGTCCGACAAGGACGCCCATATAACGCCTCATAAGGAGCCATGCCGATGCTCGAATGATAGCTGTTGTTATAGGCAAACTCCACCAACGGTAGGTGATGAATCCAACTCCCCTGCCACTCCAGGCAGCAGGATCTCAGCATGTCCTCCAAAGTCTGAATGGTCCTCTCAGACTGACCATCTGACTGCGGATGATACGCCGAGCTAAATGCCAACTCCGTGCCAAGAGCTCGCTGGAACTCCTCCAGAATCCAGAAGTGAAGCGCGGATCCCGATCCGATACGATCGAAATGGGAATCCCATGCAACGGCACGATCCGCTCCACATACAACCGAGCCAACCTGGACACGCTCCAGCTGACCTTGAGCGGTAACAACCGCGTCACCTTCGTCAGCCGATCTACCAGCAACCAAATACTGTCCTGTCCACTCGGGGTCCTCGGTAACCCCACCACGAAATCCGTGGTCACATGGTCCCACTTCCAAGCAGGAACATCCAAGGGCTGGAGAGTACCGCCTGGTCGCTGATGCTCTGCCTTCACCTGCTGACAGATCAGGCGCCTGGCCACAAATTCGGCAACATCTCTCTTCATGTCAGGCCACCAAAATTATCTCCTCAAGTTCCGATACATCTTCGTCGCACCCGGGTGCACAGTGTACCTGCTCCCATGAGCCTCACGTAACACCGCACGACGAACCTGCTCCTCGGCTGGGACGTACAGCCTGCCACGAAACCTCGCAGCACCGTCCTCGCCAAGTTCTACGTCAGCCATCGCAAGAATCCGGGGCAACTCAGGGTCCGCATGCTGAGCCTCTGTCACCTGACGACGGATAGCAGGAGTGACAGTCAGACTCGCAAGCACCGCCAACCCTGGCTCCTGGGGAATCTTGAGCCTGAAAGATACTTCGGGCACTTGTTCCCAGAGCCTCCACTTCCTCAACATCAAGGCACTGACCGCAACCTTCCGACTCAAGGCATCGGCGACGACATTCATCCTGCCCGGCTGATAAGACAGGGTGAAGTCATAGTCCTTCATGAACTCCATCCAACGCCTTTGTCTGAGGTTCAGATCTCTCTGCGAGAACACATACCTCAAACTCTGATGGTCAGTGAACACCTCGAACTTCTCACCGTACAGATAATGCCTCCAGATCTTCAGCGCGAAGATCACTGCCGCCAACTCAAGGTCATGGGTAGGGTAGTTCTCCTCATCGGGTTTTAGCTGCCGAGATGCATAAGCCACCACTCTACCATGCTGCATCAGAACAGCACCCAATCCGACGCCGGAAGCATCTGTACACACCACAAAACCTCCCGATCCAGAAGGCAAAACCAACACCGGAGCCGAGGTGAGCAACCTCTTCAGTTCGCTGAAGCTCTGCTCACACTCCTCGGACCAAACGAAAGGCACATCCTTCCGCGTGAGCCTCGTCATCGGGGTCGCAATGCGAGAAAAATCCTGGATAAATCGGCGATAATAACCCGCAAGCCCTAAGAAACTCCGGATCTCGGTCACCGACCTCGGCCTCGGCCACTGCATCACAGCCTCGACCTTGGCGGGATCCACGGAAATGCCATCACCAGAAATCACGTGCCCCAGAAAGTACACCTCGCTGAGCCAAAACTCGCACTTACTGAGCTTCGCATACAACTGGTGATCTCGCAACGTCTGCAGCACCACACCCAAATGGTACGCATGCTCTTCAGCAGACTGCGAATAAACAAGGATGTCATCTACGAAGATGACCACGAACCGGTCCAAATACGGATGGAACACCCTCTGCATCAAGTCCATGAAGGCTGCTGGGGCATTGGTGAGCCCGAACGGCATCACCAAAAACTCATAATGCCCGTACCTCGTACTGAACGCAGTCTTCTCCACATCGGACTCGCGAATTCTCAGCTGATAGTAACCGGACCGCAAATCAATCCGCGAGAACACTCGTGCAGACTGCAGCTGGTCGAACAAATCATCAATCCGCGGCAACGGATACTTGTTCTTAATGGTCACTTCATTCAGCTGCCGATAGTCAATGCACAACCGCATACTACCGTCCTTCTTCTTCACGAACAACACGGGCGCACCCCAAGGGGAAAAGATCAGACGAATGTACCCCTTGGCCAACAGTTCCTGCAACTGCGCCCTCAACTCCCTCAACTCAGCGGGGGCCATACGGTAGGGAGCCTTCGCCAAAGGTCCCGTACCAGGCACAACCTCGATCACGAAATCGATCTCCCGCTGGGGAGGTAATCCAGGTAATTCCTCGGGAAAAACGTCGGGGAACTCGCACACCACCGCAATGTCCTCGACATCCGGCTCCATCCGGTCAGACACAACCACTGACGCGAGAAAACCCTGACAACCTGAATCAAGCAATCGACGGGCTCGAATAGTAGAGATAAGGAATCGAGAAGAGGTGGAACGGATACCTTGGAAATAGAAGGTCCTCTTGCTCGGATGCTGGAAGTAGACCCTCTTCATTCCACAATCCACCACCGCTCCATGAGTCTCGAGCCAATCCATGCCTAGAATCACATCATAATCCCGAAGCTGCAACGCATACAACCTGCCTGGCATACTCCGCCCATCGATCCACACCGGAACCTGATCGAAGCAATACGGAGTGACCATAAAGTCACCCGAAGGCAACTCCTCCGCCAAATCACAGGACAACTGGGTCACCGGCTCCTCGACGCTCGACGCGAAATCCTCCGAAATAAACGAATGAGACGCGTCAGAATCAAACAAATCCTGAGCCGCACAACCTAAAATCTGAACGGTACCTTCCACGAGCTGCGACGCCACTGCCTCTGCCCTGGTCATGTGCGTGATCTGGCCTCGAGCCCTCTGCCTGCCTCCCACACTAGCTGACCTGGGTAGCGGCGGATACTGTCCATGCTGCTGCTACTGCTGCCTCTGCTGCTGGGGAACCTGCTGCTGCGGCAGTCTCTGAGGACAGTCTCGCGCCATGTGCCCTGGCTGGTCACACCGAAAACAGATAATCGGCGCCGTGCACTGCCTGCCTGGGTGGGTACCACCACACCGTGCACAAGGTCCTCGCGATCCACCCACTGATCCCTGACGCTGAAAAGGAATCGGCTGCTGCACACTGCCCGATGAAGCCTGCCCTTGATCCTTGTGCTTCTTCTTCCGGAAATTCTTCGAGAGGAACTTCTTGACCTTCGAGCCAAAGGACGCAGATCCTGTCACCGAAGCTGCCGATGCCGGTACTCCTGAACCACCCGACGCATGCTGGAAGAAACCCTGCTGCTGGGTAGCCGACTGCTGGCTGCGACCTGACAAAGACTGCCCCTGGCTGACCGGTCCTCGAGTCCTCTGCATATCCATCTCCAAGGAAATCGCAACACGAGACGCCGTCTCTAGATCAGTGGCCCCATTCACGATCAAATGGTGCCTCAACTCCAGCCTCAAGCCCTGCACAAACTGCGTGGTCCTCACCCTCTCATGCTCCATGATGTGAGGTGCGTACCGACCCAGCTCGACAAATCGGGCCCTGTACTGCAACACGGACATGTCACCCTGCACCAGCTCCAGAAACTCCCGCATCCGCTGCGTGGCAACAACATCTGGACAGTACGTACGCTCGAAAGCACTAACAAAGTCACCCCACTCGATCTGCTCAAGTGGACGAAGCTGAAAAGACGTCTTCCACTCGGAAGACCACCACCTCCGAGTCGTACCCTGCAACTGGTTGTAGGCCAACACCACTCTGTCCTCGGCAGTACTCCTCGCGGAACTGAACACCCGCTCCATCTCATCAAGCCAATCACGAGCCGCATCGGGGTCTGCCTGGCCGCTAAAGTAAGGCGGATGGAACTGCATAAAGTCCCTCACCGCTCGGCCTGGCCCACCCCTGGCTGACGAGCCCTCAGCAGCCTCTCCGCCAAACTGCTGAGACATGAGATGGTACATGCCACGGAAGAAATCCTCGGCCCCCGGAGCTCTCGCAGCATCCGCGGCCTCGGTAGCTCCCGGAACTCTGCTATGCTCCTCCTGGTCCCTCTGGATCCCCTGCTGGATCTCCTGACCTCCAGCCGACTGCCCCTGCTGAGAGCGAGAACTCCTCCTCGGCGTCATCCTCGCTCCTGAAGCACAGGACAGAAAACACAGAAACGGCAATGTCAGAATAAACACGCGGTGCCCAATGCCAGCGTCACATGTACATCATCGTTGTGGACTAGTGGACCACTACAATTACCTATGATTCTCACGTAATTCCACAACCGCGCTCTGATACCAGCTGTAACGACCCGAGAATCCGATTACCGGGAAGGCCCGATAACCCGAGACTCGTACCGCCACCCACGAGCCCGAAGACTCGGAAGGGTTAAAAGGATGGTGTGGAAACTACACAAGCATCACAGATAATTGCAGAAATTAAACAGTTATAATATTAAGCAGGAAATAAATTAACATTTTACATGGTCCACAATAGAAATAACAACAGCAGCAATAGTAGTCCACGACTAGTACAGTGACAAGAAAGAAAAGTACAGCTACACGGGGCATACCCCGGCTCTGACCTCTGGCACTACCTCTAGGCACCCGCACCACGCTGCACACCTGACGCGCTCCCCGAAGGTGACGTCTCACCTGAAACACGGTGAAAACACGCAGGGAATGAGTCTCGGAATAAGACTCAGTAGGGATCATTCGAACCCTACCTCGTAAAACGAGAAACCACTACTCTAGCGGTAGGAATGTACCTCGGAAAGGAAAGCCTTGCACTCTACAGAACTAGACCCTACGGCACGTAAATCGACACACGTGCCACGGTACGAGAAGACCGAAACCAACAGTCGAACCGTAAAACCCGAAGGTCGGAAACACACGACTGACAGTCTGACACTCCGTACTCGACAGGAGTACCACCCACTAGAAGCACAGCCGGTAGCGTCCCCTGACGTCTGACACCGCACCGCAGGTGAACCGCCTGACGTGGTAGGTCCTACCCGAGGCGCAGACACCGTACAAGTAACTCACAACAAGTGACTAGCTGGGGTCACGCCCGTCGACGTGCGTCCACAGTCCCCAACCACGTGTGCACACACAGACCACGCGTCCTAGGTCTGGCCCTCTGACCGGTTTTCCCCTGGCACTGGACTCTGATGTGACGAGGGGCCCGACGGTAACCAGTCTAAAACCGTCCTCAGGGTAAGCCCGTACACCACTCCCTGGTGCAACTAGCACACGCGTACTAGCAGGCTACGACTAGTGGAGGGTCACAAAGGAGTAGACTATCAAGTCAACGGAAAACGACGTCCGAACCTGACGAAGTACGGGGGTTGTCCCACGTACCATCACCGTCGCACGGTGACCACGGTCGGGAAAGAAACGGACTCACCGCCCACGGCCAAACGCATGACCAAGGCAAACGGAACCTCCGGATACCAAAAATACGGTCACGGAACTCCACGGGGTGCCCGGGACGCACACACGGCCCAAGGGGAACACCCAACAACAGCCAGATCGCGCTAGGGACACCTAGCGCGACACGGAAGAACGCGCTAGGGCCTCCTAGTGCGACAAGGGACATCGCGCTAGGGCCTCCTAGCGCGACACGGCATGTCGCGCTAGGGACGGCTAGCGCGACAAGGCATGTCGCGCTAGGGATGCCTAGCGCGACAAGGCTGATCGCGCTAGGACCCCATAGCGCGACAGGAACCGCCTCCTGTTCATCTTCTCCGATGAACGAGCTCGGTCGGGGCAGCGCGACCTCCAAGAACGCGCTACTGGAGTATAGCGCGTTCTCAATCCGCGGCCGAAAACGGTAGAAACGCCCAAAAATTCTAACAACGCCCCCATGCCTCCATAGGAGAGGGGGAAATCAAGGGGGAAGACCCCTGGGGACCCCTAGCATGATTCTAGGCCATCAAAACATGAAATCATGCATCAAATCCATAGATCGGGCGAGCTCTCCCCAAATCATGAAAAAACCCAAAAACGCTCAAACGATCCCCTCTCGGCCTCCCCGCGGCCTATAAATCGCGAAAAAGATCGGCATGAGGCTAAGGAACGTCACCCTACCTCAATGGAGCAAATGCTCCGCCGAATCAGTCACGAATCACGAAGAACGCTACAAACTTCACGAACTCCCCACGCTTCCCACGCACGCCGCACGCCCACGAGATCGCCTCGCCGTCACCCACGCGTCCGCGCCGTCGCCCTGTCGCCGTCCGTAGCCGGAGAGGGGTTCGCCGTGCCCGAATGGGAGAGAGGGAGAGAGGAGGGTGTCACGGTGGGAAGAAACGGAGGAAGAGGAAGAAGAAGAAAGAGAAAGGAGAAAAGAAAAAGAAAAAGAATTAGGGCTTTATAGAAAATCCGAATTTTTGAAAAAAATACCAAAAAATAGAAAAATACATTTCCGGAATCCTCGGAACGCACCGATCGCAACGGTACCACTCGTGCCCGGGTGAACCGCCCGGTTCGCCCGCAGCGTGCTTCCGAAGAAAAAGCCAAAACACACACCGGGAATCGGAAAACACACGCGGAAAAGCCGCGGAACACCTCCGGGCCTCCGAAATGACTCCAGATCGCGCCGATCCGAACACGAAAGATGTCCGAAACGAAATTTCAGACATAACAGAGCCGGACGCTCCGAAAACCAGATCCGAGACCCACGAAGAAGGATCCGAAAGGTTCGGGATATTACAAATGTCCCCCCCCCCAGGACATCTCCTCCCTGTTGGGTGTCTTCGCCACTGCACAGCTCAGCCCTGAGCAACTTCTGGTCTTTCAGGCCATTTTAAAGGGGAAATCTATTTCTCCCCCTCTTCAGGAGTCAACCCCGGCTCCCACATCCCACCAACAGCCGCTCCAGGCTACCACTTTTCCGTCATATGTACATGACGTTCCTTCTTCCTCATTTCAAGGACAGGCGAGTCAACATCCCGCCTCTTATCAATTTCCCTCTCCACAATCTCAAATCCCAGCCATCCTTCATACGGTACCTCAAACGGGTCCGTTCACTAGTGGGGCCTCCTCCTCCACTAGTATTTCATATGCCTTCATGGCTTCTCAGATGGACTCTCTACGCTCTGAATTTGAAGCTATAAAAGATGATTTTAGGAAGAAATCTCTTCCTCCTTCTCCTCCTCAAGTCAACCCCCTTCACGCTAAAATTGCTGAAATAGATAAGGAGTGGAAGAAGGCAAGAGATGAGTATGAGCAAGAGCTTCTTTCAAGTCGTTACGATCAAATGGATGCCGTCTATCCATCACCCATTCACCAGACTAATTCATATGACCCTCCATCTCCACACTCATATCTATATACGCAAAATCCTCCATACCAATATACGTCACCTCATCTTATCAATACGCCTCCGTCACTGCATCCATTTGAACCTAATGATTATGAGCTATTGCCAATGGCACCTGATCACATTTGCGAAAATTTTGAAGATATGCCCACTCCGAGGTTTCTTCGTTCCTTCCCTCTTCCACCACCACCAGAAGACTCCCATGCTCAGGACGAAGTCACTGACTCGACCCCTACCTATGAGACATCATGGTATTATGACGATGGGTCCATGCTCCACCAACCCACGTCAACGTACCATGAGTCTTCTACTAATTCTACCCCTACCTATGAGACATCATGGCATTATGACGATGGGTCAATGCTCCAGCAACCTACGTCAACGTACCATGAGTCTCCTACTGATTCTACCCCCACTTATGAGACATCATGGTATTATGACGATGGGTCGATGCTCCAGCAACCTACGTCAACGTACCATGAGTCTCCTACTGATTCTACCCTTACCTGTGAAACCACATGGTGTTATGATGACGGGTCTGTATCCCAACAACCTGCATTAATACACCATGAATCGCCCCCTATTTTGAACCCTTCATGTACCACTAAAACCCGACGCTTCCTACGCACCAAGTCTCTTACTGTTACCCCTCCAACTACACAAGTAATCTCCACACCATCAGCCTCCATTGAACCTCCCATTAGTCCTTGTCCCCAACCTAGTAACCCTCCATTACCTCCGCTTAAAACCCCCATCATCCCTATAACCCCGAATCCAACCATCCATATTCCTCCACTCCCCTTACCTAAACCCGTGATTAACCCTGAGCAGGGCCCATTGATTTTTACACCCGAGCCAACCTCGTCTCCTCCCGAGCACAAGGAGAAGCTCGTCGTGTCTCAACCCTCACTTACTCTTTCCACAACCCTTTCCATTGAACCTCTATTACCCGCTGAGCCTGTTGTCTCCATCTCACCTCCATCACTTAAGGCCTCCACCATCCCTATAACTTCAAACCCAACCCCTCTTACTCTTCCACTTGACTCCTCACCCAAATCCGTGGCTAACCTTGAGCAGGGCCCATCCATTTTTGCACCCGAGTCAACCTCATCTGCTCCCGAGCAAGAGGAGAAGCTCGTCGTGTTTCAACTTCCACCTACCCTTTCTATAACTCATTCCATTGAACCTCCATTGTCCGATCATGTTGTTTCCGACTCACCTCTTTCTATCACCTCTCGGAGTGGGTGTATTCTTATAAATACATGTGCCGAAGATGATGATCAAGAATCGGACAAGAAGAATTCGGTTATGGCTATGTCATTCAAAAACCAAGATTTCATATGCCGAATGCCGATTCGGGTTCTTGTGCCGGTCACCTTTGAGAAGGCCGAATTTCCATTGGCACCAATACCCATCAAGAAGGACTCCCAGGAATTGGTGCTGAGCAAATTAGGGACCAAAACAATAGCGATCACGTTACTCATGGGCCAACATTCTTTCACGGCTCTTATTACCCCTTGTTCGGTCATAGTTCAAATGGCTAATCAAAAGAAGGGGTTCTCCTCGAGCATAATAATGACACATTCTACTGCCGAGGAGATGATGAATTCTATGCTCAAGGTCGGGTTAGGTCACTCCTTGTTGGAAGCTTTTGACATTTTGTCTACTCCCTACCAACTTCCATGTAAGGGGCGAACGTATGTGCTACCAAGCATATTTACACACAATATTCCAACGCCCTTGAGCAGTCCATCAAATAAGAAGCTCCTTACAACGAAGGTCAAATTCCCAATGATAGATACCATTTATTTATCAGGGGAGTTATTTCTCAAGGAGCTCCTTACGCCGAAGGTCAAATTCCCAATGATAGATACCATTTATTTATCAAGGGAGTTATTTCTCAAGGAGTCATTCCATGTTAAGATCCTTACTTCACAAGCAGAACTCTCAAATTTTTGCTATCATCATTTGCCAAGAGAGTTGCCGTTCGCTTTTGAACGTTCAAGGGGTCTTATTAAAAGTCCGTCAAATGAGAACCCGTGGGCCCTGACCGCACCGATTAAGCTGGTTAGTCAGAGAAAGATGAGGCCGTCTGTTTGGGCACATCATTGGGATCGGTCTGCGAACCCAAGAGGCCGAGAAGTTATGTTGAAGGTTGAGAGGTCGTCCTGTGAGAGAGTATCCACCAGGAAGAAAGGAAAGCATAAAGTGAAGCTTAAGGGCGAGAAATCCCATGTTGAGGAGCCATCTTGTTGCCCATCTACTTCATATCCTATTCCATCACTACTCGTGCTGTTATTCTGCTTCTTTTTATGGGTGATCTATTGGCTAAGGGGACACTTTCCATCATCTAGATCTACGCAATCAAGCTCCTCCTCTGTTCTAGGGTCTTTGGACCCTCACATTCAACCCCCTCCGGAGCCTCCGGATCCTTACATTCCACCTCGTCCGGAGCCTCCGGACCCCTATATTCATCCCCGTCCGGAACCTCCGGACTCCTCCATATTAAATTCCATATCTTTATCCATCTATCATCCTCGTCCGGAGCCTCCGGACCCCTCTTTGTTTAGTTCCTTGTTTTTATCTCACATTCCACCTCGTCCGGAATCTCCAGACCCCTCTTTATTTAATTCCCCGTCTTTATCCACCTCTTATATCCCTCCGGAACCTCCGGATTTCTTATCTTATTATCCATCCCTCCTAGGGCATCGCGCCCTCCCTCTTCATATCCCTCCGGAACCTCCGAGCATTCCCTTCTTCCGATTTATCCTTTTGTTCTTCCATGTCATTGTGTCCTTCGTTCTTTTCCTCCCTTTGAGTTACTTTTTTCCATACCTTTTATCAAGGCATCGCGTCCCTCATCATGTTCTTCCTCCGGAACCTCCGGATCCATTCCCCCATGATTTACCTCCTTTACTTCCGGACCCTCCAGATCCGCCCCCTTCGATTCATCAATTTCTAATTCCTCCCGAGCCCGATCCCGAGTCTGACTCGATTCTTGCCACATCAACTGCCTCGGGCATCTGCCCGTTCTCACACTGCTTTCGAGGCTTTAGTCCTCACCTTTTCCTTTGATTTCTTTCTCATCCTGTAAATCCTTCTAGGCATCTCCCACCTAATTCTGGTCTTGTTACAACTCCTTCAAAATAAACACACTAGTTGGAGGGTTGTTACACAAAAGAAGCCTCACTGGTGTTCTTCTAAGGTGTCTTGATAATGATGAGTCTTGGAAGTGTGTAGAGGAAGCACACTCAGGCGTGTGCGGTGGCCATGTGAACAGCCAAATGCTTGCTAAGAAGATCATTCGGCAAGGCTTTTACTGGCCCACCATGGAGGAAGATTGTGCTGTCTATGTCCGTAGGTGTGTCAAGTGTCAACTTCACGCCGATAAGATTCATTCCCCATCTTCCTCTCTCCATCCAGTATCCTCCCCATGGCCTTTCTCCATGTGGGCATTTGACATCATCGGTCCTCTCGGTGATCCTAACTCCCTTACTAAATAAAAATCCTTCATCCTCACTGCAACGGAGTACTTCACCAAATGGGCCGAAGCTGAAGCCTATGCAGAAATCAAGGCATCAACATGTTGCAAGTTCATTATGAAGAACATCATCGCCAGATTCGGCATCCCGAGAACCATCGTCACCGACAATGGGCCACAATTCATTTCTCAATACCTTCAGGACCTCTGCAAAAGGTATAAAATTGCATTGCATCATTCATCGCCATATTATCCACAAGGCAATGGCCAAGCGGAGGCCACTAATAAAACACTGATCAAAATCATAAAGAAAACTTGTGAGTCTAGCAGATTCTCGGATTGGCCAGAGAAGCTTATCGAAGCTCTATGGGCCTATCGCACTTCAATCCGAACTCCTACTGGGCAAACTCCGTTCGCCCTCACTTACGGGATGGAGGCGGTAGTTCCATATGAGATTCTGATTCCCTCTCTGAGAGTACAATTGGACAAGGACCTTCCCCTCGATGAACGTCGCGATTCTCTCCTTGCCCAGTTGGAACTCTTAGACGAGAAACGTCTGGTTACTGCCGAGCATGCTCGCGTCTACCAAAATAGACTCGCACGTTTTTACCATAAAAAGGTTATTGAGAGAAAGTTCAAAGTTGGTGAAATGGTAGTGAAAAGAATTTTTGTAAAACCTGGCGGGCCGCGTTCTAAACTCCAACCCAATTGGGAAGGACCATACGTGGTTCAGGCTGTACATCCTGGCAACGCCTACAGGCTAGTCAATGCTGAAGGAGTTGAGTTATCCCACCCTTGGAATGGGCTTTACCTTAAGAAGTATTACTCTTAGATAGGTGTACATACTGTCAAAGACAAAAAAAAATTGAAAACAAAAACAACAAAAAAATGAAAAATAATGAAAACCACAAAAATATGTACATAAAACAAAAAAGAAAAGACCCAAAAAATGAAAAATTCAAAATGCTGATGCTTGGAGATCACCATGTAGTTAAGTCATTGTATTCAACCTCCATGTTAGGAAAGGGCCCATTAAGACTTGGTAGGTCTCAAGTCTTGGTTTGTCAGAACCGTGGAGACCCCTGTCTAGCCAGTTCGGCCTATGCCCCCTCAAAAGAAGACAACATGTATACACATCTGTGTTATAAAAAAATTGATAGCATCGCTTATGGTAGGGCATCACTCAAAAGGTCTCCAAGAAAGCTCAAATCTTTCTCTTCTTCTCGACCGAATGAGACAGTCGGCGCCCTTAAAACGCTGAGCATGGGAAATATGAACACAACCCCTAGGGTGAGAGTAGGATCCAATTCTTCGAGCATGAATCAGAGCACGAGAAGAGGGCAGTGTCCCCGCAAGCATACAAGAGGGATTCCACAACGTCAAATGACTATATCTCCCTCAAAATCAAAAAAGAAGCAAAAAATCAAAGTCAAAAGAAAAGGCCTGGTCGTAACCGTGCCTGATTCTACCAGATAAACTCCTTTGACTCAAAGTCAAATTCTACACAAAAGGGGTCATGAGATGTAAATGCTCGAGATTTGGTCTGAAGTTGTCCGAAAGGGGAAGTTAAGTGCGCCCCTACTGGCTCGCCGGGTTAACAGTTTTGCCGGTCCTCTCAGGAGGTTTACCCCCTATACTCTTCCTTCTTCCTCTAAAGATGAAGGCTCAATGGAGTTCCCGAAGGGTGAAACTTGCCAAAGCCTGCAACATCCTTTTAACACAAACATATGGTTGTCCATTTTGAAAAGCATAAGCCATTGTCGTGAAGGAGTCTCCGTGTTTCTGGCCGGTCAAGACCCTTGTCTACCACCTTAATGCCTTCTTATCTAACCTCGGGCTTAGACCAATGCAAGCGCGTCACCTACGGGTGCGACGGCGTCTGATTCCGGGTCAGCGTCGCGCGGTTGGTCATTTGGGTTCCAGGGTGTTCCATTATATACCATCTAGAGTTGTGAGGAAATAGACCCGGGTCGGGCAAATCATTTACCTCGAACACTTTTTGGGTGAATCCCTGCGGTCGGAAGCGACTGGGAGCCTAAGCATGGCATGACGGTATTGTCATCATATCTTAGCCGGCGGGATTATCATTCGAGGAGTCTAGAGGCCCAAATCAAGCTAGATGTGCACTTAGGATACCTGGGAGGTTAGTAAGAAATCCATATTCTCATGCAGGTTAGGTGCCATATGGGTGCTTGCCAAGCGTTAGCAACAACAACAAAAAATGATGATGATAAAAATAACAAAAAAAGGGAAAAAGAGGAAAATGTAGATATATACAAAACAAAAAAATGATGAAAAATAAAACAACAAAAAAATGCAAGAAAAAAAATAATAAAAATAAAAAAATCGCATTTCCTATGATTGCATTTGTATGCAGCATTCCACCTTTAATTTTTGCTTGCATCCGTGTGCTTATGTGTCGCATTCACCATCGTATCTTTATCTTGCCTTTATTAATGAAGGCTTGGCCCCTTGACCCATTATCAAGGACAGTCAAAACAAACATCTGCTTATTGAGCAAGGGGCCAAGTCAGAGCAGAAATTCTGACTTGTTTGTTTCAGTAATGTGTGCAGGGATTCGAGATAGCAAGAAAGAGATGAAAACAAAAACCAAAAAAATCAAACTTTTTATTTCATTCCTAGAAATTGTACATTAAGTCCCACCTTCTCTCTCTACATTACTCGTCCCTCTGCTCTCCGGGTAAGACGCTCTCGAGGGTGCAACCCAACTACGAAAAGCGGTACTTCTACCGCTCTGCACTCTTCTTCCCATCTCTGTACCCCGGCGTTGATCTGTGGGGGTAGCAAAGAAGCTACTAACACGAAAGCCACGCTCTCGTGCTCTTCGATAGCGCTTCTCACCTTCTCTCAGCCATTGTTCAGCAAGGCCAAGGGTGGTTCGGAGTTCAAATAACTGGGCCTCCATGGCCCTTCGCTCCTCCCTCTCAGCCAACCTATCGGCTCTTTCTCTTTCTCTGTCGCTTTCTTTTTCTGCCCGTTCTCTTTCTCGGTCTTCCCTCTCCAGTTGAAGGGTGATCCTCAGTTCCACGGCGTCCCTAGAAGAGTCATCATCTGAACGACGCCGCAGTTCATCTTCCAGCTCCGCTATTCTAGCCTCCCTCTGCGCAGCTTAGGCAAGTGCCTCTTGTGTCTCTTTTTCCTGCCAGATATGCCGTCTCAGATATGCGGCAAGGCATGAATGAGGAAGATTCAACAATGAAACTTTTACCTGTATAGAGAGCATGCCTTCTGCCTCTGCGGCACGCTGTGTGGTACGAGCAAGTTACTCGTGAAGCAAATCCAGCTCTGAGGTAGGGATCCATAAACTAGAAGAGACGCCATCTGCTCCCATCGCTGATGAGGCCGCGTCGATCTGGGCGCGCTATAACAACATGAAGTGATAATTAGTGGCTAAGCACCATGAATCCAGGGTTACAATTAAGAGTGTGCATTGTATATACACCCACCGAGGCACTCAAGGCTCCACGGGTGTCACCCAACTGTTGCTCCGTGTCTGCCAAGCGAGCTCGTAGGTTCGCTATCATGGTATCACGGACATCTTGTAGTCACGTTATAGGAGTCAGCATTTTCATAAAAAAAATAGATAAGAACGAAAAAACAACCAAAAACAACGAAAAGAAGAAAAGGGGGAGGCCTACCTCCACAAGTCCCCCAGGTTGGAGTCGCTCTACATACATTGCCCTATATAGACGCAGATAGTCTTCACTATCTTGTGCCTGCGATTCCACAATTGTGCCACCCCGTTGCCAGTCTTCATACTGTTCGGGGAACCGCACCTGCCAATCAATGCAGGTTGCCGGCCCCCGTGTCTTTCTCCCGACACGAGGTGGCGCAGTCGTATCCACCCACTCCTGGGCTAGCCCCAGGGTCCTCATAACCAATCGTAGCCGAAGCGGCTCGATTTCATTCAGGCAGTGCATCCAAAGCTCTCGTCCAAACCGGGCGCGGCTCATCAAAACCCACGGTTGGTCAGCATCGACCATCCCTGAGTAGGGTCTCCAGTTCACCTAGATTAGATTGTACATATTCTTTTAGCTAGTCAAATGTGGAATTAAAAAAAAAGAACTAAAAAATAATAATAAAAAAGAAGGAAAAGAATCCTACCATCCCTGCAGGGAACTCCTGCAGCTCACGTCTTAACACCATCAGTTGGTAGGATAGAGGTGCTGTACTCATAATGGGTTGCCATCGTCTGGCTAATGGCACCGTCACTGGTCGCCAATGCCGAGCTCTCCCCATCGGGAGGTAGTAGTAGCTCCATAGCTGCATCATCATGTGCCATTAGTGCCTTAAGTGAACTATTGGGAAAATACACACACAAAATGAAACAAAAATTACCTGGATAAATGGTGTAAAGCCACTGACAGTCACCTCACGGTCTGCCTCTTGGGATAGGCCTGTAAACATATGTGCCAGCACGGCAGCTCCCCAAGCATACTGCCCTACTCTCTCGAGATCTACTAGCAGCTCTAGGAAGCGACAGTCGATGCTGCCTCCCTTCGAGCTCAGTAGCAATCTTCCCAGTAAGAAGAGGAGAAATCTCCTCAAATCCATGTTGGACCTTTCCCAATTGCCGAAATCTGTGCAGTACACAGCACGACACCCTCTTTCTGTCCTTTCCATGAATTCTTCCAAGGACTCATCATCCCGGGGACGAGTATCAGCAAGTCCCAATGCCTCCATGATAGATGCCTTGGCTATTGATCGGTTCTTCCGACTGTCAAGTTCCAGTCCTAACAGCTTCTGGGCACCTTCTCGGTAGTCCGCGTAAGTGACTCCGGTCACTGCCTCCCCATCCACTCTAAGGCTCGTGATTCGGACCATATCTTCCAGACTGGGTACCATGTGCCCCCAGGGCATCAAGAATGCCCGACTCACTGGGTCCCATCTTTCGCGTAATGCTTGGATGAGGACGAGGTCGAGCTTGATTGGCTCGATCCGCAGAAAGGCCCCAAATCCCATCACATCTAGCCTGGCCTTCTGGAAGTCTGGAAGACCACGATATGCGGCAACCACTAGCTCCCAAGAAATGTGCGATTTCATCATGCTCTGCACATACACAAGAACTGAGCAAAGGGGAGCTTTGCCAAGGAAGAAAAAGGGAGAAAGAATGAAGGAAGGGATGACAAGGTCCAACTTACGAGTTGTGATTGCATCCTCTCACCGAGCTGCCCCTCGACTTCTGAAAGTCTCCTGGAACTGCTGCCAGATCTGCTCCTCTTTGAAGAGCGGGAAGACTCACCTTCTGCTCTGAAGCTAGATTCACCCTCCATCCTGAAAATTGAGCAACTCTCACTACCTCCCCTTCTTGCAAACTTTCACTCTTCGGATCAGCTCTCACGACTCGGGTGCTCTCAAGTCGAGTGAAAGAGGAGGTATTTATAGGATCGGAAGGAAGGTGATCTAGATCTATCACCGTCACCCCTAGCAACAGCGTTTACGACAAGTCACCCCCCCTTACTGTTGCGGCCACTCTACCATGGGGAGTGATCGATTTGGAGGCATGATTTGTTGACTTGTCGTCTTTATTCGGTCCAAAGATTCTCCGCGTTTATTGTCCTGTTGCATCTACTTTTAGAGCAAACAAGCAAATCAGGGACATTTATGCGGGAAAATAGGACCAAGGGCCGACGTTGTTAAAATTGGTGGTAGATTCCTTTGAAAACCATGGCTATGGTACACTCGCGTGCCACTTCGCCATGTGGAGTAAATGGAGCGGAGCCGTGATTTGTTGACCTGCCACTCCTATTCGGTCTAAAGATTCCCCGTGTCCATTGTCCTTTTGCGACTAGTTTTAGCGCAAACAAGGAAATGATGGATATTCACATGGGAAAAGAGGATCAGAGGCCGACATTGTTGAAATCCGTGGTTGATTCCTTTTGAAAATCATGGCCACGGTGAGTCACCACTCCTAGTTTTGAGCAGAAATCTCGCCGAGCATATCATGTGGAATCCATGTGGTATAGAAGAGGCGTAGAGCAAAAGGAACACATCAAGGGCAAACCAGCTGCAACCGTTCCACTCACACATCTATATAAGGGTTTGTGCCCGTCATGAGGAGAGCGTGGGTGTGCAAGTCACTCACTAACCCTCATTACCATTCTGGTCGCTTCTCTTCTCTCTCCGAAGGCAAGAAGTCTATCGGAAGCCTCCTAGAGCCTGTGACGCAGCAATCGCCTTGTCGCGCCACACGTTCCCACCTGCTCTTTGGCAGTGTTCCTCGCCGTTCTCCAGCTTCTCTTGCGACCCCGATGGCCGCAAAGCTCTTGAATCCGAAGCTATTGGCTGAGCTCCCCTTTGCTTTGCCGGAGACGCTACCAACTCCAGGAGCTCTTCTTTGGTGAGCTTCAACTCCCCTCCAATCTGCAGAGCAAGGGACGTGTTTGGACGCTCTTTCTCTCAGAGTTCCATCTCTTGGGCCTCATGTGCTGCTCTGCCTTTGCCCTTTTCCCCCATTGTCTCTTGCTTTACTTCTTTCTTCGCCATGTGGAGAGAAACCTTCAGCTCCGGGACGTCTCGGGGCAGCTCTTCGACGACGTGTCGTCGTCGCTCCTCCTCCAGCTATGTCGTCTGGGCATTACACTCTGATTGATCGATGCACTCCTTCTCTGCTCAGACCACAAGAGCTAACACGCCCTGAATCTCCACTGCCTTCCAGCTCCAATCATCCCACAAGATCAGGATAAGTGGGTGAACTGTGTAGTTGAATTTCAAACTGAATCACGCCCATCTGAGCTCCGAGCTCATGCTCACTCTCTTCGGCACAAGCTATTATGCCTGGAACTTGCTTCTGGAAGGACATGACCTCCAAAAGAGGAATTGGAACCAAAAGGCCATGTCGGCCATCCTTTGCCACCTGCTGGGCACCCTGAAAAGAAAGGGAACAAATGCCGAGTAATGACTGAACACTAGAAATCCAAAAAAAAAACACAACACAAAAAAGAGAAAAAGAATAAAACAAACAAAAAATGATGAGTTGCCACTATGTGCCTTGCCACGTGAACTCTGCTTTTTATGCTTCGCCTGCTTGTGTGAATTATTGTGACTGATTGATATTCTGTACATGTGAGTGTTTATTTCTTGTGAAATATTTCTGTGATCACTGATGGATGCAGGCTAAAAAAAGAAAAACAAAAAGAAGAAAACAAAAAGCACGAAAAAAGATGAAAGAGAAGAAAAACAAGAAAAATGGATCATCCCCTTCCCATGTGTATATCTCCGTATTATGTCCTGCATTGCATTTAGTCCAAGCCATATGGATATGTCGTTAAGTCGTGCTGGTATGGGGACGACGGTTCTGTTCGATTTGTCGATAAACGGGCTCCGGCTCATTACCGGCTCATCGAATCGGTATCCTGACCCAGTCTCCACAGCTTAACCTTGGCCAGTTGATCTCATTGTGAGAATCATTCACTTAAGTCGATTGTGTAAGCCACTGTGTTTAAACACTCTGAAATGTGAGATATTCCATTCTAGTCGAGTACTGAGTTTTCCTGAGGTCGCCTTGGGATGTTTCTCTGGAAGAAACTATTGTTTGGATTTGTCTTCAGTTCATCCTTTATTCCCCTCGGACCCACCTTGGCTGTAGCACGTCCACTGGCTGGTAACCGCTCTCCAATGGTGAAACCTGCAGGCCTACGACCCAGGTACTTCCGCACCGTGAAGTTGGTCATTTTTAGTTGTTTGTGCCCCAGAGCACATTTTGTTATTCCCTATTTATTATCATCTAAACAATGGTTGATTTCGGAGAGCCTTCTTCAAGGTTACTTCGGTAAAACTCGGGAAAGATTCCCATCAGGAAAATGATGAAGGCGTGTCTCATCACACCTTGGCACCTGCTTTTCGCTTCACTCCACTTCATTCCATACATTTCATTTCATTCCATTACATGTCCTGCCCCTACAAAGCAGATGCCAAGGCGGGACAGCTATAGACACGCCGTTTTCACATTTTTCGCGGGTAAATCTCATATTATACTACGATGCCTCAAAGTGGCTTACGTATTTGGCTTTATGTGGGTGATTAGTCATTTTTCAGGGTTTTACATAAAAAAAGAGTGATAAAAAAAATAAAAAAATAAGGAAAATACAACAAAAAGGGAAGTTTATATATTGAGAAAAGCATACAAATATACAAAAAAAAAAATAAATAATAATAAAACTTATAAAAATAAAAATCCAAAAAATTGAGAAAAGGTTAAAAATAATAAAACAAAATAAATCTCAATAAACACTTTTATTTTTGTGTAAAAAAAATGAAAGCTTATATATATGTGTATATATAAAAATGTAAAAGGAAATCAATATAAAAACACAAAAAAATATAATGATATATTTACTTATCTTTATACTAATCTTCACTTTCTTTTCATTAATCGCATCTTTGTTATTGTTAATCTCCACTCATACGTCTTCATCTTATGCACACCACCACCTTATCTCCCTTCCTCATACATCTCCATCTCACTTTCTCACACTTTTGTCTCTTACACACAGCCGCCCGGCAGAGAGAACCTCCTCTTCCCCACCACTCTAATCATTCATTCCTCTCTTAATAATTTTCTCCAAATCCCATCTAAGCCTATCCGACACTTCTCTCGTTCACCCTCATCTCATCTACACATACGTCATCTCCCCACCCAACATTCTACACTCTCCCTTCGTATCTTCTATTTATCTCGAATCTTCAACCACCCCACTCACTCTTTTCCTTTCTCCTCTAAACACTCAGTTAAAACCTATATCCCATCCATCACCCCCACTCCCCATTTTTTATTATTCTTCTCTCTAGATCTTTCCAAATCTCCCATCCATAGCCTTCTGTACCCACGTCATCTTTCTCATTTTGGTTTTCTCCCAACTTCTCATATCAACCCACGTCCTTCTCTCCTTTTCTCATTTATCTCCCCACACCCCCTACATAGCCATGGCCCACTCCTCCATTCTCATCTCTTCCCCTCTCTAACCTCTCCCATCCCCCTCCTTCTAGCAGCATCGAACTCACTCACCCCCCCTAGGACTCTCTTCCCCCCTCCTCTTGCGGCTTCGTCTCTCTCTCCCTTCCATTTTTTTCTCTTCTTTTTCTTTCCTAACGCTATCACCTCACATCTCTCTTCCCACTCCTTCTCTTCACTGCTGCACCCCCTCTCACCTCACATTCCTCTCTCTCCACTACACACAGCAACATCCACCTTGCCACTCCTCCACTGCACCGCCTACGCGCGTCCACCGCGGCCACCTCCGCGCCCCTCTCTCCCCTTCCGTTTTCTCCTCTCCCTCCGTCTTCTCTCTCCCCCGGTGTCTCTCTTCCTCTCCCTCCGTGTTTCTCTCTTCTTCTCTCTCCCTCTCACTCCCCCACTCTCTCTAACTCCACCTATGTAAACCACCTCCACCTCCCTTTTCTTTCTCTTCCTCCCTCTAACACACAAAAAACCACGGCCCTCTCCTTTTCCCCCGCGCGACTCTCTCCCTCATTGGACCTCTGCCGAGCCCCCTGCCGGTCTCCCCTCTCGCCCACGGCAACCCCATACCGCCGCCGTGAAGCCACCAGCACCACCATGAAGCTTCCCTTGCATGCCCCCGCGTCGCCGTGAAGCTCCCCCGCCGTCCGCCTCCTCGGCACCGCCAACGTCGTCCACCTCAACACCACCGTTGCAAGCTCCCATCCGGCCACCTCGTGAAGCCACCGGCTGCACCGCCACTGGCCACCCCACGCCAGCATCACCGAAGGCCCCCCCCCACCTTGCCGTTAGACTCCCACATCGCTGCCCAAGTTGCCGCCGACTGCCCCCCGTCGAGCCTCACCGCCGCGGCAGGTCCCCCACACCGTCGTCGTCCATCCGCCACCACCTCCGGCTACCGCACGCGCACCAACCCCGGCACCATCTTCGTTGTCGTTCCCGTCTACCGCGGCCACCCTCGCAGCTCCGCCTTTCTCCTCCGCCGCCGTCGTCTTCACCGGCAGCCACCTTCCGTCTCCCTCTCTCTCTCTCTCTCCTCTCTTCTTCTCTCTCCCTCCCTCTCTCGATCTCTCTCACTTCTGTTTTTTGATCTTTTCCCCGCCGGTTTTCTCTCCCTCCCTCTCTCTTCCGTTCTCTCTCTATCTCTCTCTTATTTTATTATTTCTCTCCCCTCTCTCTTCCTCTCTCTTCCCCTCTCTCACCCTCTATCTTCCCCTCTCTCGATCTCTCTCTCCTTACCTCTCTCTTTTATTTTTCTCTGCTTCTTTCTCTCAGCCTCATGTGATTTCTATCTTTCCCTTTTTTTTATTATTTCCCTCTCCCTCTTCTCTCCGTCCGTCGAATTCCCTCTCACGCTGCCTTTCTCTTCCTTTTCGCATGCATTCCTTTCACTTTCATGTTCATTGCACATGCACATGCACTACTTTCATCTTTCACAATCACGTACACACATGCACATAGCTCCACACACGTATGCACTGCTCCTCCTTTTTTTTACTTTGCATGTCCACACACAGTCACACTCACATGCACATAATCTTATATTCACGTACACACACATGCACTTGATTACCTTTTTATTTTATTTTACTAGTATATTCCCCTCCCTTTATATATATACACCTACATAAATATACTTATATATATATTTACTTATATACATATAGAATAGAGTATATATCTGTACATATTATATATAGTATATACATACATATATATATTCTATACCTATATTATATGTATATATATATATATATTAGTATGTTAAGATACTCATGTGTCTGAATTTATATTTATGCGTGTTATATGTTTATGTAATGTATTTAAGACATCTATGTAACAGTTTATAGAAATATATTGATTCACATATATAGTTTGTATGCTTCTATATATATATATATAGTTAAACACACGTGTGTATGTTTATTTATATGTAAATATTTTATTTATTTACATTAGTTCACTGTCGTGCAGGAATAAAAGCGGCCTTTGGCCCAATCAACGCTCCCGCATGTTCCCGTACACGGGGAAGCCGTCTCGTCCCACCACTTGCTCGCCCGTGCTTGCGTCGCCATCAGCGACTCTGTTTCTTGTTATTTTATTTTATTATATTTTTAGTCTATTCTTCAGTCATTAGTGTCTTATCTCATAATTGTTATTATATCAATATTCTAACTTAGTTGTTATTTTTGTGTTTGTTTATTTTGCAGGGTAACCACTTAAAAGTCCCCTTCTTCGACCTGTCGAACGAAGAGGAAGAAGGAACCCGCGCAAATCCCGCGTCAAAGGCCAAGCGATCAATCAACCAGTTCGGGGCCCACGGTCCCTGACGATCACACCACCAAACGGGTGCTTGTAGTAAATTTTACTTTATGTCTATAATACCCGCGGATAGCAAAATCCCGGGTCTGTTTGTACTATAATCGGCTGCGGTGAGTCATTTCACCGTGGTCATTTACTTTCGGCATTTTTCTTTCTGCACTTTGTTATATTGTTGTTAAAACCCCGCATGGATCAATATCTTGCGGCGGTCTGTTTACTGTTTATATTCATGTTATTGTTATTGTGTGAGGAGTGATATGCCGTTCTAAATTCCGAGTCTACGTGTGTTTGTGTCCGCCAACTTCTACTACGTAGAGTCCCAGGGTCGCACTCGGTATATACAAAGCTGTCCTCAGAATGGTAGGTCACGCCTACTGGGAAGATGTTCAGTTTGCGTGAGAGGGTCTTCGGATCCCGTTCTCCGCCCTGTACCGAAGGTCCGGTAAGTCTAGGCTCCACGTCCCCGTACAGAGTGACCTTTCAGGTCATACTCTCTACCCTCTTTTCTACATCATCCTTTTTACGCACGCGTTTTCATTTTCATCATTTTTTTACTCTTTCACTCAGAGAGGGAGAAACCCTATCTCTCTCTCTCAGTCCACCACGTGACGCGTTCACAAGCTCTTCTGCCGACTCTGGGCCGCCAACATGTTCTGACGAACCAAGTGCACAACATCCACACATTGCTGCACCAACTCTGGTCCCGTCAAAACGCGCTCACCAATCTCAAACCAATCAAGTGGAGTCCGGCAAGGACGCCCATACAGAGCCTCATAGGGAGCCATACCAATGCTCGAATGATAGCTGTTGTTATAGGCAAACTCCACCAATGGTAGGTGATGAATCCAACTCCCCTGCCACTCCAGGCGGCAGGATCTCAGCATGTCCTCCAAATTCTGAATGGTCCTCTCAGATTGACCATCCGACTGAGGATGATACGCCAAGCTAAATGCCAACTCCGTGCCAAGAGCTCGCTGGAAACTCCTCCAGAATCCAGAAGTGAAGCGCGGATCCCGATCTGACACGATCGAAACGGGAATCCCATGGAACGGCACGATCCGCTCAACATACAAACCAGCCAACTTGGACACGCTCCAGCTGACTTTGACCGGTAACAACCGAGTCACCTTCGTCAGCCTATCCACCAGCAACCAAATACTGTCCTGCCCACCCGGGGTCCTCGGCAACCCCACCATAAAATCCGTGGTCACGTGGTCCCACTTCCACGCAAGAACATCCAAGGGCTGGAGAGTACCTCCTGGTTGCTGATGTTCCGCCTTCACCTGCTGACAGATCAGGCACATGGCCACAAATTCTGCGACATCTCTCTTCATGCCAGGCCACCAGAACTGCCTCGACAAGTTTCGATACATCTTTGTCGCACCCGGGTGGACGGTGTACCTGCTCCCATGAGCCTCGCGCAACACCGCACGACGAATCTGCTCCTCCGCTGGGACGTACAGCCTGCCGTGAAACCTCGCAGCACCGTCCTCGCCGAGTTCCACATCAGCCATCGCCAAAATCCGGGGTAACTCAGGGTCCGCATGCTGAGCCTCTGTCACCTGACGACGGATAGCAGGAGTGATAGTCAGACTCGCAAGCACTGCCAACCCTGGCTCCTGGGGAATCTTGAGCCTGAAAGATACTTCGGGCACTTGTTCCCAGAGCCTCCACTTCCTCAACATCAAGGCACTGACCGTGACCTTCCGACTCAAGGCATCGGTGACGACATTCATCCTGCCCGGCTGATAAGACAGGGTGAAGTCATAATCCTTCATGAATTCCATCCAACGCCTTTGCCTGAGGTTCAGGTCCCTCTGCGAGAACACGTACCTCAAACTCTGATGGTCAGTGAACACCTCGGACTTCTCGCCGTACAGATAATGCCTCCAGATCTTCAGCGTGAAGATCACCACCGCCAACTCAAGGTCATGGGTAGGGTAGTTCTCCTCATGTGGCTTTAGCTGTCGAGATGCATAAGCCACCACTCTACCATGCTGCATCAACACAGCTCCCAATCCAACGCCGGAAGCATCTGTACACACCACGAAACCTCCCGATCCAGAAGGTAAAACCAACATCAGAGCCGAGGTGAACAATCTCTTCAGTTCCCTGAAGCTCTGCTCACACTCCTCAGACCAGACGAAAGGCACATCCTTACGCGTGAGTCTAGTCATCGGGGCCGCAATGCGAGAAAAATCATGAATAAACCGGCGATAATAGCACGCAAGCCCCAAGAAACTCTGGATCTCCGTCACTGGCCTCGGCCACTGCATTACTGCCTCGACCTTGGCGAGGTCCACGGAAATGCCATCACCAGAGATCACGTGCCCCAGAAAGTGCACCTCGCCGAGCCAAAACTCGCACTTGCTGAGCTTCGCATACAACTGATGATCTCGCAACGTCTGCAGCACCACACCCAAATGGTAGGCGTGCTCCTCGGCAGACTGCGAATAAACAAGGATGTCATCCACGAAGATGACCCCGAACTGGTCCAAATACGGATGAAACACCCTCTGCATCAAGTCCATGAAGGCTGCTGGGGCATTGGTGAGCCCGAACGGCATCACCAAAAACTCATAATGCCCGTACCTCGTACTGAAAGCAGTCTTCTCCACATCGGACTCGCGAATTCTCAGCTGATAGTAACCAGACTGCAAATCAATCCGCGAGAACACTCGCGCAGACTGAATCTGGTCGAACAAATCATCAATCCGTGGCAACGGATACTTGTTCTTAATGGTCACTTCATTCAGCTGTCGATAGTCAATGCATAGCCGCAGACTACCGTCCTTCTTCTTCACAAATAACACGGGCGCACCCCAAGGGGAAAAGCTAGGACGAACGTACCCCTTGGCCAGCAGTTCCTGCAACTGCGCCCTCAACTCCCGCAACTCAGCGGGGGCCATACGGTAGGGAGTCTTCGCCAAGGGTCCCGTACCAGGCACAACCTCGATCACAAAATCGATCTCCCGCTGGGGAGGCAATCTAGGTAACTCCTCGAAAAAAATGTCGGGAAACTCACACACCACCAGAATGTCCTCGACATCCGGCTCCATCCGGTCAGACACAACCACGGACGCGAGAAAACCCCGACAACCAGAAACAAGAAACCGACGGGCTCGAATAGTAGAAATGAGGAATCGAGAAGATGTGGAACGGATACCTTGGAAATAGAAGGTATGCTTGCTCGGATGCTGGAAGTAGACCCTCTTCATTCCACAATCCACCACCGCTCCATGAGTCTCGAGCCAGTCCATGCCTAGAATCACATCGTAATCCCGAAGCTGCAACGCATACAACTTGCCTGGCATACTCCGCCCATCGATCCAAACCGGAACCTGATCGAAGCAATACGGAGTGATCATAAAATCACCCGAAGGTAACTCCACTGCCAAATCACAGGACAACTGGGTCACCGGCTCCTCGATGCTCAACGTGAAATCCTCCGAAATAAACGAATGAGACACGCCAGAATCAAACAAAACCCGAGCCGCACAACCCAAAATCTGAACGGTACCTTCCACGAGCTGCAACGCCACTGCCTCTACCCTGGTCATGTGCGTGATCTGGCCTCTAGCTCTCTGCCTGCCTCCCACACTAGCTGACCTGGGTAGCGGCGGATACTGTCCCTGCTGCTGCTGCCTCTGCTGCTGGGGAACCTGCTGCTGCGGCGGCCTCTGAGGACAGTCACGCGCCATGTGCCCTGGCTGGTCACACCGAAAACAGATAATCGGCGCCGTGCACTGCCTGCCTGGGTGGAACCCACTACACCGTGGACACGGTCCTCGCGACCCACCCACTGATGATGGGGCATCAAAGGCGATTTCCTTACACGGGTAGAGTGTATTTGTGTGTTATGGCTTGTATGAGATTGTAATTGTGTAATTTCTTTCATTTGGGCTCCTTGTAAGGCTTATATCAAGCCAATGGGCCATTTGTAATGTAAAGTCCATGGCTAGGTTGCCATTAGTAGAGTCCATTAGAAGCCTAGTTCATATTGGACCATAATAGCCATTTAAGGTCCAATTGGGCCACTCCCTCTCATGGGCTATCTAGATGGGAGAACCCATGGACCAAGCTTGGGTTATGGATTGGGTTGGCTGGCCTTGGACCAGCCTAGGCCCAAGAGAGGCCCATGAAGGGGGCGCCCCCTCTTTTGGCCTTATTAGGCTTGGTAGGTGTGGTTTAGGTGGAGTTGGAATGGAATTAGTCTAAGTTTGAATTGAAATGGTCAAGTTAGATTAAATTATGTATTAAGTGTATTGATTCACATTGCATCCCAGCCCTTCAATCCCCTTCCCTATATCCTAGGGTGCACAATTGATTTGGTTGGAGTCATATATAACCTTGTATTTTCATATGAAATTCAATGAAAAAATCAGAAAATTGTTGAGTTGTTTGAAGCTTGGTGCGCCCCTCTCTCTTCCCTTGCTGTTCTTCCATCCCCAACCCCAGATCTAGAGTGTATTCTACCTTCTATCATCTCCTCTCAACCTCCGGTGATCGTTTGTGCCGCCGCCGCCGCCGCCGTTCGTGCCGCCATCGAGCCGCCTCTGCAGTTCTATCTTCATCTGACCACAGAAGCTTCAACGAATTTTCTGTCTCAGCCACGAGCATGGACTGATCTGAATTTTTTATGGTGTGTTCATCCCTTGCATCCCAAGATCCACCTAAAGTTTCACGCCAAAATTCCATCTTTTAGTATTTTTACATTTTCGTCCAACCTGTCATCCCAGATCTGCCAAGTTTCTGTCTACAGTGACAGAACCTCTGAGTCCTCCCCCTCTGACCATCTTTTTGATTTATCCAAACCCTCCCAATTTTATTGAGAGTTCTTTCCATCACCCTCTACCACCACAAATTTTCTTAATTTTTTATCAGCCTTTACCTATTTTTAGAAATTCATGTTCTTCCTCTGATACAGTGTTTTTAGTCAGATCCTAGATCCGACCACCCTCCACTTCAAAAATAAGAACTAATCACCACCACCTCCAAATCCAAATCCAAAAATATTCCTGGTTTTCCTGTTCAATTTCCTACAACCTTGCTGAAGAACACATCTTCAAATTCGGACATCTACTTCACGGTCAAAGGCAATCAACAGGGAAGTTGTCTGCAGATCTGAGTCTTCGGTTACTGTACAACAGCAGCATATAAAATTCGCCAACACAAAGTACAAATCTGGTGAATTTTTATGAAGGCCACTAGATTGTAGTACTTCGAAGCAGCTTTCCAACGGCTCTGATCTCGTCGCATTCCGACACCGGTGCTGATCGCAGCGTCCGTTCTCGCCGGAGCGCGCGCTGAAATACAGAACCGGCTGATTTCCGATCAGTTTTTCCGACCGGTGCCGAACGGAGCCGCCCGGCCTCCGGCCAGCGAACCAGCGTGCCGCCAGCCCGGGGAGCGCGTCTCCAAGTATCTCCACTACAGCGGTACCACCGGGTCCCACATGGCCCCTCCGGACAGCACGTGGGCCCCACGGTCGTGAACACGCGTGTAGCCGAATCAACACCCGAAGCTGCCCGTCAACCCGAATTCTGTCCTCCCGGGCCCATTTGTATAGCCCTTTACCTCCCTGTGTGGAGTGGGCATGTTCCCATTGCTGTAATTATTGTGTGATAAGTTTCCCGGGAGTACGAGTTTTCGGCCGGGTCCGTCTTCCCCACGCCGAGCGCGTGGAGGTATCGCCTTCGCTCCCTTACTTGGCATTTTGCTTAATTTCATATATGCTTGTTTATGCCGCTGCTAGAGAGCATGATAGGGTAATTTGCTCGCTTTCTATTTATATCACCGCTGCTTCGAGAGAGAGCGTTACCGTCCCGTGACCCGATCCGGGCACGAAAGAGAGAGCCGACCACCCTAGCTCACTGCCGGTTTCTCAACCGTGCACGTCCGACGCTTCCCTCGTTAAGGGACGATCGCGAGCTTGTCGTGTCCGTGTCTCCTCCCGCATCAATTTGGTATCAGAGCGAGTTTGAGTCTAGGGTGTCCAAAAAAAAAGGGTGTCATTTACGTCTAGTCATTAGTCGGGTTAAGTCGAGTCTAGGATCATCATATTTCTAAAATAAAAAAAAGTGTTTTAAATTACATTTCATCCCGATAATTCGGTATATCAAAAGGTGTTGTCCGAACGTTAGGCTACGCCTATCGGGAAGGCCGCACACTTGCACGAGTGACCCTCGGGTCGATTACCTTCGCCCCGTATCGGATATTTGTTTAAGTCCAGGCGCATCATTTCGCATTAGTGTGTTTGCTTTAGTCGGCGTCATCTAGTCGGTGTGTTTGCATGCCCACTCGTAGGGGTACTCAGTACTCACCCCCACCCCCACCTATGGCGGATCCCCGAGCCACTAGTCTCGATGCGTCAGCTGTGCTCGAAATGTTCCAAAATCTTATGGGACAAGTGCAAGGATTACATACACGTCTTGATGGGTTTGACACGCAAATGGGTGATTTAAGTACCCGAATGGATAGGATGGAAGGAGTGAGTACCCGAGTGAACGGTCTAGGCACCCGCCTAGAAGAGAGGATGAAAGCCGTAGAGGATAGGGCCGCCGGGTCAAGTCAGTCCGTTCAGGGATTGATCGGGAGAGTCACCGCACTAGAGAAAGGACCAGCTGAGACACATCCGATTGCTCCAGTCCAAGCACCCGTCCCACCTACACAAGGTCAACCGGAGCTGGGTCAGCGACCCGCGACTCCAAGGGGTCACGGGGTAGCTAATAGGAGGCACGAAGTCCCCGAAGTGCATGACTATGAGTCCGAGAATGAGCATCGGGGATATGGTCGTGATCGTCGTCCTATACGGCGTACCCACGACCAAGATATGGATGAACGGGCCCTTCGGACCGTTTGGGCCGACCCTCCCACCTTTGACTGGTCCTTAGACCCAAAGGTCTATCTTGATTGGGAGGCTGGCATGGATCGATATTTTGAGTGGTTCGAGATGTCGGACCAAAGGAAGGTCAAGTTTGCTAGGATGAAACTTTTGGGCCAAGCCCAAACATATTGGAGGAACATGGAGAATCTATTGTTTCATCGTCATGAACCTCCAATCGATACGTGGACCGAGATGAGGGAGAAACTTAGGAAGAAGTACCTCCCTACCTCCTACCGCCAGCGTCTTATAGGAGACCGGTCTGTCTCGGATTACATCGCCGAGTTTGATGAATACTACTTGCGATGTGATGCCACGGAGGAGGATCCCCTTACCGTCTCTCGGTTTCGGCGTGGTCTACGCCCGCACCTACGGTATGAGCTTCTCCGCCGCAAGGTGGACAAGCTAAAGGATGCATACCAAGTTGCTCTCGAAATGGAGCAATTCGAGGGTGAGTTCGAGTCTATTCCCTGGTGGAGCCCCGCTCCTCCCCGTAGTGATTCCCGTGGCTCCTTAGGTTCATACCCGAGGGGACCCATGGCTCGTCCTCAGGAGCCCGCCGTCAGGAGCACTTCGCTCCTAGACCTCGCCCTCCCCCACCCCGGGATCTATTTCCACCCCAACCACCGGCACCCGTTGCCCGTCCCCCGGCTCCTATAGCCTGTCCTCTGGCACCGGCACCCCCTCCACTATTGTCCAAGGCACCTACATCTCCCCCATTGCTGCCTACACCCCCTACCCGACGGGATGATAAAGGTAAGGCCCCTTTTATAGGAGAGAGTAGTCGGTCGAGAGTGCAGTGTTTCCACTGTCACGGGTATGGCCACATTGCCAGCGAGTGCCCTGCTCGCGCCACCCTAGCCATAGGTATTGGAGAGTCTGCACCTCCCGAGCTTGAGTGTGTCAATTACGTGGCCGATGAGGCACTAGCCGATGAGTACTATGCCTTGGAGGGGGAAGAGTGGGACAGCTCTCCTGCCGCCCAGGATGCCGCCACCTAGTGGGCTCGATGCTACCACCTTAGTCTCGAGTCGTGCATGAGTCAGTGTGTTTTCTTGTGTGGTTTGTTTGTGTGGTGTGTTTCGAGTCGATTGTTGTGTGTATTGCATGGTAAGTCTGCATGAGTCTTGTGCAAGCTCGTTGTCGGTCTCTTATGAGTAAGAGGCGAGTGGACTCACTTGATGAGTATGGGATCGGTTCCACATCTATACCCGGATCAGTCACCTATAGGGACTCAGCGGTGATTCCTAGTGAGTCTTCGAGCTGTTTTCTTCCCTTTTGAGAGTGCCCCTTCGGAGTGACCACCTTTAGCCCATAGCAGTTCGCATATCGAGTATATATGGAATGAGCAGGTGCCGATCACTTGGAGTGGAGCATACCCGCGCTACTTGGCACGGTGACGGATCCGTCGGAGTACCGGAGCAGCCATACCCCTACTCGACGGGGTCGAGTTCCTCCCACCCGGGGAGAATTGATGGGGCATCAAAGGCGATTTCCTTACACGGGTAGAGTGTATTTGTGTGTTATGGCTTGTATGAGATTGTAATTGTGTAATTTCTTTCATTTGGGCTCCTTGTGAGGCTTATATCAAGCCAATGGGCCATTTATAATGTAAAGTCCATGGCTAGGTTGCCATTAGTAGAGTCCATTAGAAGCCTAGCTCATATTGGACCATAATAGCCATTTAAGGTCCAATTGGGTCACTCCCTCTCATGGGCTATCTAGATGGGAGAACCCATGGACCAAGCTTGGGTTGTGGATTGGGTTGGCTGGCCTTGGACTAGCCTAGGCCCAAGAGAGGCCCATGAAGGGGGCGCCCCCTCTTTTGGCCTTATTAGGCTTGGTAGGTGTGGTTTAGGTGGAGTTGGAATGGAATTAGTCTAAGTTTGAATAGAAATGGTCAAATTAGATTAAATTATGTATTAAGTGTGTTGATTCACATTGCATCCCAGCCCTTCAATCCCCTTCCCTATATCCTAGGGTGCACAATTGATTTGGTTGGAGTCATATATAACCTTGTATTTTCATATGAAATTCAATGAAAAAATCAGAAAATTATTGAGTTGTTTGAAGCTTGGTGCGCCCCTCTCTCTTCCCTTACTGTTCTTCCATCCCCAACCCCAGATCTAGAGTGTATTCTACCTTCTATCATCTCCTCTCAACCTCCGGTGATCGTCTGTGCCGCCGTCGCCACCGTTCGTGCCGCCATCGAGTCGCCTCTGCAGTTCTGTCTTCATCCGACCACAGAAGCTTCAACGAATTGTCTGTCTCAGCCACAAGCATGGACTGATCTGAATTTTTTATGGTGTGTTCATCCCTTGCATCCCAAGATTCACCTAAAGTTTCACGCCAAAATTCCATCTTTTAGTATTTCTACATTTTCTCCCAACCTGTCATCCCAGATCTGCCAGGTTTCTATCTACAGTGACAGAACCTATGAGTCCTCCCCCTACGACCATCTTTTTGATTTATACAAACCCTCCCAATTTTATTGGGAGTTCTTTCCATCACCCTCTACCTCCACAAATTTTCTTAATTTTTTATCAGCCTTTTAGCTATTTTTAGAAATTCATGTTCTTCCTCTGATACAGTGTTTTTAGTCAGATCCTAGATCCGACCACCCTCCACTTCAAAAATCAGAACTAATCGTCACCACCTCCAAATCTAAATCCAAAAATAGTTCTGGTTTTCTTGTTCAATTTCCTACAACCTTGCTGAAGAACACATCTTCAAATTCGGACATCTACTTCACGGTCAAAGGCAATCAACAGGGAAGTTGTCTGCAGATCTGAGTCTTCGATTACTGTATAACAGCAGCATATAAAATTCGCCAACATAAAGTACAAATCTGGTGAATTTTTATGAAGGCCACTAAATTGCAGTACTTCGAAGCAGCTTTCCAACGGCTCTAATCTCGTCGCATTCCGACACCGGTGCTGATCGCAGCGTCCGTTCTCGCCGGAGCGCGTGCTGAAATACAGAACCGGCAGATTTTCGATCAGTTTTTCCGACCGGTGCCGAACGGAGCCGCCCGGCCTCCGGCCGGCGAACCAGCGTGCCGCCAGCCCGGGGAGCGCATCTCCAAGTGTCTCCACTACAGCGGTACCACTGGGTCCCACACGGCCCCTCCGGACAGCACGTGGGCCCCACGGTCGTGAACACGCGTGTAGCCGAATCAACACCCGAAGTTGCCCGTCAACCCGAATTCGGTCCTCCCGGGCCCATTTGTATAGCCATTTACCTCTCTGTGTGGAGTGGGCATGTTCCCATTGCTGTAATTATTATGTGTTAAGTTTCCCAGGAGTACGAGTTTTCGGCCGGGTCCGTCTTCCCCACGCCGAGCGCGTGGAGGTATCGCCTTCGCTCCCTTACTTGGCATTTTGCTTAATTTCATATATGCTTGTTTATGCCGCTGCTAGAGAGCATGATAGGGTAATTTGCTCGCTTTCTATTTATATCACCGCTGCTGCGAGAGAGAGCGTTACCGTCCCGTGACCCGATCCGGGCACGAAAGAGAGAGCCGACCACCCTAGCTCACTGCCGGTTTCTCAACCGTGCACGTCCGACGCTTCCCTCGTTAAGGGACGATCGCGAGCTTGTCGTGTCCGTGTCTCATCCCGCATCAACTGATCCCTGACGCTGCAAGGGGATCGACTGTTGTACACTGCCCGATGAAGCTTGCCCCTGATCCTTAGACTTCTTCATGCCGAACCCTTTCTTGAAAAACTTCTTGACCTTCGTGCCAAAGGACGCAGATCCTGTTACCGACGCTGCCTGTGCCGGCACTCATGAACCACTCATCGCATGCTGGAAGGAACCCTGCTGCTGGGTAGCCGACTGCTGGCTGCGACCTGACAAAGATTGCCCCTGGCTGATCGGTCCTCGGGTCCTCTGCATATCCATCTCCAAAGAAGCCGCAACACGAGACGCTGTCTCTAGATCAGTGGCCCCGTTCGCGATCAGATGGTGCCTCAGCTCCTGCCTCAAACCATGAACAAACTGCGCGGTCTTCACCCTCTCATGCTCCATGATGTGAGGTGCATACCAACCCAGCTCGACAAATCGGGCCCTGTACTGCAACACGGACATGTCGCCCTGCACCCGCTCCAGAAACTCCCGCATCCGCTGCGTAGCAACAAAATCTGGACAGTACGTACGCTCGAAAGCACTGACGAAGTCGTCCCACTCGACCTGCTCAAGTGGACGAAGCTGAAAGGACGTCTTCCACTCGGAAGACCACCACTTCCAAGCCGTACCATGCAACTGGTTGTAGGCCAACACTACTCTGTCCTCGGCAGCACTCTTTGCAGAACTGAACACCCGCTCCATCTCATCAAGCCAATCACGAGCCGCATCAGGGTCTGCCTGGCCGCTGAAGTAAGGCGGATGGAACTGCAGAAAGTCCCTCACTGCTCGGCATGGCCCACCCCTAGCTGACGAGCCCTCACGAGCCTCTCCACCGAACTGCTGAGACATAAGCTGGTACATGCCACGGAAGAAATCCTCGGCCCCCGGAACCCTCGCAGTAGCCGCGGCCTTGGTAGCTCCTAGTGGCGCTCTGCTATGCTCCTCCTGGTCCCCCTGGACCCCCTGCTGGATCTCCTGACCTCCAGCCGACTGCCCCTGCTGAGAGCGAGTGCTCCGCCTCGGCGCCATGCTCGCTCCTGAAGCAAAAGACAGAAAACACGAAAACGGCATGGTCAAGAAAAACACACGATGCCCGATGCCAGTGTCAACTGTACATCATTGCTGTGGACAAGTGGACCACTACAATTACCTATGATCCTCATGTAATTCCACAACCGCGCTCTGATACCAGCTGTAACGATCTGAGAATCCGATTACCGGGAAGGCCCGATAACCCGAGACTCGCACCGCCACCCACGAGTCCGAAGACTCGGAAGGGTTAGAAGGATGGTGTGGAAACTACACAAGTGTCACAAGTAATTACAGAAATTAAACAGTTATAATGCTAAGCAGGAAATAAATTAGCAATTTACATGGTCCACAATAAAAAAGAATAACAACAACAGTAGTCCACAACTAGTACAGAGACAAGAAAGAAAAGTACAACTACACGGGACATACCCCGGCTCTGACCTCTGGCACTACCTCTGGGCACCCGCACCACGCTGCACCCCAGAAGCGCTCCCCTGGGGCGGCGTCTCACCTGAAACACGGTGAAAACACGCAGGGAATGAGTCTCGGAACAAGACTCAGTAGGGATCACTCGAACCCTACCTCGTAAAATGGGAAACCACTACGCTAGCGGTAGGAGAGTACCTCGGAAAGGAAAGCCCTGCACTCTACACAACAAAGACCCTACGGCACACAAACCGGCACACGTGCCCCGGTGAGACAACCGAAGCTCAACGGTCGACCCGGCAAAACCCGAAGGTCAAAGCCATGAAACTGACAGTCTGACACTCCGTACTCGACAGGAGTACCTCCCACTAGAAGCACAGTCGGTAGCGTCCCTTGACGTCTTACACCGCACCGCAGGTGAACTGTCTGACGTGGTAGCGCCTACCCAAGGCACGAACACCGAACAAGTAACCACAAACAAGTGACTAGCTGGGGTCACGCCCGTCGACGTGGGTCCAACCGCCCCCAACCACGTGTGCACACACAGACCGCGCGTCCCTGGTCTGGTCCTCTGACCGGTTTTCCCCTCAGCCGGACTCTGGCTGCAAGACATGGGGCCCGACGGTAACCGGTCCACAAACCGCCTCTATGGGTAAGCCCGTACACCACTCCCTGGTGCGACCGGTACCGCGTACTGGTAGGCTACGACTAGTGGAGGGTCACTGAAGGAGTAGACTCTCAAGTCACGGAAAACGACGCCCGCATCCGACGACGCACGGGGACCACCCCACGCATCGGCCCTGTCGCACAGTGGCCACAGTCGGACTAAAAACGAGGTTGCAGCCCTCTCGGGGCAACCAGGCGCCTGACGGTCCACCCCGGGACCATCACAAGGTTGTAACAGTCTAGGCGAGATCGTTACACACACACTTGGTGGTCTAACGCAGGCCGTTACACGGCCTGAGGAACGCAGAGGGTAACGCGCCTGGTCCAGCGCGTAACACGAATGTAACGCGCCTGGCCCAGCGCGTTATACACGCGTCACGCTCCTCTCGAGAAAGCAAGATGTAACACGCCTGCCCCAGCGCGCTACACGAATGTAACGCGCCTGGCCCAGCGCGTTACGCGCCCCTCACACCTGGGGTAACCCAGGGAGTAACGCGCTCGCCCCAGCGCGTCACTCGGATGTAACGCACCCGCCCTGGCGCGTTACACACGCAGACCCCCAACGGTCAAAAACCAACGGTCGGAAAGCCCCTGACGGCTCAGCCCAGACGCGTCACATACAAGTGGCGGTCAATCGTGGGACCGTCACAGTCCCTGACCCCCGAAGGCTAACCAAAGGGCATGTGACGGCCCCCCCGAGGCGCGTCACATTATGTGACGGTCCCTGGAAGGACCGTCACACGCGCCCGACGGCGAGAACGGCGGGAAAGCCCAAAAACTTCAACCACGCCCCCATGCCTCCACCGGAGAGGGGGAAATCAAAGGGGAAGACCCCTGGGGACCCCTAGCATGATTCTAGGCCATCAAAACGTGAAATCATGCATCAAATCCATAGATCGGGCGAGCTCTCCCCAAATCATGGAAAAACCCCAACATGCTCAATCACATCCCTCTCAGCCTCCCCTCGGCCTATAAACCACGGAAATGAACGGCGGGGAGTTAGGGAACGTCACCCTACCTCAATGGAGCGAATGCTCCGTCGGATCGTCCGTGAATCATGAAGAACGCTTTTAGAACCCCGCCTCCCCACGCTTCCCACGCTTGTCGCACACCCGCACGATCGTCTCGACGTCACCCACGTCCTTGCCACGTCGCACCGCCGCCGTCTGCAGCCGAAACGGTGGTCACCATGCTCGAACGGGAGAGAGGGAGAGGGAGAGGGCGGCCACGGTTTGGGGAAGGAAGGAGGAAGAAGAAGAAGAAAGAGAAGGTGGGGGAGAGAGAGAAAATAGGGGGGTATTTATAGGAAAATCCAGAAATTCCAAAAAATATCAAAAAATAGACAATTACATTTCCGGAATCCTCGGGACGCACCGATCGCAACGGTACCACTCGTGCCCAGGTGAACGGTCCGGTTCACCCGCAGCGAGGTTCCGAAGGAATTGCCGAAACACACACCGGAAATCGGAAAACACGCGCGGAAAAGCCGCGGAATGTCTCCGGGCCTCCGAAACGACTCCGGATCGCGCCGATCCGAACACGAAAGATGTCCGAAACGAAATTTCAAACACAACGGAGCCAGACGCTCCAAGAAACCAGATCCGGGACCCACGAAGAAGGATCCGAAAGGTCCGGGATATTATAGCATGACGACTACTTTTCTATGTGGTTACTCGTGGGCTTTTGTAGAACAATCTTTGTGACGAAGGCACCGTGTGTTGCCTTGGAGTTGAGCTCTCATGTTTCTAGCGACTTGTGCATTCGCTTCTGTTTAAGACTATTGTTAGTGGTTCTTGGTGTATGGCTTGTAAGCTTGTGTTGCCTTGCCATCTGTGACCGTGCCCGTGCGAGAGGTACGTGTGTTTTCATTTAGGAGCAGGCAAGAGTAGCCTGTGTACCGTGGACGGACCGGGCGAGGACAGCCTAGAGCGTCAACCTAGAGACGCTCATACAGTAGAGGCGAGGACAACCTAGAGCGTAAAGTGCCTTGGTTAGGATAAGAGTACGTTATTGACGGGTGTAGTGACGCGTACCCCGTGTCAGGGAGTGGGACACGGCCATACTGTGGGTTGCAATTGTTCTAATCCTAGCCAGTCCGAGGGAGTGATGTGTGTGTGTGTGTGTCTCTGCCCACTCGAGGTTAGGGTGTGGCTGCGTACGGGATCCCGCTCGAGGTGTGGGCTACATACGAGGGACATGAGAGACTGAGTGCCGATTGAGGCGACTATGTTGTTGTGGCCCTCGGGTGAGGTTGATGTTACCGATAGTGTTGGCGAGGCCTCCTGGCTGTGAGGTAGAGTTGACACGGCGGTGAGGTCGTGGCTCCCTCCTAGGTTGAGACCGAGATTTTTGATTTGAGGTTTCTGACTTGAGATCAGGGTGCTCTTGTGAAAGGGGTTATGCTGGTGACTGTGTAGTCCTAGCTCAGGTCTTCCATCAGTGTGGATGGATTTGCACGACCGAGTTACCGTGAGTTTTTCTTTAGTGTAGATGTGTTTGTTTCAATGTTCGAAGGTTTGACCTCCGTTCGTAGTGTTTACGGAGTAGTTGTGGAAGTTGTGATTCCACTGTAGGCTATGTTGTGTTCGCCCCCACCGTGTTTTCCCAACTACGTAGACTATTGTAGCTTCTGCTGTAGTTAGCTGCTAGTCTTGTTACATTTTATATTAATTGTTGTTATTGTGACTTTTATTACTGCATTTGTGTTGAGGTAGGGCTCCACGGGACCCCTACTAAGGCAATGAGATGAGGCTCATCCCTTTTCTTTTCAGGTATGGTTCTTTGCCACGTGGACCAGTGGGTGAGGGTTGCGCCTATGCTGTTGTAACTGCCACTTGCCAAGGTTAGTGTAGGCTCGTTACAGTGTACGTACTTCTTTCGGTTAGGTGTACTATGTGGATTTGGACTCGATATTAAAATGTTAAATTCTTGTAAAATATTTATTTATTTCTGTTATTAAATATTTAAATCATGTGAATTAATTTATGCATTTATTTCTAATTGTCATGCACCCACACAACACCAAAACCTTTTTCCCTTACGAGTTTTTCACTCGTGGGTAGCGGTTCGAGGTTCGAGTTATCGATTTATCGGTGCTCGAATCCCGGGTTGTGACAAGAGGTGTTGTTGCCGAGAACCAAGAAGAAGGCCCCACGTGTTGACACAGAGCTCACCCGAAGAAGTTTGGTGCGTTTGACAGAGGATGCCGCAGCTAGAAGATGAGGAGTGCGCAACGTTGACTGGTGTCTTCCCCTCGACGTCATGCGACCCCCAAACTCAATCATGGTTTGAGATCAAGTAGCTGCAGCTACAATTGTGTCATCTCCCTCGCCATGGGTAGGTCCCACTTCGTTCTTCAAGACATCGGCGAGGTGCACCCGAGAATGATGGAGGTGCTACGGGCATGGATGGAGAAGGGGGTGGTGACCCTCCAAGACGCGCGGGAGCAAGAGCGTTTCGACAGGTGTTGACGGAGCTCGTCGGCATCGAGATGTTGGAGGAGAGCTCCGTGAGATGCTTTGAGATGTTGGAGGAGAGCTTCATGTCCACCATCAACGAGAGCCTCGTCGCCACCCCCGGTCCTCCCCTCAGAGCCGCCTGGTCCGGCTACACGGAGGTGTCACGACCATAGGGGGCGAACTCTAGAAATCTCATCTCTCTCTCTCTCTCTCTCTCTCTCTCTCTCCCTATGTTTATCACGAGCGACTTCTACAAATTCTCTAGAGTGCACCAAGTCAGGATAGTTGCCGACAATTGGGTTGCTTATTTCAGGGATGTCGGCCGTAGGGCTAGTGATGCCTCGGATTGAGACTTCGTGTCTGCTCGAGGGAAGACATCGGCATCCGATGCCTCATCTGCTTTCTCTTCTATTAAATAAGTCTACATAAAATTTAAAAATTATAATATTTATATCAACTAAATAAGGAGTCATTTTCATCGATTTCAAATTTTGAGTTAAAAATTGACATTCCTTATTTTGTTAGGTAGAAAGAGATTCTTACAAAAATGTTCCCAGGCTATCAAAAGGATTATAAAAAAAGGTTTGACATGGAGACGTGTTATAACAAATTAGGTTAGGGCGAGTGACGTATCTAGGGGTACCGTGTCTGTTTTCCGACCGTAATCGAACCCGGTTAAGGCATTGGACCGCCTTGCTTCAGGCTCCAGCAAGAAACCAACCCACCCCCCCCCCCCCCCCCCCTTCCTTTCGATGTCGGTTACGAAGAAATGACCCAAAGTTGATTACGACGAATACTCCATCCAACCCGATCCATATTATTAGTTATCAGAGTCAGGTTAAAAGATTTTGGATCCATGCCTATAGCTTGCATACCTGTTTGCTTTTGAAATATGGACATCCCATCCCAAGCTTTACCATCTGCCATCCGCATTTATACAATGACATGACGCGTGGGATGCGTCACGAATCATGCGCATGCTGGCTAGCGGCTGCTGATGCGGATGGAAATTTTCTTTTGCGTTGCCTCCTCCGTGTTGCAGGGATGAGCTGCACCGGCCAGACTTCTATATGTATGAGCATGGTAGTGGCGACATACATGAAAGAGCATGGCATGTCACCACATCAGCGCATTGTTTTGTCCAACTTGACGTAGTTAAAGCAAAGAATGATGCACCCGTGGAAAAGGAACAGGTGAGGTGGATGGAATCGTTTTTTATTTTATTTTATGTATGTATTCTATATATAGATTCTTACTTGTCAAAGGAAGGCATATGATAAAAAGTCTGTAACTAATGTGATAAGCTACTTAAATGATCAGCTTTCCGTCAACTTCTTATTGGACTAGATGCCATGTTTTAGAAGACGGGAGATGTGGGACGTGCAGTGTTATGAATCATTAATTCAGCTATATTATTAGTCTTCAATTAACATGTAGTCTAGCGTATAAAAGAAGTTTGGCCATTTGATTTTGTATCATCTCAACATCGTGCCGATTCTCTGAAAAAAATATGAGATCGGATAACAAATTGACTGAAATGGATCATCTTGATCACTGAAATATCTGATGAACTCTAGTGTGATATATAGAACTCATTTAAAACCATCACACGCTATCCGAGGAGGGTAAAATCAGAATGACCCGTGAAAGGCCCATTAAGTCAGGTCTGCTTCGTCCAGAGATCTACAATGCGCACAACCGGCCCCCGACAGTCACGGCCCACAACGGACGGCCCAAGGTGATTAGTCCTTAGATTCGCCAACTCACAGAGGACATCAACCTAGGCGCAACGGACGCCAGACGACTCTCCGACGACTGAACATTATCCCCTACGACGTCGACATCAACTCCAGTAAAGGCGAGCACGCCTTACAGGCGCCGTAAGACTCCCCTGAGAGTCGCCCGATTCCGGAGGAACGGATCCTCAACGAAAAACTCCCCACGATCACAGAGAGGCGTTGCCTCACTACTCGCACCCTTCCCTGCTAAGAGATAGGCCCTCACCACCCGGACAACCCCTATAAATGGACCTTCGTCCGTGAACAAGAAGGACACACTGGAACAAACCTACAGACACGGCAAGAGGGACTCCGACCACGAAGCCTAGAGAGTGGATTCCACGAAGTAGAGCTCCTGTCACTTTCCGAGCACCCTTACCGCCCAGCGAACACTCTCCGAGCGCTCACTGAATACGGCGAGCACTCTCGGGGAAGTTCGACTACCCCTCCAGACTTGCTCTATCATCATTCGGCTCTCTCTCTCTCCACTGTTCCTCCTTAATCTCCATCCCCCAAGATTTTGATTTAAGCATCGGAGGGTTGTCCCCTAGGGTAATATCCGGGGCTCCTTTTAACACCGTTTCCCTGGTGTTTGCAGGTTTCCACGGGTGGTCGAACGATCCTTCCCCAACAAATAAATCTTAAAAATATGATACGAAGATTAAGAATCATTTTCCGTCTCCACACAGTCTAAAAATGTAATTACTTAATATAATCTCCGAGTTTTATCACTGTTTTATCTATAAACACATCTCCTATGAGTAGCCTATCCTCCTTATCATTCAATCCTACCAATTTTATTTTGATGTACCCTCTGGTGAGACATATGTTGTGGTAATAAGCAAAAGTACTTATTCATTTTATAAATACATCGCCATATAAAATCCGATTATGCGGCAGGGAGCGATGACTTCAAAGAACCACCATGTGGGGCCCATCGTCCGAACGCTCCTGTTTGAGGGGACCACAGTATCTCCCAGCTGGACGGCCGTGATCATCCTCGAGACCCATCATGTCGTCGAATCCGAATATGCTGGCAGGGGGCAGGGCGGATACTTCTGGAAAGAGGAGATGGCGCCGGCCGCCACGTTCCTGTTTTTTGCCCTTTTTCTTTCCACACCAAACTTTCATCGAAATTTCAAACTCTTCCCCTGTTCCACCATATTGAATTCATAAAATCCAAATTTATTTATAACCAAAAATCAAATATATTTATACATTGACCTTTCTTCAAGATGTATATATGCATGTATGTTCCCATTGAAATTATAAAAGACATTTAATTGAGTTTCAAATTAGTTGAATCTATTTGAACTGACTCGATCAAATTTAAATTAATATGATTTGTAAGGGCCAACCAGTCGGCCACCATGCTATAAAGGCATGAACAATCGTCTTTACTCTTTATTTAATATCTTTTCTCAAAGACAAAATAAGTATCCTATTATACCTTTGTCGAGTACTAATGTAAAAATGTGCCCGTCAAAAACCGTCGCCGCAGAAAACTAATCCAACGGCCGGAGGTGCCAGTGCCACTTCCCGTGGGTCGACTAGCTCTCTCGGCCGGCTATAAATAGGGATGGGGCTCCCCCACTCCTTCCGTCCCGCTGTTCTTCCTCCTCTTTGTGCCTGTCGACAGGTGTCGTCCTTCCTCCCTCTCTTCGATCTGCGAAACCCTCCAGCCGCTGGCGAAGATGGTGGCCATCGAGCGCATCGTTGCGAGGCAGATCTTCGACAGCCGTGGGAACCCCACCGTCGAGGTTAGCCACTCCACCTTTTCGATCCTCGTACTACTTTTCATCGGGGGGATGTGGAGACGTGTTGCAATCAGCTCTTGCGCTTCATTCTCCGGTGTTTGTTTTTTCTGAACTTGATATGTTTGGTTTCCTTCCCGGAGATTTGAGGAGCTGTTGCGATCGTTGTGGATTTTTCGTTCCCACCCCCCTTGTGATCGCTCTTTTCCCTTTGCTTTTGGTGTTTGATCTCGTTGATCGTAGCGATCTGTCGTATGATCTGAAATCCGAGGCTCAGCGTCCGGTTCGAGTGTCCGTCGGGACCTTTTTCACCATTTGATATCTTTGATCTAGTGCTGAACTTGTGACTTCGTTGATGTGATAACAGTTTTAGCCGAGAGTCTCTTTTTCCTTCTCATTTGTTGTAGTTAACTAGTTATACTTGAGCAAGATGAACAGATGGTGTTGTTGGCTTTCTTTATAAACCTGATCTAATTTTCTTCTCTTCAGGCCGACGTGACGCTGTCCAATGGGCAGAAATACAGGGCTGCTGTCCCAAGTGGTGCCTCGACAGGTATTTCGACGGATCTCCGATGCTTCGCAGTTTATTTTCATTTTGTTTGATTTGGCTATGCTGATAAAATTAGATTGGGAAAGAAAGCGTAAATTTTTTGTGTTCATTTTGATAAGTAATTGAAAAAATGTGAGCTATGGTCACATGTTTTTGTTTGGGTCTTAAATGTAGAGAAAAGGAAGCTGAAAAGAGAATGTCTGGGAAGAGTGGAAAAAAGAAGGAAAGATATCACTTCGAATGTAAATATGGTATTTTATAGGGTGGAATGACTGGATGGGTTCCATGTCGACCTTCGGTATTTGGGATTTCGTGGATGATGATGATGATGATGATAGGAGGATACCTTTGTTCCTTGTCTGGACTAGTTATAAAGCTCACATTAAGAAGCAGACATTGTGTGCTTTAATTCAATGCTAAATTGGTGAAAGGTAGATCGGATGCGACATACCTTTCTTGGATTTTACCTGGTCATCACCCACACGTTCCAACAGAACGTGTGTGAGTACGCTGGCAGCGGACTGTATTTTACAGAAACAGGAAAAAAAAGAAAAACTGAAGGCACCTAGTCACCGGCAATCGAACGGTGCCTAGTACCTTCTACCAACTTTTTTCCGCTTTTAGTCCCTGTTCTGTTTTTAATTTTTTTAATCCCCCACCCCACACAGTGCATCTTCTTTTCTATTTTTCCTGTTTTCAAACTCAGCCACTCAATCTTGATCGGATGGCTGTGATATACCCCACTGACAGTAGAGATATATTGTATAAAGGGAGATGATACAGTCCGCTGCCCCTCTTTGGAGTGCTGGGGACTGTACTTTTTAATAAAAAATCAGGCACTTAGTAGTGATGGGCCTGATGGCAATAGAATGGCCCAGGTGCCGTGAACAGCGCAAGGTGCCTTTTCTGTTTTTTTTTAACTTTCATTTTAAGCCCTGTTCTTCTTGCCAATATTTTTTGAACCCTCTACAACTTGCAGGATACCTGTTTAACATGAGTCGTTCATTTCAGATCAAGTGGCTGTGGTATGGGCTGCTGCCAGCTCCCCAAGTGGAGGCAGCAGACTGTATCACTATCCCATATATACTATATTCCTTTGTTTCTGGTGATGTTTTTGAATAATGGAATCCGTTAATAAATTCAGAGTCTCTCTCTGTTGTTACTACATAATATTTATTAACTTAACCATGACGAAACAAAAAAAAGAATTCATCGATTTCTGGATGATCAAAATATTTCAAGCAAATGTGCATTCGCCACTTTTTTGGATCAAATAGACAACATTTTTTCTTTCTTTTGACATCTCCGAAATGATGAATATATATATATATATATGAGTGGTATCAATTTCTGGATGCCGAGGTTTTATCTTTCTTGTGTAGTTTACATCATCTTGTATAGTTGTATTCTTAATTGAAAGCCAACTGCTTGTTTAGGTGTATATGAAGCTTTGGAACTCAGAGATGGCGGGTCTGACTACCTTGGAAAGGGTGTTCTTAAGGTATACAATGGATGAATAATTCTTTCTCACTCATTCAAAAATATGCCAACGTCATATTTCTTTTTTTGTTGTGATTACATGATACTAGATTATGGAGTGCCGGATTTTACTGATGTTTAAACTGTAAATATTTTGAGCAAGAGGATCACATCACAAGTAGGTTAGAAATGTTTTACGATTATGCAATTAGATTGTTTCTTAGATAGGTCTGTGTTTATCTTAACCACTTCATTTGTATGTATCAGATGTAAAAAGAAGACACTTTTTTCTCTTATAGCAAAACAGACTTGCTGATAGGATCCTGTGTGGGTTTTTCGTAAACTTTATGTTCTCATACTCCTCCCTTTAAAGTAAAAATTTGTTAAAATAATTCATTATGATTTTTGTGAAATTGTGAATTCAGTAAAAGATGGTTTATTGATCTCCATTATACAGTTGAACATGCTAACCTTATTGTACTGTTTCTGTTTAGGCTGTTGAGAACGTGAACACCATCATTGGACCAGCATTGATAGGAAAGGTATCTGTCATTCTGTCTTGGCCTCCTTCAATTTCTGTGAGGTGACGGCATTCAGGGGATAAGAAATATGTACTGTGTTTGGTCACTGTTTCCTTTTGAGCTATTGTCACTAATGTTTGATAATTTATGTATTTGTTCTTTTTTAGGACCCTACAGAGCAGACTCAGATTGATAATTTCATGGTGCAAGAGCTGGATGGAACATCCAATGAATGGGGTTGGTGTAAACAAAAGGTATGATAGTAGGTGGCCACAATCTTGTTTCCTTATTTTGTCGGCTTTAGACACATCCACATTCTTTGTTAAAGGGACTTCATTTTTCTTCAGCTTGGTGCAAATGCCATATTGGCTGTATCCCTCGCTGTTTGCAAGGCTGGAGCTAGCGTGAAAAATATCCCCCTTTACCAGGTTAGGCATATGTGGTTTATTTCATCCACCAAAAAGTCACCTGCTATCATTGAGACTTATTTACCAGTTTTGTGTCTGCAGCACATTGCTAATATTGCTGGCAACAAGAAGCTGGTGTTGCCTGTGCCTGCATTCAATGTTATCAATGGAGGATCACATGCAGGAAATAAGTTGGCCATGCAGGTAATCAATGTTCTAGCTAGTTATCACTGGTTGCAGTATTTTTTGTCATTTGATGACTGTTTTACTACCCATGCGTATATTCCACAGGAATTCATGATTCTTCCTGTTGGGGCCTCTTCATTTAGAGAAGCTATGAAGATGGGTGTGGAAGTCTATCACAACTTGAAGGTGACTTTTTTCTCCTTCTGTTAAAATGTTATAATGATCTTTTCATGCTATTCCTGAAGATTATCTAACCCATTGCTTTCTTCCTGTTTTGCAGGCTGTAATCAAGAAAAAATATGGCCAGGATGCTACTAATGTTGGAGATGAGGGTGGCTTTGCTCCTAATATCCAGGTGTGCGGCCTTTTTTACTTGCACTGAATCTTTCTTTAAAGAAAAATCCATCAACTTGTTATGAAAATTTGTTGCCACACGATAGGAGGTGATCATTTATTTCCTCAGCTGGTTTGCTAGTGGATGTGACCTTGCATAGTTATTACTAAAAGGTGCTTAATGGATCTTATAAACTTACCTTCTTTTTCTCTCGTGAATGAATCAGGAAAACAAAGAGGGTCTGGAGTTGTTGAAGACTGCTATAGAAAAGGCAGGCTATACTGGCAAAGTGAGATTCCAACTTCTTTTCTACATTTAGCAACAGATGTTCACACCTCCAACTTACGAGGACATTCATAAAAAATATTTCTTATGGATGTCTTGTGCTCATTATTTTGTTGCATTTCCTACAGGTTGTGATTGGAATGGACGTTGCTGCATCAGAATTTTACTGTGAGAAGGATCAAACTTACGATCTTAACTTCAAGGAAGAGGTAAGATTATGTTTTCACATGTCATCAACTTTTCTTAAATCCCAACTGAACTCTGTCATGGTATTTAAAAGAGAAAAACTAGATTACTAGCCATAAGCATGTTTGTTTTTGTCTCATGCAACATGGATTGACAAGTTATGAATGGTTGTCCTTGCAGAACAATGATGGCTCACAAAAAATATCAGGAGACAGTCTGAAGGATGTTTACAAGTCCTTCGTAGCTGATTACCCCATTGTCTCCATTGAAGATCCCTTTGATCAGGATGATTGGACACACTACACGAAACTAACTGCAGAAATTGGTGAGAAGGTCCAGATTGTTGGGGATGATCTCCTTGTCACCAACCCTACTGTATGTATCTGCAGAGCATACGATGTTATATCCAAAATTTAGTTTGCCGCGGGGACGCATCATATGATCTTTTTTCTTTTCGGCTGCAGCGTGTTGCAAAGGCTATCAAGGAAAAGGCTTGCAATGCCCTTCTGTTGAAGGTAGTGATTTAAGATTTGTGATCCTGTTACAATAAAGATTAAATGAAGATTCAGTGTAGATTTGCCTTCTTCCAACCCTTCCTTTAGGGAGTTAGAAGATGGTATTTTATTTTTTCTGATTATTAGTTCTGACATGACTATTCCTTTGGATCAGGTGAATCAAATAGGGACTGTCACCGAGAGTATTGAAGCTGTCAAAATGTCAAAACATGCTGGCTGGGGTGTCATGGCCAGCCACCGGAGGTAGGGTGCCCAGTTTGATAAATTTACTTGGTTGTTTTTCCAACTCTCCATTTGAATACTCAGTTTAATCCTCTTTTTCCATGGAATGCAGTGGTGAAACCGAGGATACTTTCATTGCTGACCTTTCAGTGGGTCTAGCAACGGTGAGTTCCTAGTTCCTCCTTATTCTTCATTTTTTGACTACCTTACCAAATACTGACAACAGCAAATCTGAACCTGCTACACATCTTTTAGTCTTGATTGCGGAGCACAAAGCAACGGTCTCTGATCCACCTTATACCTGCTTTTATTGAAACAGGGCCAGATCAAGACTGGAGCTCCATGCAGGTCGGAGCGCCTTGCCAAATATAACCAGGTGAGCTGTGTGCACCGAACGGGTTTAGCCAATATCCATATCATGAGAAAAGAGCTCCAGGACAGAGCCAACTTGCTCGCCCCACTCCCTTTTTTATTTACTTAGTAAAAGCCTTGACATGCCTCCACTCGCAGCTGCTTAGGATCGAAGAGGAGCTGGGAGCAGCAGCTGTGTATGCTGGAGAGAAGTTCAGAGCACCCGTGGAGCCATACTGAAGGGAGATGTAGCTGTTTAGAGTGAGGCAGAGCCTTGGGTTCTGTTGGCGCGGACTCCAGTAGGCTGTGTGTTATACGGATCAGAGTTTTGCCCCTGTAGACTATTAATAATAAAAGTCTCGCTTGTGGACGCGCACATGGTGCGGTCTTTTTTGCTTTCTCGTCTGGTGTTAACGTAGGTGCGCCCTTTCCGAGTTGCGCCTCGTGAGACTTGCTTGATGTTTTGAAGAAGTTGGCAAGAATGTTATGCCACGTTCTGAGCCCTCTCTTTTGGATCTAGTTGATCTGTTGTTAGGGATGTTACATGCCTGTGCCCCGTGTGTTTTGTCGAAAATCTGTGAGAGCCTTGGTTGCAACCAAGTTGGTAGGCGCTTTTCTGGCTTTCTGGTTCTTTTGCAGGGTGTCAAGGTATCACCGATGAACTGTCTCTCTTCTTCCATCCCAAGGTTTTCATGGCCTAATATTTAAAATGGTTCTCCAATCTATAAAATGGTGGACATAGGGGATGTTTGATTCAAAGATAAAATGTCATAAAAGATTAATTTTTGGAACTCCTGACTTTATTAAATTCAATGCAACCTTTCCCTTTTTAGAAATCATCGGATTTGAGCTCGCTGGGTTTAAAATTCTTGATAGAGTTAGATGGAACATCAAAATTGGATTACGAAGGTGTCACTGTAGGATCTTGAAATCTAATAATGTCTAACCTCAAAAAAAGGGGAAAAAATAATTTACGGCAAAACGCTGTTTCATGTTCTGCTACGGTGTTTCACCCTACGACAACCAAGGGACTCTCTTAATAAGAAAATTCCGTTGTGTCGTCATGGTTCTCTTATGGATGACTAAGATCTCTAGTGCTCTAGTGAGTTGGTAGGTCTTCTGGGACAAATATGTGGTAAGATACGGAGTAATACACGACATTCGTCTGTGTGAATAAAGTATAATCTCCATTGACATGATGATGGAGCAAAAACTCACATGTTTAGAAATCTTCTTCGGGTCCTTCGGCTTTTTTTCGGGTCCTTCGGCTTATGCTTCTATTCCAACGCCCTCTGCAATGCCAGCCACACGTTTCAATGGATGTTCGAAGGGTCCGGTTTGACGCAGGACACCGAATTTGTGACCGATCTCAGAGATTATTTTGTTTTTTTTTGTAGGACTAGGAATACGAAGAATCAAAAAATTTTAGGTCACACATCTTTTAAAGATTGAGCATAAAATTTTTTAGAGTTGAATCTAAATTGAGATCTCATATTTTCTATCATATGACTCACCTCGGATCTTCTTTTTGACGACGAGAAATCTAGCGAATCAAAAAATTTTGAGTCACGTATCTCTTGAAGATTGAACACGTGATCAAATAAAATCTTTCCGGAATGAATCGAATTTAAAACTTAATGTTTTATTGACCAGAGTCTTCTACACAATGGGAGCCTTCAAAGAACAAAGTCATCGTAACCTTTTGATTTTGGAACCGTCAACATACAAATCTTCAAATTTTAGGTCGCATTCGTCATTTGTATTTTGGGCTTTGATTTTTGAGCTCAAAGTTTCAACTTTTAAAAGTTAAATTTAAAATAGTCAAATAACATCACTTTCTTAAGAAAATAACTTTTAAAATTAAAAAATATGAAAAAAAATCATTTTTAAAAATCTTAAAAAATTGTTCCATCTTAATTTTAAAAAGTCAAAAATACACATGAATTGTCAAATAAGGGTCCGTTTGTTTCGGATCATTAGGAGATTTCAATCATTAGAATCTCACGTATAATTTCATCTCAATTAAATGATCAAAAGTTATCTCGACTTTTATGTCGGGTGGATTTTTTAAAATAAAGAGAGAAAGATAAAAAAGGAGGGGTGTTAAATAATCTACAAAATCTCCTCTCATAGAACTTCGAGTTAGATATCGAAGTCCAAAATCTCTGACACTCTGACATCTGTTCAAAGTAAAGATTTTTTTAAAAAATCTACTTGAACAATCCCAACCAAAGGGCCCTCGGATAACAACGGTGTCAAACGGGCTGACAATATGTTGAAAAGTAATAATTCACGACAATCTAAGAAGAGTTAAAACTTGTGCCCTTCCATCTACCGACGTCCATTACCTTCTGCCCCTCCCCCCTGTTTGATTTGATCCCCATTTGCCGTGCTGATAATGTTTGGATTGAGTGCTGGCGGGGAATCAGTTGCTTGCTCAACTACTTCAAAATAATTTCAAGGACAGAATGTAGCCGGGGGGGAGTGAGAATGACTGAATGAGATATGAGTTGGGGGCGATGGATTGCTTACGATTGTAATACTAGTTGCACACTCGGAGTTATTACACACATCGCATATATAATACATTTTATATTTTTATTTTAAAAAAATATATCGACCAAGATTTATCGTACCACTTGTACAGGAAGAAGAAAACACTGTTTTGTAAATATATATTATAATAAAGTATGATACAATTTTTAAGTGCAGCTCATTTGATTAGAGTGTTCTGCTAAAAAATTAGGTTCCACTATTTTTGTTAGAATTTTGAAATTTTCTATTTTTCTCTATGTCTCACCCTAAAGGTAAAGGTTGTAATTTATTTATTTTCATAATCACTTGTGATAATTGTATTTGAAAATAATTATGAAGGATGAGGATTTTGACGTCATAATACACCCTAAAATTATTGTCTTAAGGGTGTCCTAATAAATAGATCATATACTCATCGTCAGCAAACCCTCAATTAAACGACCCTCGGGGGTCCTTTCTGGAGTGGGGGGTGACCCTGTCTCCACCACATCACTCCCGTTGTTGCCTTCCCAGGCCGAGACCCACCTCGCCCTCCTCCGCCTCCTCTCCTCCTTCTCCTCCTGGCCGCGTAATGCTGGCCTCCTCCGCCGATCCCCTCTCCGCACTCCCCCGCCCCTGGTCTGAACCAGTCTCGCGGACGCCGCCGCCGCCGTGGCTTAGGCGGAGCGCAAGGCCGACGACGCAGCACGCCGACCTGGCTCCTTCACGGACCTCGCCAACCTTCGACCGCCCCATGCCAGCCCGGCGGCAGGACGCCCACCCCGGCCTCTTCCGCCGGCTCGGGGGAGGCATCGAGGCGGGGAGGGGCGCGGGGCAGAGGCTGACGAGGCTCCTGATCAACGTGACGGTCCAGCGGAGCCTGGGGTCCGTCCACGTGGTGGTGCCACCGGAGAGCACGGTGGCGGAGCTGATCAGGGCGGCGTTGGAGGCGTACGCCAGGGAGGGCCGGCGGGCGATGCTGCCGGACACCGACCCGGGGGCCTTCGACCTCCACTACTCCCAGTTCAGCTTGGAGAGTAATTAAGCGCCCGCCGCTTCCTCCGCCTCCACGCCTGCCTCCTCCTCGATCTCTGATTACTGAAACACCATTAGGGGAGAATTCTCCGTAGAGCTTAATCTTCCACCACTGTTTTTCTGAATAAAAATCTTCTCTTCTCCTTTCCCGGCCAGGTTTGAGCAGAGAGGAGAAGCTGATGAACTTGGGATCCCGCAACTTCTTCCTGTGCCACAAGCCCAGGGCCGCCGCTGGGGACTGCCGCGCCGACGAAGCCAAGGAGTCCTCCTCCACGCTCCTCCTTTCCCTCTCCAGATTCATATACACCTCGCTCAGGCTGTGAAGACCTCGCCTTTACTGTGCGTCGGCATGTAGCTGCCATCCATGGATTGCTTCTTTCGAAGTTGTACATCTGGTTAGCAGAAAGATCTGCGATCCGAACAGGGGAAGCGTGGAACAGGGTTGCTGAGCAGTTGAGCTTCTCTCTTCCCATCGTCCTGTAAATTTCCTTGCAGCCGACGCTGCATGGTTGGTGTAACGGGAGGATCTGTTAGCATTATCGGTAGGGTGGTCTAATTAATTTGATCTTTATATTATATTAAAAAATCAATTATTAAATAAAAACATCTATTTGAGAGAGAATTAGATTAACTCTAATAAGACTATGCATGAAAGAGATAATATTTGACAAGTGAGATATAACTCTTCACGAGAGTGACCACTCTTAATGGAGATTTTATAAATACGAGAGTTTTGATCAATCTCTCTCCACGTCAAAATCTTTTGAATTCTTATTTATTAAAAATATTAAACAATTGAGAAAGAAGATCTTGTGCTCGGCGATCTCGCGCATACACTATATCTATGAGGACGTTCCTCGTTGTTTAAACTCTGAATGGAACCGAATGCATTTACAAGATCACGACATGAGCTGTCTCCTCGTGGTTGTTAGGTAGGTAGAAGAAGTTGTTAGCCGTTTGCTTCCGGTTGCGGCACGAAGAACATGCACCCGGCCATAAACGCTGAAAATTACTTGGTTTGAATTGTTTGAGGAATATAGTTGACGGGAAGTACAGAAGATCTGATTAATCGGTCAAGTTAGATGATTAGTCTGAGGCTATTAATTTCTTTTCTAGATGTTATTTGGTTTGAGGATAAACAACATAAGAATGATATAAAAATTTAGGGATCTTTATGAATAAATTATTGTTAAAAATGAATTGATAAAAATATTTTTTTTAGAAACACGTTAATAGACATATCGTTATTTTTAATCACTTGTCGTAAAAATACCACCGTCGTTAACCTTCGTCGACGAAAATATCAATATTTTAAAAAGATTTGAATATTCTTATTATTTTGACATCGAGTGACGAAAATATCTTGTCCAAAAATATATGACTTTTTTATTTTAATTTATTTAAAATTAAATTAAACAAATGATAAGTAACTACATGGGTATATGCATGAGAAGGGTATGGTTATTATACATGAAAATATGAAGAATGTAGGGGTATAGAGTAGAATACGCAAGATGTAGGTGTATATATGTTATTATCCCTGCTGTAAAATATTAAAGCTAATTACATAAATGTAATGATTTATGATATTTTATATCGAATTGGACATATAAGTACGGTATTATATGATATTTTATGCCAAATTAAACAATCTCTTAGAAGAAACGAAAGACTTGCCCTCCAAGAAAGTGCACCTATTCCGTTTCAAATCAATGAAAAGTTTACCGAGCCAAATTGGTCATCAAGTTTGAACATCTAATCTAAGTATCGTAGGGGAAAGCCTGGAGTCCTTGTTGTGACGAAAAAAATCCTGAAATCTTGTCCCTTCGTGTCAAATCATAAATCATGGATGAAGTGATTTTCACCCGAATTTAGGACGCGTTTGAAACAGATTGAGGGTGAAGGATTTTTTTTTTAAATCCTTTAGAGAGAGAAGAAACACCTTTCAGATAATTTTGAGAGATTTTCTAATTCTCTTCTCTTTCTCTCTATCTTTCTCTGAACCTCGAAATCTGTCATAAAGTAAAAATCGATAGAACATTGAGATATTTGAAAAAAAAAAATTAGAGGAAGAGAGATTCCAATGATCGGATAACTCAAAATCCCTCTCCTCGATCCTTTTCAAATGCGCCCTTAAATTCTTTCGGGCTGTCTGATTTGTTTGTCTTTATCCATCTTACTCTTAATATAAAGTACATAAAAGATACTACTTCTCTCAATTATGTCCAGGAGAAGAAATATTTTTTTGGGTCAAAAGCCCTACTTTACTAACTTTTATTTACAGCGCTTATACATGGAGGGTCTTCACTATTTACCAACTAAGTCACTCCTCAAGTGTTCAAAAGAAAGAAATACCTATTTATTCATCTTCCAAAAGGAAAAGCCAATATGTTGGATGGACATAAACTAACAACAGTCACCCATTGCCTACGGTCTCGTTTGATTTCACAATGGAGACAATTTAGAATCTGCATTCACCTCCAACTTGAATACATAGTGTAGTTATTCAATTCTATTTTGCATGCAGTTATTAAGATATTTTTATTTATATATTTGGGTTGGATCTATCGAATAAAATTTTTTTAGGAATAGTTTGAGACTGCAATAAGAGTCAAAGTCTAATAATTGAAATCACCGGTAGACTCCCCTGTATTATCAACCGGTAGAATCTCCTCGATTTTGATGTCCTTCAAAATCTTAGCGAGAGTCATTTCTCTCTAGTGCTTACCATAAACCTTTCAACAGGATACCCATTTCTTGGGTCATGACTATACATCTGATAATATTTTTTTGTTTTTGGTTAGAAGAACAACTTGAACAAACATTTCCTTCAATTCTCTGATAGGCAGAGAACCACACATCTTGTAGCTTTGAGAAGATTCTCCTCAGAAAACTGATCATAGCAGGTGTTGCTTTTCCTTTCTCACATGAGAAAGAATAAACTCCTTGGTGACGGGTTGCAACAAAACGAGGGATGAACTAAATGCTTAATCCATGACTGGTGACTGTTGAACAAGCCGTGCAAATTAATATGGCACTTGGTTAAATTCCTCACTGACGGGTTAGTACAGAATTGAACACCACCAACATTCTTCATGAATCTGGAGTTGAATGTGACCCTTGTAGTAATCATGTGCATTCATGATTCATATGCTAGGACTTACAGTGCTTATCAGAAGCTTGCCTCAGATGCCCATCCCTTCTTCTCCAGATTTAAGCGTAATGCCTAGACATGAATCGCGTATATTATCATTGAGATATCATAAAGGAACCTCCTTGGGGTCCCAAGAAAAAAGGATGAACAAGGGAACTGGAATCTGGGTAATCAGTATCCAACTAAAGTTTGATTCTTCAGGAGCCCAGAACTACTCCCAGGGCAGTGCTACTGGCATTACCTTGATCCTCTTTCTATTGATATCAAAGTCAAAAATTCCTTGACGTGCTGCAGATCGGTATTGCACAAGCGATTTCTTGCCAGGAGGGAACCAGAATTCCACATCGTCGACAAACTAGGGGAAAAAAGAGAGGAGAAAATTTGGATGTGACTTTGTCTACTAGATAATCAACGAGAACTGGAGAAATACTCAAATTGTTGGTGAGAATTGAGCTGAACATCTTTGGACTTACTCCCATGATAGGACTCTCATACTCAACGCGGACATAGTCATCCTTCTTCTCAACAATCCGGGGAGTGAATCCGTCGGGTTTAGTCGACTTCACCTGCAAATTAAATCAGAAACTTACACCGTGAAAAATGGTGGACATAGATTCTAATGATGAACTTGGCTGTTGGATTGGGTGCCAAGCCAATGAATGGTGCCCAAGGACTCTAAAGTGCGTCTTCCAGGGAAGGAACTGTAAGGATGAGTAGCTGGGTACCACTTGAAGAAGCTCCTCCATGGCTTCTTCTCTGCTCACAGGCTGCTTCTTCCCACGGTCATCTTCCGGATTGTAGTTCCTGGAAAAAAAATAAAGAAAAACAAGATTTTGCCATTGCTAATTGGCTGGCGACTCTGAATTGAGCAACGGTGAGGAGCTTCACTAGTGGATCCTTGAAACCGAGGATGGAAAGAGCATCGGTATTTCTGTTCCATAATCATGGGTTGTCACACGCCCAGAGCCCAATATTAAGAATTCTCTCACACCCAACAAGGAAAAGAACCCAGATAAAGGTCTCCCTTTCTCTATGGACAGCAAAGAAGGAGGCGCGGTGTGAGGGAGATAGATGTACACACTACCATGGCGGGGCATAGTGGGCGGAGTCGCCAGCATCCTCCGAAGTGGACACGCAGTTCTTCGTCGCCGGGCAGAGCGCCAGAGAAGGAGGGCTCTTCTGCACCCCGAGGTAGCTGGGCTTCGTCCCACTTCAAAGCATGTGCAAAATCCCCACAGACAAGGGTTGTCAGGGCAGGCCATTCTGTAACCATACAGACTGGAGGAGGGGGGGGAAGAGAACTCGACACCTGAAGTGGAAGATAGCAGCGAGTGTCGCGAGCTCACTGCTCCTGAGTACCACCTCCCTGAAGCAAACTCCCACACAAGGTGAAAAGAAGAGAGCGTCAAACGGGAATGGTGGATGATGGAAGAGATACAAACATTTACGTACTCACAGGCGATAGCGGTGGAGAAATAAGGTTACCTCCGGCGGACCTGCGGCGGCCGTGGCAGTTCCCTCTCGTCCCCCTCCGTGGAGAAGTGGCAGGAGACGACCGATCTTCTGGGATTCGGATGAAGGTGGAGGCGGGTGTTGGAGTTGGAGCATAGGCGAGCTGACAGCGGCGAAGGCGAGCAGGCGCACGCCATCTCTGGGGGTGAGAAGAAGGCGAGAGCAGCGGTACCCCTCCTGGCTTGCTCTTTCTTCCCGGCGGCGGAGGCGATGGAGAGGCCAGAGGAAGATAGATATGGGGGGTGACGCCTCTCGCCACCTCTGCCGCGCGTGGTCCTCCAGCCTCCCAGCCCACGGGGAAGTCTGTGCAAGCATGTTTTTTTTAAGATTATTATCCATCCGACACATCGTCGGGGGGGGGGGGGGTTGATTGGTGGAATTTGGATCGTCCTGCGCGTGGTCTGTTGAATTTGGACATAGTCCCTAAGCAATAGTCCCGTATTGATTAATTGAGTTGGGGGGGTTGATTGTTGGAATTTGGACCGTGCCGCGCGTGGTCTGTTGGAATTTGGGCATAGTCCCTGGGCAATAGTACCGTATTGATTAATTGAGTTGTAGTTCATGTGCTTATGACCCTGGGCCCTTGTATCTCAACACCGCGATTTTGTGGATTCAATATTGATATGGTGACACACTAACCGAGCGTCATGGGACTGTAGATTCTTCTCGTCTTCGTTGTCTCATGATGATAGGAGTATCTAACTTTAACTTTGATACTTTTTCTTATAGTCTAATTTTAAATCATATAGTAAAATGACGAAGTACGAGTAACAAAAAAAATGACACCAAAGAAGTGAGATCTCGTGTGAAATCGGAGATCGTACGATCATAAGATATAGTCACCTTAAAATAGAGTTCTGCAAAAAGAAAGAAAGTGATCAGAGGACCCGAGGTTATGATTCCGGGTTAAATCTTTTGATACTTAAATCAGTCAACGGTATGAGCAAGATGCGAAGAAGAGACAAGAGAGGTGAAGGGTACGAGGCCGCACTTCACCATTCGAAGTGACTAAAAATTGGCTTACCTTTCTAGAGGGGTTCTCTGTATTTATATAGCTAGTGGCTCCCTTTCTTGAATAGAGGAAGTGTGAGAGTTTGGGGGGGGGGGGGGCGTAACGTCCTTAATAAGAACTCTCACAGTTCAGGGACTCTTGCCCTCCCCTTATCCTCTTAAACTTCTCACTCTCTGAGAACAACGTAGTATCCACCGAGATGATGAGGGATAAGTGCCCAAGCCGCGAGGAATTTGCCCAGCTGGCTCACTAAGGAGTCTCGATGACGGGTTGATCCACAGGAGATAAGAGATATCCCTTGCCCATGCATAGAGTCTGGGGCGGGGGCACCCCCTTGAGAGAGCGTTCATCCACCCTATGATGACTCGATCAGTCACCGACTAGGCTTTTCTTGAGCGTCGGGGGGCCTTTAATCGGGCGTCCAAATCAAAGGTTGGTGGACTATTGTCGGTCCACTTTACCGAGATCCCACGGTAAGTGGGCCCTGCTCGGACTATCACTTATTAGGTTGCGCAGATCTTGATGGGCCGTTGAGCTGTAAGAATATTGGGTCGCGAATCTTCCCCTCTCCAGACACTTTATTATTTCTCATTTGACGAGATTATCTACTGACCTTTAGGTCATGTTTGGTACGGCGTTAAACCGGGGTTATCCCCGTTTCAACTCTATTCTTCGTTTGGTGTAGCAAAAATTGACGGAGATATGTCTGGTTGAAAAGAATAAGGATAACCCAAAAAATGAGATTAATATGGGGATAACTCATCCCAACAAAAAAAGTTGAGATGAGTTATCCCTCACCCCAACCCCATTCTCTCTCCCTCTCCCTACCAACGCCCTCTCTCTGTCCTCCCTTCATCTCTCGATCTCTCTTTCTCCCTCTCTCTCCCACTCTCGTTCTCCTCTGGCCGTGTAGTAGAAACATGATTTGAAAAAAAAATGACAAATAAATTATGAAAAAAGAGAGACAATAACAAAAATAGAGAGAGAGAAAATAAGAAAGGAGAATAGGGAAAATAGAAAAAAAAATAGAAGACATGTCTCTTTAAGATGTGAGGAGGGTAAATTGGTTTGACCCAGAAACGGCCCAAGCACGAGTGACCCGTTAAGGTTTGGACGTGCTAAGCCCAGGCAAGGGAAGAGCGTACATGCTCGACCCAATAAGAAGAGGATCGGCCCAGCAGAGCATCAGATCTCACGACGCCGATGAGGCCGGCCCAAACGTAGTTATCGCTGGATGACACTCCGACGATCGACTGTTGTCCCCACGACGTCGACCTTGATCCCGTAACGGGCGAGCACGCGCCATGAGTGCCATAAGACTCGCACAGGGACCGGTCGACGCCGAGACTATCGCCCTCTAACGGGAAACTCCCGCCAACATAGCGGAAGAACGTTACTCTACTAAACGAACCCTTCTTTATCAAGGGATAAGGTCTCTCGCTCCATGACAACCCATATAAAAGGGACATCGACAGAAGAGAGAAGACACGGTAGATTCTTCTACTAAATCCCATACTACTATGCAAGAGGAGATACGGCAGATACTTCTGTCACTAGAGCTTCCTACTGAGAAGAGAACGACCCAACCTGCAACTACGATAGAGAGACCATCCACTACAACCAGAGAGCCTCTTCCTCCTGCACGGCCTTACCGTCCAGCGAGCACTCTGTGAGAGCCCACTGGGAGCGGCGAGCACGCGTGCGGAGGATCTACACGCCTCCTAGATCGACTACTACGGCATTTACTTCTCTCTTACCATGATCTTCTCTATTGCTCATTGATCCATTGCTGACTTAAGCATCGGAGGGTTGTCCCCTGGGGTAACACTCGGGACTCCTTATGACGCCCTTCTGGTTTCTTGGTTTGTGCAGGGCTCCACGGGTGCGAGACGACTTCCCCAACAAATAAATAGAGAAGGTGGTACGTGGCCTAGGAACCATTTTCCTGCCGCTACTAGGTTCATACGACTCATAATAGATAGACCCAATACGTCCCACATCAAATAATATTATTAACAATAATTACTATTAAAGAATCTTATTATTATTAATGATGATAGGATAAACTTATAAATTTAAAAATATTGATAATCGAGAGTAATATGGATACACATATTAACAAACCCCATGATATTGTTAATTAGGCAACAATAAGAGGGAAATAATTTTAAAATAATAATATCATTAGTATTAATTATTATTAAAGAATCTTATTACTATTGATGATGTTCGGATAAAATTATCAATTTAACAATACTAATAATCAAAAGTAAGATTGATAAACACATTAACAAATCTCATAGTACTGTTAATTAGTCATCAATAAGAAGAGACTAATTTTAAAATAATAATATCATTGACATTAATTATTATTAGAAATCAAAAAAAATATCTTAAGTAATAGTTTCATTTGTGATAATCATAATTAAAAAATTAATCAATAATATTTTTATTATTAGAAATCAAGATCATCAAATATAATTAATTAAATTTATCATTAGTGATAATCATGATTATTAATATTAATTAGATATAAGGTAAAATTTTAAAAAAATTATTTAAGTCATTTTAATCTCAACCAAACGAAGAATAGCATTATGTATTTTAACCCAAGATAAGAAGAACAAAATAATCTATTTATAGCACTTGTTATCATTCTTATCCCTATTTTTTATCAAATGAGTCGTAATAATAGTAACATACTTATTCTCTCGCGTATCAAATACATATGGGAGTAAAAATATGAATAAATTAACTCAGAATGACTTACGCCTATTCTCATCACAATTTGTTTCGATATCAAATATCATCTTTGCTCTGTGCAATGGCCCACCTATTTTATTATGTTAAATGATGCAAATAGGAGCCTTTTAATTTTAGATTCCCGACATGAAGTCCGCTGTGAAAGTTAATTTTTTTTCTGGAGCTTAATAGGGTGTTTGGGAACTGTTTTTTTATAGAAACTATTTCTATCTAAAAAATTATGTTGTGCCCGTTTTTAACTTAAAATTTAAAATTAAAAAAAATTGATATCACCTGTTTGGTAAAAACGATATCACCTATTCTAAGGGGGGCCGCAGGGGCGCCGGGGAGGGGAGGGGAGTCGCCGTGGACGCGGAAGGGGGGCCGCAGGGGTCGCCGTGGCTGGGGAAGGGGGGTTGCAGGGGTGCCGGGGAGGGGAGGGGGTCGTCGTGGCCGCAGGGGTGCCGGGGAGGGGAGGGAGGTCGCCGTGGCTGGGGAAGGGGGGCTGCAGGGGTCGCCGGGGAGGGGAGGGGGGTCGCCGTGGATGGGGAAGGGGGGCCGCAGGGGCGCCGGGGAGGGGAGGGGGGTCGCCGTGGCTGGGAAGGGGGGCCGCCGGGGTGCCGGGGAGGGGAGGGGGGGGTCGCCGTGGATGGGGAAGGGGGGCCGTAGGGGCGCCGGGGTGCCGGGGAGGGGAGGGGGGGGTCGCCGTGGATGGGGAAGGGGGGCCGTAGGGGCGCCGGGGAGGGGAGGGGGGTCGCCGTGGCTGGGGAAGGGGGGCCGCAGGGGTGCCGGGAAGGGGGGCCGCACGCCGTGGATGGGGAAGGGGGGGCGCAGGGGTCGCCAGGGAGGGGAGGGGGGTCGCCGTGGCTGGGGAAGGGGGGCCGCAGGGGTCACCGTGGCTGGGGGGCCGCAGGGGCGCCGGGGAGGGGGGTCGCCGTGGATGGGGAAGGGGGGCCGCAAGGGCGCCGGGGAGGGGAGGGGGGTCGCCGTGGTTGGGGAAGGGGGGCCGCAGGGGTGCCGAGGAGGGGAGGGGGGGTCGCCGTGGATGGGGAAGGGGGGCCGCAAGTGTGGCGCCCCCTTTTCCGCGATCCCGTATCGGGTCCTGGGACGTCACAGCGGATGTACGGAAGTGTTGTGGGCCAAGATTATTTGCAAGGCGCTAAAGGCCAAACCATCACATAATCCAAAAGAAACATAACCATACCATTTCCATAAGATAAATACTCATAATTTACATCGTATACGGAATACTACATATCTCTACTCAAAAGTCATATTTACATTTATTATTCAAAAGAAAACTAAATCTATCTACGCAGCGGAATCTAAACTACGCCCTGGATCACCCTCCGACCTACTGTCCGTCGGAGTCGAGGTACACACTCGTCAATTTCCTGAAATGGTTAGGCAACAGATATGAGTCCACAGACTCAGTAGGCATCAAAACCAAACACATGCTTATCATATACTAAACTGTGCAAATCCATGATATATATAAAGCTAATCACAATTTCACTGAATTGTACATATATTATGAATGCGAAGGAAATATAAAGAGCAAAGTAATTTTCAGATTTATAAACAAATGCTTATAACAAATCTTATCTGACTTATATATATGGCATAATACATATCTTAGCTAAATCAGAGCTTATACAGATGAACTTATTCTCAGATCATATCAAAGTCATATATCAAATATGAACTTCATATTGTTTGGCAGCATATCATTGATAAGAAGAATACCTTCAGCTACTGCATTGGCATCTCGGGTGTCTTCCCTTGTTAGTGCATATACTCTGGCTTGAACTCTCCGCTGTTGTTGTGGTTGCTGATCTTGTCATGGCCTTGTGGGACAATCCCTTATCATATGCCCTGTCTGACCACATGAAAAACATTTACCTGTAGCCCGCCAACATTCATTGCCTCTATGCTGCATCCCGCACTGTTGACAAGCTGGCATAGTATCTCTCCTAACTGGTTGAACTCTCTCTGGAAAAGTCATCTTTGGCTTCTTATCTTTCCTCCCAATCGAACCAAAATTACCCCTTTTTGCATTATCCCTTTGTCTTTCCACTAAGAATTCCTCATATTCAGTTTCTGCAATAAAAGCAGTCCTCAAAGCTGCTGCCATAGTCTGAGGCTCAAGGATTGCAACTCTACTTCTAATGTTATTTCTTAAACCTCTAACAAATTTCTTCACCTTTCTAAGCTCATCTGAACAAATATGAGGGGCATATTTTTCTAATTCTGTAAATTTTGCTTCATAATCAGCAACCGACATACCTCCTTGAGTTAGATTTAAAAATTCTACTTCTTTCCTGTCCTTCACATGCTGAGGGAGAAATTTTACATGAAACACATCAAGAAATTCATTCCAGCCAATCTCTGTTTCTCTATTTCTGAAAGTGGTTCTAAGTGCAGACCTCCACCACTCGTCCGCACGGTCCTTTAGCATAAATGTAGTTAATATCACCTTATCCTGCTCTGCACATCTAATGGCCGTGAAAATCTTCTCAATTTCTCTCACCCAATTTTCCACAATCTCCGGGTGACTCTCCCCCTTAAAAGAAGGAGGACTCATATGTCTGAATTTCTCCATCAGGGTAGCGCCTGCCGCCCTATTCGGTTGTTCTTGCACACGGGTTTGTAACTGGGCTTGCATCATTGCATGAGTTTGGGCCTGTAATTGCATAGTCTGCACTAACCCTTGAAAAGCTTGTGTGAACCTTCCTAAATCTGACACACCCTGAATAGGTAACGCACCTTCCCCACCGGGAGCAAGCTCGCCATGAATTATTTCCCCGACAACCCCTTGTGATGTCCCATTTGAGGGTGCAGATTCCTCAGGAGAAGTATTCACCTCAACTCTATCACTCCCTGCCATCGCCTGCGAGGGAGAACTAATCCGAATTAGTATGATTCTAGGTTTGACATCAAATTCTAAAATGAATTCCTAAGATCTTGTGGTATGGTATATAAATCTGATGGCTGCAAAGATTCCAAGCCTCACAACCTTGCTCTGATACCACTCTCTGTGGCGCCCCCTTTTCCGCGATCCCGTATCGGGTCCTGAGACGTCACAGCGGATGTACGGAAGTGTTGTGGGCCAAGATTATTTGCAAGGCGCTAAAGGCCAAACCATCACATAATCCAAAAGAAACATAACCATACCATTTCCATAAGATAAATACTCATAATTTACATCGTATACGGAATACTACATATCTCTACTCAAAAGTCATATTTACATTCATTATTCAAAAGAAAACTAAATCTATCTATGCAGCGGAATCCAAACTACGCCCTGGATCACCCTCCGACCTACTGTCCGTCGGAGTCGAGGTACACACTCGTCAATTTCCTGAAATGGTTAGGCAACAGATATGAGTCCACAGACTCAGTAGGCATCAAAACCAAACACATGCTTATCATATACTAAACTGTGCAAATCCATGATATATATAAAGCTAATCACAATTTCACTGAATTATACATATATTATGAATGAAGGAAATATAAAGAGCAAAGTAATTTTCAGATTTATAAACAAATGCTTATAACAAATCTTATCTGACTTATATATATGGCATAATACATATCTTAGCTAAATCAGAGCTTATACAGATGAACTTATTCTCAGATCATATCAAAGTCATATATCAAATATGAACTTCATATTGTTTGGCAGCATATATTGGACAGGCATCCCGTCACTATAAGCAGTAGCAAACACATACCTAGGCATCCATACGTCGACATAAAGACAAAAGGTCTAAACGCTGGAGCCTGTCGGCCTTGATCAACTGCGCAGGATCGGGAGTTAATACTCCACCATTCCCCAGATAATTTTCTTATTCTGAGTTCCGGATTTTTCAGAAGTCTGTTTGTCCTCGGAAATGGGCCTAATCCCGTAGCAGAAGCTAACTACGGTTTGTCGCCCCACACCTCCTTAAAGTGACACAGTCCATATGCTTAATCAAATTTTTATTCTTATTATGATACTTATTACATAGTCGTTTCAATACTTAAAACTTGCCATTAAATTTTACAAAATAACTGGATCGTATTTTAATATTATTAACTAAATATATATAACATTCGAAGAGATTAGAGTAGAGAGAGAGTAGAGAGAGAAAGTAGATGGAGAAAGTAGAAATAGATTAGAGAGAAATTATAGAGAGATTAGAGAGAAAATAATATTTTTACAGAATGGTAAATAAATAAATAACTGATTCTAAACATAGATCATTGGGTTAAATAAATCAATGACTTAAATTACATTTCAAATAAAATCAAATCAAAGAAATGTAAATAACAAATAACATGCACTCGGTTTATCATGCCTACCTTTAAAATGGACTTCCGAATTGACTTTAGTATCTCACTCGAGTTCCCGTAAAAGTCCTTGCGTAGGAAAAGATAATTGTCCAATCCCAGATGCGTATAGAAGGGCGAAATTGTCCAAATAGATTTCAAATCCTCCGTCCAAGTGTTTATTAATTATTTATATTATTTTGATGCTGTATTATCTTCTATCCTCCATTTATTAATAAGAGAATGAGAGTTGGAAGTAAAGAGAAAAAGTAGAGAGAGAAAGTAGAGAGAGAATTTAGAGAGAGAAAGTAGATAGAGAAAATAAAGAGAGAGGAAATAGAAAGAGAAAGTAAAGAGAGAGTAGAGAAGGAAGGTAGAAGAGAGATTTAGAGAGAATTTAGAGAGAGAATTTAGAGAGAGAAAGTAGAGAGAGAAGATAGAGAGAGAAAGTGAAGAGAGTGTAGAGAAAGAAGTATAGAGATATAAAAGAGAAAAATTAGAGAGAGAAAGTAGAGAGAGAATTTAGAGAGAGAAAATAGAGAGAGAGAAAGTAGAGAGAGAAGATAAAAAGTGTAGAGAGAGAAAGTGGAGAGAGAGTATAAAAGAGAAAATAAAAATATTTAAGAGAGAGAGAGAGAATAGAAAAGAGAAAATAAAAATATTTAAGAGAGAGAGAGAGAGAGAGAGAGAGAAGAGTTGGAGGGGGAGAGGGGGGTGTTGGAGTGGAAGGGAAAGAGGGGGAGAGGGGGTATATATAGGGGGAGGGGAGGAGAAGATAAGAAGAAGGAGGAGATAAGGATGGGGGAGGGGATAAGATGGAGAGGAAGAGGATAAGAAGGAGGGGGGCATACGTGGGAGGTGGGGTAGATATTTTAGATTTTTTTGATTTTATATATATATATATATAAAAACTTTTAATAACGTGATTTCTAAGAACTAGTTTACTCTATCTCATTTTTATCCTTCCAAACGTCAAAATTTGAAAAAGTGTTCAACATGAAACTTATAGATTTTTCAGTTATCTTTCCAACGACTCTAATATTGACCTATTCTGACATTCCTATGAGGAGTTACGTATTAATAAAAGAAGATGTCTATTTTACATACTAACATCCGTTAAACCCGTATTTTCTATACAGTTCAAGACATTGGGATTTGATTTAGAGAATCTGGGATCTGTATAGGTTCCAGACGTAAAGTACTTAGTTATTTTCAAGTTTCGAACGGATTCGGGTGTTACAGCAAGGGCGCCGGGGAGGGGAGGGGGGTCGCCGTGGCTGGGGAAGGGGGGCCGCAGGGGTGCCGGGAAGGGGGGCCGCACGCCGTGGATGGGGAAGGGGGGCCGCAGGGGTCGCCGGGGAGGGGAGGGGGGTCGCCGTGGCTGGGGAAGGGGGGTCACCGTGGTGCCGGGGTGGGGAGGGATGTCGCCGTGGATGGGGAAGGGGGAGTATCGAGTTGGTGTTTTTTAAAAAAAAAGGTCTAGACTTATTTTTTTTTTTGAGGAAGATTTACATAGACTGTCTTCTCTCCCTAAAATTTAGGAGAGGAACACCAAACAGGGTTAAAAGATCTCTTCCTCTTTTTTTAAAATTGAGAGAGAAAATAGGTAAAAAATTGCAACCAAACACCCTATAAGAGTGTTGAATTAAATTGGATGATCGTCATCGTCCAATCTCCATGTCATGCCTCTATTTGATGTTCTGCACACAAATTTGATGATATTTTGGGCTTAATTTTGTGAGACCGACCAAAACATCATTAGTTAAAAGTTAAGATTTTTCCACATAAAAATTATTATTAAGTAATAAATTATAAAAATACTTTAAAACATATTAACAGATATATTATTACGTTAATTTAAATAATATATAAATATCATTTAAATATGATTTTTAAATAATTTTCTGACAAAAATATGATATGGTATTAAATAAATATAAAATTTTACATAATTTATATATATACAGTAACATACTTGTTAATATATTTTTAAAAATTTTATTTAACAACAATTTACATACAAAAAATCTTAAAAACTATCAGAAAACAAACATTGGTGATCTTAGGGTACCCTCTTTGTAAAAAAAAACAAGAAGAAAACAGTTTAGCACGTTTCACATCGAACCAACTTCGGGAAAAATACTGCAAACTGCAAAGTGAGTTTTTTTTATTGGGTTTCACTATTTTCCATGAAAAACCAAACAATACCTCAAAGAAAATAACAATGTAAATAACACTATTTCTAATAGTTTTAAAAAATAGAAAAAAAGATCATTTTCTACAACACCAACAACACAATTTAAGATTCAGAAAAGAATCGATTATATAAAACACGGCACCGACAATTCTTATATCTAAATTTTCCAGTTTTCCCTCGTATGTTATTCAAAAAACTCCCGAACGAAACAATAGATTTTCTTCGGAAGATCAAAAAAAAAAAAGTAAAAAACACACCAAACACTTCATTTTACTTATTTGACCCCAGGAAATGAAGAAAAAACCGGTCCATTTTGGTAAATTCGTATTTTTTATAACCCTTCCTTCATTTCTCCCTCCTCCTCATTTCTGGCGTACGCGGGAAGCAGAGCGAAGGGCGTCCTTGCAGCTTCTGAAAACTCCACCACTTCCTTCCTCCCCACGCACTCGCCACCTCTTCCACCTCTACCGTGCTCCACAGCCGGGCCTCCCTTTCTGCCCGCCTCCCGGCGGTCTTCGGCCAAGGTGCTGCTGTGGTGTTCTCGAGCTGCCTCAGAGGAATGGCGCGCAATAGGGTTCGCGAACTGCCTACTCCTGAACTTGCTCTAGCTGTCTACTTCGTTTCCCAGATCATCTCTCCCCTACCCCCCTTCGCTTGTGTTGCTACTGTCTCTGAATTTTTTTCTTTCCATCGGAGGTCTCCTGGGTTTTTCGCGTTCTGTATGTAGTCCGATCGGTCTGTTGGTTTTTGTGATGCTGGTTTGGTGTTGAAGGAGGGATATTTTCTGTCTAGGAGCGGCAAAATTTAACCGGTGCGGATTGTGGTCCATGTTCCCCTCCATTTCTATTCCGATTCTCGTCTCGGACTTTTGCCCCAGCAGTTCAAGTTTTGTACGTGGGCTGAGTTGGTTTGGCAGGTTTCGTCTAGTACACCTTGGTCGGTTTTAGACTTGAAAAATTACAGCTTTCAGAAGAATAAGTGGTTTATCGCCTGCTTGGGCAGAACGATGTAAACTGTGTGACCTCATCTTTTTAATTTTTCTCCTTTTATTTACTGGGTGCTCCTTCTTACACAGGAAGCACTGGTTTTACTGCTTGATGTGGGTCCATCCATGCACAAGGTGATTCCGGAAGTTGAGAAGCTCTGCTCAATGCTTTTACTGAAGAAGGCAAGGGAATTCTCATCTTCTTCTTGCTCTTCCATTCTTAGCCTAGCATTCTACATGGAAACTGAAATCTTATTTATCATATAAATCATAAATTTTCACACCCCGAATCATGATACTATCTTTAACTTTTAAAGGTCCAACAAGAGGCACAAATTATGACAATTATTCAATCAGATGACCGAATCCTAAATACTTACTGTGGTAGCATAAATTAATTTTCTTTGGCATCTACTCTAATAAAGTCATTCTCACTTAAAATGAGGGATGAGCTCACTTAGAACTCTTTGGTAGACTTTCCAGGAAAATCTTTTGAGAATGAAGAGAGCCATTCCAAAGAGAATGAGAATGACTCTGATGCCGCCTCATATTTGAAAGGTCTTCCCTCGAAAAGGCCATTTGAGAATGCTTGACAAATAAAATTCTCATGTTAAAAATGTTCAATGGAGAATGCCTTCTTCCTTCTTAGAATGAGGAATGAGAGGGAGCTTCTAAAAATGCATGAATTCTAAAATATGACATGTTAATAGCACAATAATTGTACTCTGATTGTCCATGGCAAATGATTTTTCTGGCCTTAAATCTACAAATGGTTGGCTTATCAGCTGGTCCTAAAAAATGTGAAGTAAAGGAGGATGGATTGGCCAATCATTATATAGTGGTCCACAGTTTTTACCACCCTTTTGCTACCCTCATTGATCCGGGCATTTGACCAGCTGGCTCCTGTTAAATGCATGGTTACACCAAAAACATAATGTGAAAATTGTTCTTGACAACAGCTTCCAATGAACATGTCCAAAAGGGTCCACCACCATAACATTTTTTTGAATAGTACATGTTAAAAACAATTATTATTTGGTAAAATAATGTCAAATTATAGTGCATGTTAAAACAGTAATTAGTTACTAAAATAATACATATTTACCCTTAGAAGACAAAACTGCGCTTCCTTTTCTTTTCACTTTTCATCCTTTTATACTTCTCATCGTCTCCTTTACTCTTGTAAGCCCAACTTATTTGTTGACCAACCCTCTCTTTCAGGAAACGCTAGGTCCTTACTTGTAGCCAGTGTACCTACCCAATAATTTGTCAAAGTTGCTAAAACTGCCAATACCTTGTTAGATCCACAAGCTTCTTAACATGTGGCTGATGATATGCCACTTGACAACACTTGGCGGGCCTCCATCTTTGGATTATTTACATAACTTGCATCGAATAAACTTGACAATTAAAGTCCAGCATTTTATCTGTCTAATTTTTTATTTATATAATACACCTGGTATGTATATATGTGATTACTTAAAAGTGAGCCTTTTGCATTTGTGAACATCTCCTCAGCATATGTCTGCTTTTATACATGTGTAAACTTTCGGAATTTAGCTTCCTTTATTCTGTGTTGTTAATATGGTGATTTGAGGACTAGGGAGGTTTGGTTATCATCTTTTAGCTTTTAATGCTTTTGCATGGACAATGTCTGTTAATGCGGTGTCAGTTTAATTCTTCTGTTTCAGCTAATTTACAGAAGAACAGATGATGTTGGAATTGTGCTATTTGGAACGGAAGGTATGACTTTCTAATTGCCAGAGAAAATGGAGAGTGGATTTCTGTACAACCAACATTAGTGTGTCCATCTATCTGTTTTCTCATGTCATTGCATGGTCTAAAATATAATTACGGATGAAAAGGTGGCAATTATAGCAGTTATTTGCTTGTTATAGATACTGCAATTGCATGTTGTAAATATTGTCCCAAAATTCTTCTTTTGTAGTTACCTGGTGTCTTTTCTTTTTGGGTAAACGGTAAACCATATACATTTTTTTATATCTATGTCAGGAAATGCATCCTAATTTTATTGATCACTTGATGTTCTGGTGCTTCTGAAACTTAGAACATAAAAGATAATCACCAAGATATTGGCCAGGAGATTAGACAGTGTGATGAGTAGACTGGTTAGTGGACACCAAGGGGGTTTCATCAGAGGATGGCACATTCAGGAAAACTTTATAGTTGCACATGAATGCTTATATGCCATGAAGACCCAGAGGAAGAAAGGGGTGGTTCTGAAATTACATTTTGAAAAGACATATGACTAGGTTGGCTGGACATGTCTATTCAAGTTTATGGCTAGGATGGGTTTTGATGATAGGTGGATTGGGTGGATCCGGGAATTTCTCTTCGGCCATCTTCTTAGTCATAGTCAATGGCCAGCCCACTATTCCCTTTCATAGTGGCAGGGGACTCTGGCAGGGAGATCCCATGTCTCCCCCTTCCCTGTTTGTTTTGGTAGCACATATTTTGAGCATGATGTGGATGAGAGCGGAAGCGACATGATTAATCATATGATTCCAGTCGGGACCCAACAATATGGGCATCACTTATTTGCAATATGTTGATGATACCATACCATTCCTAGTTGAAGATGAGAGCCAACTATATGTAGTCAAGTTGTTGTTGGAACTGTTAGAAGAGGTCAGTGGATTGAAGGTGAATTTCTATAAGAGCTGCATTGTTGGGGTGAACATAGAGGAAAGAGCCCCTAGGAGAGTAGCATTCATATGATGGTGTCAGATAGGAGAATTCCCTTTCTCTTATCCAGGCCTCCCATTGTCTCCAGGGACCTTACGTTGCAACGACTGCGAGAGTGTGGTGCATAGGTGTGAGTCCAAACTGGCAGGGTGGAAGGTGCGGTTTTTATTTTATGGGGGGAGAATGGTGTTGTGTACATATGCGCTGGATAGCCTTCCAATCTATTACTTGTTTATCTTTTGGGTCCGTAAGATGGTGGCCAAGAAATTGCAATATATCCAAGCATGTTTCTTCTGGCATGGTAGTGGAGACACTCACGGGGGATGACATGACATCTCTTGGGACAAAATATGTAAGAGTAAGGACATGGGAGGAATGGACATCAAGAACATCAAATATTTCAACCTGACTCTCCTATGCAAATGGCTGTTAAAACTTGGAACCAATGACAATGGTCTTTGGCTACAGGTGGTCAATCAAGGGTACTACAACAGAAGGGATTGGGACTTGTTACCAGAGAGGCATTCTTCAGTTTAGGGACATAATCAACTTTAGTGTGAGGATCCGGTTGGGCAATAGACAGAAGTGTCAGTTCTGGAAGGATAGATGGTGCAGGGATTTCTTTATGGAGACAACATTCCCGAAGCTTTTTGTGATTTCAGTTGCACCCTTGGCCTCGGTGGCCCACAACTTTGATACTCTTCTTTCGGGAGGGACATGGGTGCCTACTTTTAGGAGGAATCTTAGAGCAGATGTGATGGACCAGCTGGAGTGACTCCTCTTATTTCTTCTAGACTACACTCCAGTGCCAAGCAAGGTCGACATGTGGTGGTGGAGGTGGGAGAAGAAGGGAGTCTTTTCAATGAGGTTGGCCTACTCTTTCATCTCAAATGGGAGGTGCGCAACACCCTGGCCCCCCAATCTAGTCTCCTAGAGCTCTCTCAAGGTCAAGTAGGCTTGACAATTATCCGTTTAAAATTCGAACCGAATTTGAATTTGTATTCGTTCGATAGGTTAATTATTCGAATAAAATATCCGACAGATAATTTTATCGAATATCGAATAATTCGATTATTAATCGGATACGAATTCGGATATTGAGATATCCATGTTACATATTATCCAACCGAATATGAACCTTTAAATGAATATTTAAGGATCCACATTCTATATATAAATAACTCAAATCCTAATATGTTGTTTGAATGTTCTTTTTTACCTCTTTTTTCTCTCAAAATAAAATTTAGAAATAGGAACTCCACTTGCACCTATTTAGTAAGTCCTCTCTTATTTTGTAGGATGAAGTCCAATCTTTTGATAACCTCTTTCAAAATAAAAACAACCTTCACTTTTTCTTTTTTTTTGAGAAAACAACCCATGATGCTCCGCACGATTCACCTCCAAATAGGCTTGACAATTATCCGTTTAAAATTCAAACCGAATTCAAATTCACATTCGTTTGATAGGATAATTATTCGAATAAAGTATCCAACGGATAATTTAATCGTATATCAGATAATTCAATTATTAATCGGATACGAATTTGGATATCACACTATCCGCTCTGTATTCGCTCCGTTTACAGGTCTAAGGGCAAGTTGTTAATCTGGAGGATATCATATGGCCGGCTGCCCACATGTGATAGGGTTGCTTCTTTCTTGCAAGACATACCCACACTTTGTAGCCTATGTGGGGATGAGGAGGAAAACATGAATCACCTCTTAACATGTCAAGATGTGCGTTCGAGGGATATATGGATGAAGATCGTTAGTAGGATCCACTGCATTATTCGACCTCAGGAGAGTGTGCAACAAATGCTTGGCAACTGGCATAGGAAGTGAAACCTTAAGGGAGACAATCGGATCTGGTGGCTCATACTTCTCGCCACACTATGGGCTCTATGGGGAGATAGGGATAACAAAATTTTTTGGAATGAAGCAAGAAGTGAAGATACGCATGTGACTTTTATTTTTGACAAAGTGAGGGAATGGGCAAAAAATGTATGTAAAGTGGAGTCACACAATTCCTCCCTTTCCCTTTTGTTGGGGGGTTAGCGAGGACCGCACCACCTTGGTGTGGAATTTTTTGTACAGGGATCTTTTGAGAGGGCACTGACTATACATGCCCTTTATTTTCATACTTAATACAATTTTGGTACCATCCACATTCAAAAAAATTGGCTGTAGGCTTATAACCTGTTGCAACATTTGGTATCCCAACTAGGGGACGTAGGTCATTAGGCTGTCTTTTTTCCATTGGTTCATTTCATTTGTTGTTTGTCTAGCCACATCTGTGTATCATGATTTTTCCTGTCTTTTGGTTTTTTCTTTTCATAGTAATTGAGTGGACAAGAGGCTTATGAAAGAAATGATAGTTTACTCTGTTTATTGATGTAACTTCCCATTCTTATTCACCTTCCAAAAAACTTCCCATTCTTCTTTTGTGGGTTCATTTTCCAATGTGAGAAGTTTCTGACAAGCTATTGATGACCCACACATTATGCTTAGCACATGTGATAATGTGCTTATGATTTGTTTAGGCTATCTTGTCCTATGTAGTCAGAGGCGCTCCTAGGCACTCGCCTAGGTGTTTGAGGCGGTGAGGCGGTCCCAAACTGTCTCGCTTTTGCCTCAAACGCCTCACTCTCAATCTTCTTCTTCTTTTGGTCCAATCTTGGTTTAAACCTCATTTATTTAAATCTTATCTTATTTGTATATATGTATTTTTGCCTCAAATCTTGATTATTGTTAATTTTATTGAAAATCTTGATTGTATGTATGTATTTTCTTTGATATTTAGACATATGTTTATATTGTTTGAATTATGTATATATTTTTAATAAAAAGCCTCAAACGCCTCAAATGCCTAGGCCATCACCTAGGCGTTTGAGGCATGAGGCATCACCTCAGTCGTCTCATGTCTCGGACTACATAGATTCTTGTCAAAAAAATTAATTATTTATTCACAGAGTCATTTCTTTTTTAAATTTTTCTTGTTAATATGGGAAGAAATGAAGAAAATTAGAGATACAAAAAATTCTATTTGACTAATTTTCAGCACCCTTTCTCTTAGTTGTTTAGGATAGAAAATTAGAAAGAAAAGAAAAGGAGTAAAGGGGGGTATTTAACCCTAGCCTGGGATGGGTGGGCCCATCATTGAATATATCATTTGTGTATATATTGTTTAGTATATATAATTTATAATTTATTTTATTCATATATTTTTATTTATAGTTTTTTAAATATTAATGTTCTTTTTAATATTCTTTTTTATATTACATATTCATATTTAAATAATGATGATATCTAATTAAATAGCCATAATATACTTCCCATCATAATTGCCACTTTTTAAATTAAAAAATAGATTCTCATCTTTACACCTTTTTTTTTGGGCGTTTCCTAGCTTCTTTAAATTTAAATGACATATATCCATCTATCTACATAGAGATTTGTCCTCTTATCTCCATGATATATTTCATTTTAACATTTCAGTTGGAAACTGTAAAGCAACTTGCTTGAATTATCCAATTTGCAATTATCAAATTTGCCTATATCACACTTTATGGTTCATGACTCTGGATATGATTTTAGGTCAAACTGTTCGAGCATTCAAATATGAAGACACATTATAGCTGTTGCTTTCTCATTTCCTAGATGTGATTAGTTCAGCCATTTAACATAGTTTGCATTTTATGCATAAGCCCTTATGAAAGACCATTTTTATCTCCTCCTGTATTTGTACACATTTTTCCAAAATTTTTCTGCTGTTGTTTCTTTTGGTGTTTGCTTGATTCCTGGGGTTGAGAGTTTGAGACATATTTGCATCAACCAGTTATGTATAGGAAAAATAAGCTTTCCTAACTTGTCACATGTATGGCTAATCATTCTCATTGTTCAACCAATTTACACTACATTTATATCTTCTGTTTTATGACTTCTGCAATGTGGTTTACTCTTGGAATCAACAGATACTGACAATGAATTGGAAAAGCAAGTAGGAGGCTATGAGCATATTGTGGTTCCATGTCCTATCAGAATTGTTGACGAAAATCTACTGGGAAGTGTACAGAAACTTCCTACAGGGACCGTACCTGGTGACTGTATCCCTAATTGGATGATCTATATCTGCTGGCTTTTATATACATATCTGCTTCATTCCAATTTGCTCCTGATCTAGAGTATTATTTTTTATTGGGTTTAATTTGCCAGATAAGTTAGACTTCTGATTGATCTTTTGCTTCTGTACCTGGTAGCAAGTCAAAACTTCATTGATTGGAATTTATATTTAATTTGTGATATTTATCATGCATCATAGATATTAAGGTTCAGAGATACTGAGCTTGATGCAGATGACTCTTGGATTGAAAGTGATCAATGCTACCTAGATTCAGTCAAATGAAGTTATTTTTAACCAATTTTGATTTACAACTTATTCAGTAGCAATTTCATGGCAACTACTCCATCACCACTTCAAGTTGTGTAGTTTTTGAAAGTGCATTTTGGCATTCCTTTAGATTCTGATCCTTTGCGTGCATTATTGGTGCATATAGTTATATAATCTGCAGAACATACAAGTTCGGTGGTTGAATTTTGATTTCTTTTTGTTATCCATGACTTGGGGAAAGTTCTTGATGCCATTGTGGTTGGGATGGATATGTTGATAAAAAAATTTGGTTCAACAAACAAGGGAAGGATGCACCTTTGTCTTATAACGGATGCACAATATCCCATTAAGGAGCCTTATGAAGGTACGAAAGAAGATCAGGTTGACATCATTTCAGAACAGATGAAAGCTCATGGAATGAAACTAGATTGCATCATCACCAGAGGGAAGCTATCTAAGGCAATCAATCAGAGGATAATGGATGAGAATGACCATCTACTTTGTCATTTTTCTAGGAAAGGAGTTGCAAAAATTAAATATGTGGCGACTCCAACGTCACTATTGGGTGCCCTTAAGACACGAAATATATCATCTGTTGCTATTTACAAAGGTGACTTCGAACTAAGCTCAAGAATGAAAATTAAGGTATACCTTATGTTTTTCTTTCTGAGATTCATCACCAATATTGCTATGGGAGCCTTTTTGCTTGATTTATGCTATATGATTTGACAATGATGTGAAGCTACTTCTGATTTTAAGTTACACACTGCTTGGAGACATACCTATAATTACTTATGGGGACTGACAATGTCTCCGTGGTGCTTTCTTGGAAAGTTTTCATATTAAGTGCCGTATGCTTCACCATGAAAGGATGCACAAACTATCACCATTTTTTGTTGCTAAGTAGTTTACTGTCCTTGTTTCCATTATTCCAAGTTTTTTGGTGCCGAATTTATGCATTGCCTAATCAATTTATGATTCCATATTTTGTTTCCATTGCATTTTATATGCACATTACTGATAATTAAAATTTCATAAAAAACTCCAAATAAGTTGCTTTTATCTGTCTGCAATTTTTGGGGAAAATACAGCAATGTCCAAATCTTCATGTCCTTCAGAAACCTAATAAGTTCTAAGAAACACCATGAACAGCCACGTCCAGCCAGTTCAGAGTTCAGACAGTTTATCATCTGTAGACATTGATATGGGAATGAGATGCGAGCTAGACAGTGACTAAATTTTCTGGTTTAGAGTTGGCCTTTTTCTTTTTGAGAATGGGAGCAGGAATGAGACAGGACTGCTCGTGGAAGCAAGTTGAAGTACTTTTATTTTGGAAAGTGGAAGCAAGTTGTAGTACTTAAGAATTCAGTTGCAAAAAGAGTGAATCTTGGTTCTGAGGTTCAGCCACTTGTCACATCTGAAAAGGTTCAACCATTTGAAATGGTAATATTCTCATTTTTACACTGCTCAGGTCCGAATGTGAAATGCCTCTATGGTCATGCAAAGACTCAATTACTCTTCTTGAATTTCAAAACACTGCTAACTGTCTTTAGTTTCAAGGATGTTACTCATCTGGAAGATTTTGTTATGATATTCTGAGGTTAAATGTTCTCTATGTTTTGATATATCTTAAGTAACTATGTTTTTTTCGAAAGTGGGTGGTATCATACTACCGCTAGTGTATTAAACAAAAAAAAGGGATATATAAATAGGGTCAAAGTACCCCAAAAAGACTCTTTACAAAAGTCACACAAAGGTAGTGTGCATCACTCTAAACCCCCAACAAAACAAAAAGGGAGGAGTCGAGGGAATTCACATTACATAGGATTTCAGTCCATTCCCTCACTCTATCACACACAAACGGACAACCGACTCCATAGCTCCCGAGTCCTGACTCCCTCCTATAGATCCGGTTGTTGCGCCCCCCCCCCCCCCCCAACAACGTCCAAAGGGTGGCATGGAGAAGGAGCCACCATATTGTCCTATTGCCTATGAGATGCCAGCTCTTGCCCCAATGCTCCATCAGATGGTGTATCTGACAATGCCGACCGATATCAATGTGAGTCCTCCTAGCAAGCTCTCCCTGCACTCCCTGTGAGTAGGTACAACCTAGAAACAGGTGGGTCTAGGGTCTTGATGTCCACCCCACACAGGCAGCAAGATGACTGGACTCTGGGGAGGAATCGGCCTAGTTTTTCTCGAGTAGGTGGTCTCCTCTGAGAGATCCTCCACATGAGAAGCTTCATTGTCAGTGGGCTCCTCGACCTCCAAACTTGCAGAGTGAGGCTATGATGAACACCACCATCGGAGATCCTGGCGTAGGCAGAGTTGACGGAGAAAGTACCCTCCTTTTCTCCCTCAAGACTATTCATCTTCTCTGTCTGGTAAATGATGAAATGGGAGGAGGAAAGAGAGGAGGTCCTGGAGTTGCACTAACTCCTCATCCCTGAGGGCCCTCTTAAAGGTCAGAGCCCAAGTGCGCCTTGACGAAAGGGAATCGAAAGCTTGGGACACCGTCCCCAAGGGGGCATTTGAAACCGTGTAGATATTGGTAAAGGAGGTCTTCAAAGTGAAGCCTCCACACCATTTGTCCTTTCAAAATAGACTTTGGTTGCCTCTTCCTAGAGGACCTAGGCGGACATGAACACCAAAAGAGAGGAAATCCCTGCAAGACTAGTTATCGCGCCACAAGGGGGAGGTTCTATGCAAAGGCACCGGAACAAACTCTCAAAATATCTTTCTGATATAGTACCTCTATTTGATTACCTGCCTCCACAACCTATCTTCTTCTATCTCCAGCCTCCACAATCATTTGCACAAGAGAGCAAGGTTGAAATCCCTCACATCTTTGATCCCCAACTCTCCCATTTCCTCGCTCGTAGCCACCCTACCACAAGCGATGTCATGCCACCTTTTGCATCTCCCACCACTACTATGTCAAAAGAATCTCCTCTGAATAGACTCAATCTTCTTGGCCACTGTCTTCGAGGTCCGGAACATGGAGAGAAACTAGATAGGAAGGCTATCTAGCACAGATCTGCACAAGACAGTGAAGACACGTCTGCCTCCATAAGATAACAATGTAGTCTTTCATCCAGTCCGCCTGGACTCGTTCCTCTGCACAATAGGAAGCCAATTTGCACAGTGAAGAGCACTCGAAGACAAAGGAAGACCTAGGTACGAGATAGGAAACTCTCCTATATTGCACCCCAAAATGCAAGCTGCCCTCCGAAGAGACCACTCTTCGATACTCATGCTCACTAGCATGCTCTTATTGAAGTTGACTTTAAGGTCAGTCACCTCCTCTGGCAACTCTAACAAGAGTCAAACTGTGAACAACTGCTCCTCTCCCTCAGCTAAGAAGAGGATAGTGTCATCCGCATACTGTAGGTGAGAGATAGTTATGGGGGCTGCTGAACATTTCGAGTCATCATGCCAGGACTAATGTATAAGTGCTGCTACTTTCGTTGATTTTTATTACCTCATGAATTCCATATATTATGTAGCCATTATTGTTTTTATTCAGATGCTATAGTTTTACTATGATAACTCTAGATGAAGAATGTTGCTCACCTTTACAAGTGCATTTTAGCTTTGGTACTAGTCTCTGTTTGATTAGGACTCAGAAAAGTAGGTTACCTCTGGTGAATATGCTTTCAGCTTTCCTTTCTTTCAATTTTTCTCCCAACTATTTAGGTCTGTGTATACAAGAAAACATCAGAGGAAAGATTTCCCACATTGAAGAAGTATTCTGATAAAGCACCTCCAACTGATAGATTTGCTACCCATGAAGTTAAAGCAGATCTAGAATTCAAAAGCATTGAGGATCCTAATAGAGTTGTTCCTCCTGAACAAAGAATTAGAGGCTATCAATATGGGCCCCAGGTAATTCCTGTTTCATCAGAGGAATTGGAGGCTGTCAGATTCAAACACGAGAAGAGTGTGAAACTTCTGGGATTTACAGATGTCTCCAATGTTTTGCGGTAAATTTCACTTCCTTTTTTCTGCTCGGGTACAAGGTTTGGTCAAATATTGTATCTATCCTTTCATCTTTGTCATTGACTTCAATGAACTTAAATTTACTACTATTATATCTGGCATATCTGAGAGTCCCATGGAATAGCTTGTTTTACTCAAGTTTTCCTTATGACATTTAATTGATCCCTGAATTTATCATCTCAGATAGCTTTAATTCTTAAGCTTTTGTGCTTTTAATAAACATACATACTAGAACATTGGGCATGTATGTAGAAGCTAAGTTCTCTTGACCTGAAAGAATTACATGAGTGTAACCCCAATCTGGTGCAATATTCAGGTTGAGAACACTTGTCGTGTTGTCGGGCACACCACTCACAGATTTCACATTGAAAGAACTATAGCAAGGCAGCAGGTAGAGAGAGGGGGCGAGACTGAGACCTTCTTAACATGGATGTGTGGGTGTGGCAGATTTCACATTGAAAGATATGTGGCAAGGAGGGAGGTGGAGTGGGAGTGAGGGAGGGAGAGACAGAGTAAGACCTTGTTAACATGGATGTGTGCCTGTGTGGGTGTGGGAGGGAGGGAGGGAGTGATGTCTGTGTATTTGCAAGGAGGGAGGGAGGGAGGGAGTAACATTGTGCCTTGATTTTCTAGATTGCAATGTCCTTTACTACGTCAGGGTTTTTGCATTATATTGCTCCTCACATGACCTGTATCTTGAAATTTTCTATGTTCTTTTGTTCAAGGCACCATTACTTGAAAGAAGTCTACACTTTTATTCCTGAACCGGGCAACAAAAAGGCAAGCATTGCTGTATCTTCCATAGCAAGAGCCATGAAGGAAATGAACAAGGTTGCAATTTTGCGGTGCGTTTGGAGACACAATCAAGCAAATGTTGTGGTTGGGGTATTGACACCAAATATATCTACAATGGATAACATGGTGATCTTTCAAACGCTGTGCATGCTTATATGACTATTCGATTGTTTTTTCCTTTTTCTTTCAAGTAAATGCGGCATTTTTATGAATATTATTAGCCATTCTCAGAACATACCATTATATCTTTGTTGAACAGCCGGATTCATTTTTTTTCAATGTACTTCCTTTTGCTGAAGATGTTCGGGAATTTCAGTTTCGGTCATTTAGGAGTTTTCCTTCTTCCTGGCAACCGAATGAACAACAACAGGAGGCAGCAGATAATCTAGTTAAGATGCTTGACCTTGCACCTTCTGAGCGGGATGAAACATTGATGCCTGATGTGACGCCAAATCCAGTATTAGAGGTAATATGTACATATCAAAATTTTGAGGGCAGACAACTTATTGAGAATGCTAAATTCTTTGATTCTGATGACTAGGTTTCTGAGGTTTCAGATTCAACCATGATGAGTGATGCTAGTATTTGCTCACACAATAATATCATCTTTATATTGCTTAAGATTGTCTTGTTGAGTGGATTACTAAGCTTGCTCTCTTTATATACTAACTTTTGTCGACATAATCAACTGCAGCTGATAACACTTTCACGCGGTAAATTTATTGATGTCAATTCTTTCAGTTTTTTTGCTCTTTTCTGTAGTTTGTGTTAGACATGAAATCCATGATAGCTTGGGAATGAAGGATACTGAGAGAAGCCTGATTGCCTGAACCATGGAGCGAGTCAATCGAGTGTTAATTGGACCAAACAAAGTATACAGAATGTAACTTCAATAAAATTAAGAAGCAAGTAAATCATAATTGATTCATTAAAGGTTCTGTCAGGTCAGTTCAAAATACCTTCTGCCAACCATTGTTTACAGGGATATACTATGCTTGGATCGAGGTCAGGAGGGCCAAGGGCCTGAATTGGATTGGTTGGCAGAAGACCAGGTCATGATAACTGAACACTAACCGACCTAGCTAGCTTTTGATACCTTGCCAGAAGGACGAAAAGCCTGCACAGTTTATATGTATTTGCTTGTGTCTGGGCTGGCCACCCTGTGAAAATTTGATTGTCATTACGACTCTAAAGCATTGTATTGGTCTTGTGATCATTTGGCCAAAACCTAGCATGGATCAGCTGATCTCAACCTGGTATCAGCTGGATCAATCAGTATGAGTTGGCTGGACACTAATCTGGTTTTGCTGATTGTGTCTGACCAATTAAAGGAATCAGGAATTTCTTTTAGATGATAGGTTGCCTTCTAAACCTTTTAGATTGAATGTATTAAAGATTTTAGCCATTCAGGGGAAAAGGTTTGTGGGCGGCTTTCATGGATTCTGTCCATAAACGTTGCAATTTTGTCTCTTAGATGATAGGCCCTTCTTTTACCATGCCATTTTACAGTAGGTGGAGTGATAAGAGCCTTGTCTTGTTAACACGTTCCTTTATATGAATATTACAGTAATTTTCCTTACTGGATTATATATCTACATGTTTACCTGAACTCCATATTTTGTCATTAATAATGGGATTTTCATCAGTTCTATATCTATATTTGATCCAGCTTTTGTGTCCTTTGACACATTCAATTTCCAAGGTACTGTCTGGTAGCTTCTATATTCCTGTTTGTCAATACCCATATCTTGAAAGAAGTTTAACATAGCCATTGATTGTTGCTTTGTTGCAGCGTTTTTACCGTTATCTTGAGCTGAAGTCAAAGAATCCAGATGCAGAAGTACCTCCTGTCGACACAAGTCTAAAACAAATAACTGAACCTGATCCAGATCTTAGTTGTCAAAACAAGTCTATCATAGATGCTTTCCATAGTTGTTTTGAACTGAAGGACAACCCAAAGGTCAAACTTTACTGGTTGTGTTTCTTTTTTCTGGAAACATTAACTTTTGGAGACCTTTTTAGTTGACTTGGCTCACATGTTATAGAGGAAGTCTTCAAAACGATTACGGGGTGAAGTGCGTTCAGCATCAAAAGAAATGGTAGATCATGGTTGTGGTAATGGTGCATATGCTATAGCTAATGAAGATTCGTCCTCAATCAAAGTGGATAAAATTGGAGATCTTACTCCTGTCAAAGACTTCGAATCCATGATTGCTCGCAGAGATAGCTCAGAGTGGGTCACCAAAGGAATAAGAGAGATGAAAATTTATATTCATGACCTGCTAGAAAATTCTTATGAAGGTGATAGCTATCCAAAGGCCGTGGAATGTCTGATGGCACTTAGAAACGGTTGTATCCTTGAACAGGTAAATATTTCAGCTTAGTGCCATGAAGGTCGAGCATCTAGTTATGGAAATTCACTTGTCATTTTTTAACAGGAATGTTTTTTTTTGTCAATTTGATGTATGGAATCCTGTGCCTCCATTCTTTTTTTGACTATTAGTAAATGGCTAATAGTGTCTGTCTTAAGTCTTTTTCAACATCAAGGCAATAATGAAATCATGGTCTGCAGTACCAGTACTGGTTTCGGTACCGGTCGGGGGTGGTACTGGTACGTACCCCCCGGGTACCGGTATGGTACCACCCGGCGGTTGGTCCTCTATATTAGTATATTTATAGTTATATATATGGGTTTAAAATTTAAAAATGTAGTAAAAATAAAAAATAGGAACAGTTAATAGAGTGTAAAATCATACATGATTGAACACATCCAACAATCTAACCCTTAAGTTTGAAAGTTTAGAACCATAAAATACTTTATTTCTTCACCATTAATGCAGTGAAATTTGAAACTTAAAACATGTGATTGAGAAATTAAGTCATCGAGAATACAATCATACATACTCAATAATGGTCATATGAATGTGGATCTTGGTCCCTTGGTAGTGCATATTCATAACTAAATAACGCATCAGCCATTTCAGTTCCATTTGCCCAAGATATTAGATTCTCCAGCTTCATCTCCAGTGGGCTGAGTCTGCTGACCCCAAAACTCCCAACGAGAAGAATAACCTACATAAATTTTTTTAAGGTGAGTAGTACGACTGATGTATTAAAAGTAAAAGAAATTAAGAAGAGATATACAATTATAATAATTAAGAATAACCTGCATAATGAGATTGGTCTTGTGTTTAGGTGCAGTTGTCCCCAAAAGTCTTGCGGTCTTATGCTATCATCTTGCGGCCAAGTGTCCCAGTGAGAGTGTGAGCTTCCTCCATGTTCTTGCTGCCTCCAAGACTGCCAATCCCAATGCTCAACACCTCCATATGTACCATAACTATGATCATCTTGTTCTTGTCGACTAGCTTGTATTGCCCAAAAAGTTGGACAACATCCTCGACACTGTACAGGTTCTATGCATCTCTCATCATCATCACCTGATTCATCTTCTCATCTACGAAGTGATTGACTACCTAGACGAGGTGGTTTGGGTTGACCCTCATCTCAATGTCTTGTGCTTGATTACCCAAACCCTCATCTCAATGTCTTGTACTTGATTTTATTTTATATGCTTGACTTTGCCCCTTTTCTCTTTTTTTTTTCTTTTATGGAGCTCTGGATGGAGGTGGAGACTCGAGCATCCTTGGTGGCTGGACATCAGGTTGAGGCTCATCAAGATCATCATCAACCTCAACATCATCCAACTCTGATGCGGGACGGATGACGACCGGGCTAAGACGTACGACGGACTTGATGTGCGGCCAGCACTAACACGCTAATGGCAAGCCGGGCGGCTGACCACCGTGGCGTTCTCCGGGTGGAGACGTCTCTCAACAACACTCTAACTAGCCCGACGATCGTCCCTTGCGAGGGAAACGTGGGGATCGCAGCGGTTAAGGAACCACTGTCGCCTAGGGTGGTGCAGTCCGAGCTCGGTGCTCGACTGGAGCTAAGGAACGGCTCTCACTCACACACAATCGTGGTAATTGTAGCTGGCTAACGGCCCTAATCTCACAAACGCAGCATGATAGAACATATACTAAATCAGCAAAGTGAGAGAGGAACGAAGCGCATACCTCCACGACTAGGCGTGGGGAGGGATTCTTGGCCGAATTCAAACAACCCCAATACACACAATTGTTAAGTTTACAATTTCAGAACCTGATGCCCACTCCACGCAGGGAGGTAAAGGGTTACAAACACCAATTTTGGGGTTGTTGGAACCCGGGTTGACGGGCCGCACTTGCAGGAGGCGAGGGAAGCGAGTCGGAGCCGATCGAGTGGGCCGAATGGAAGTCGACTCGGTTCTGCCCGCGCTGCTCACCCTGCGCAGCGAACTTGCGAAGGCCGGTGTGCCAAGATCCGATGCCCGATCTGAGTTCCGTTTGTTGGAGAACGTCGGCGATAGGACGAAGATCGTCTGCTCCGAAGGGCGCGATCAGATCTTTTCAGATCTTGGCGCAGCAGTGACTGATCTGAGCTTATGGTTTTGTGCACTCAGAACTGCACAAGAAGACAAATAATTATCGAAAAATTGGCTCCCGATGTCGGATCGAGGCGCCGTTTGTGGGAGCTCGTCGGCGACGTCCAGAGGAAGACGCAGACCGAAGCGCTTGTATAGATCTGCAAGGGATGAGGCGGGGCAGACTCAGGAAGTCCGCTCTTGTTCTGAGTCGGGTCTGCACAGATCAGCTTGCGTGATCCCACGAAAATTGTCGCCACGATCCGCACAGATCTCGGATCGAGACGAGATCGGCGACAGCGCGAAGAGGACTCAAAATCCTACGATCACTCCGAAAATCAGCTCCAGAAGACTTGCGAGGAGATCTGGAGAATTTTGGAATCAGTAAACTCCAGATCTGGACAACAGGCTCGGGCAGATCTGAGCGCCGTCACGAAAAGAATTGCTGCCGGCGATCCAGAACTCCGATCGACGCGAAACCACCTCTGAAATCTTCTTGACTCGATGAAGTATCAATGATAATTTTCGTGGAACCAGATGAGAAGGGGATGGAGAGGATATAGGGGCGAGTCACACGCCCAGATTCAATCCCGTCACAGGATTGGGTAGGGCATCACGTCCATGGGGGGGGGGAAGAGAATCACTCTCTCAACTCAAAATTCTTTCACCAAAAACTTCATTAACTTCTTCCCTTACACTATACACATGTTTACATAGGAGTTGGCAAGGGGTAGGGGGGATGGGAGCTTCGATGGAACAAGGGGAGGGGGAGGGGCTGCGCCCCTTTGACAATGAGAGGGAGAGAGGGGGGGACAAGGAGACATAGACTCACCTACTTTCACCTACCTTTGAAATTCAAAGGGGAGGGGGGGTAGGTGGCAGCCATTCTTTTGGACCAGCAGCCTTCTCCATATTCCCTTGTGGTAAATGAGAGAGGGAAGAAAAGAAAATAAAAAAACTATCCTAATACATCCAAAGAAGGGGGCGCCCCCTTCATGGGCCAAGCTTGGGCCAAGTTTGGTCCAAGGCCACCCTTAAGCCCATTCACCCATGCATGGCTTATGGCCCTTCCAACCTAGGTGGCCCGTGGCCCATGATAGAAGGAAGCCCAATTGGGCCTTAAGTGGCTTATGGATCCATCATGAAGCCTAATGGCCACTCCCCCTTAATGGACTCTAAAGGGCTTAAACCAAATGGCTTAATAAGAGCCTTACAATCAGCCCAAAATGAAAACCCAAGTAACAATACACATTACAAGCCCAAATTCAATGCAAACAAAGGCTAAAAGTACCCAAACTCAAGCCAAACTGTCTCCATTTCAAAGGGAAGCCGATGTAGCCCGATTGGTGCTCCGCGTATGGTACCGTCGGCTCGCCGGTTCGTGCTACTCGCTCGCTCTGGTGTCCGCACCAATTCTCCCTGGGTGGGAAGAACTCGACCCCGTCGAGTAAGGGTCCTGTGGCTTGAACTCTCCGCATGTGATCAAGGCGTTGTTCATCGTGGGGCATCCTCGCCAACGCACTAAGAAGTGTTGGTAGGCTCCATTGCTTGTGATGATCACCTGCTCATCCAGTATACAATCTATATGCTTGCGTTGCGGCTGGAAGAGGTGGACTCTCGGGTGATGTGTCACTTACAACAGAAGGATAAAGCCCGAAACTCACTAGGGATCATCGCGAGTTTTTTGATATGCTACCAGATCATAAACATTGAACGTCGAACTGACACCATAGTCATCCGGTAGTTCAATAACGTACGCATTCGAACCCACTTGTTTCGTGACTCGGGAAGGGCGGGTATCACGGACCTAGAGTTGCTTCACGGCCCCAAGAGGAAACCGTTCAGGTATGACCCTGATCATGACGTACTCTCCCTTTTGAACTCACGGACGTGTAGCATGCATCAGCTAACTCCTTATACGTGCATGGTTGGCCTTTGATTGGGACACACTTAATGCAAACCATATGCGTGAAAGAAAACAAACTGTAGAAACAAACAGACACACACATGACCTTAGACAAACCTAGACACCAAACAAACAATGCAACCCAAAGTTGGGGAACTCTTAGGCACCTAACATGAACCTACTGACTTCTAAATGGGGGTTCAGAGGTTCGGGAGGATCACACCCAAGTGCACATCGCCCTGGGTACCCGGGTCGGCAGCATGCTCTTCTAAAAGCGCATCAAAATACTCCTTCTCAAGTTCGGGGTCCGCCTCATAGATGACCTCCACTAGCTCCGGTGGGGAGTCGCGGACTGGAGTGTCCGAAATAGCCAATGATTCCCGAGTGGGACACTTGGCCGCAAAGTGGCCAATTCCACCACACTTATAGCACTGGTCACGTGGCTCTGTGCTAGAAGATGCTCCACCGGTCATCGGTCCCTTTCCCTTGTCTTCTCGTCGGGCCATGGGTGATGGGAGCTGAGGTCGGGTAGGCAATGTGGGCTGCTGGGGGTGTGGGGTGGGGGTTGGTGCCTGTGGGCGAGGGTCCCTTGGAGGGAGAGACCGAGGCCTGAGAGCAAAGGGGTCCTGGCGAGGGGGTTTCGGAGGACGAACCATTGGAAATCGGCTATAGGAACTAGGTGTGGTTCGAGAGTCGGACCCACGCTGAGGGATGGTTCCCGGTCGTTGGACGGGAGCAAAATCTGACTCAAACTGCTCTAATTCGAGAGCAGCCTGATAGGCGGCCTCTAAGGTGGTCACATTGCGGCGAAAGAGTTCGTACTGATAGTGGGGCCGCAGACCACGACGGAAGCGAGAAACAGGCATCGTGCTCTCTTCCGAGATGTCACATCGCAAAAAATATTCATCAAACTCTGCGATGTACTCGGACACAGACCTATCACCTTGGGTGAGGTTTTGCCACCGATCAATGAGTCGTTGACGGTACGAGGTGGGAAGATACTTAGTTCTAAGTCTATCCTTCATCTCATCCCAAGACTCAACTGGGGGCTCTCGACGCTGATAGAGCAAGCTCTCCACATTGCGCCAATATGTTTGCGCTTGCCCTAACAACTTCATTTTTGCAAACCTGACTCTCCGGAGGTCCGTCATTTCGAACCACTCGAAGTACCTATCCATGTCGGCCTCCCAATCGAGATAGGTCTTTGGGTCCAAAGACCCGTTGAAAGTGGGAGGGTCTGCTCGCACGGTCCTAAGGACTCTATCGTCCTCCTCATCTCTTGGCTGATGAAAGCCATGACGGCGTCGGCCATTCCCCCCATATGCATTATCGGACCCATAGTCTTCTAGACCAAGGTCACGATGTTGTGGTTCGATGGCCTGTTGCCGGGCGTTTTGAGGAGCGGGTGGGGGCTGGTTTTGGGTCGCGGGAGCGGCCTGGACTTGGGCCATGGGAGCGGGTTGGCCTTGGGCCACCGCGGGAGGAGGTGCGGGTGGGCCCTGAGCCGTTCCAGGGGGGTCCCCGTGTGACATCCTATCTAACCGTCCAACTAGATCTTGGACAGACCTGTCGGATGTCTCCATGCGTTCCTCCATGGCTCGAAGGCGACCATCTATATTTTCGGAGAAGTTCCGAAAGGTGGCTTCGGACCGGTCCATCCGAGCCATAATGGCCATCATTGCCTCATGTAAGGAGTGGAAGTCTCCCGAGGCGGCATCTCGTGGGTTAGCCATAGAAGCGGGGCGATGGTATTGGGTACCACGTCGGGTGGGCATGCAAAGACACGAAGGTTGGAATGCACTAACTAAGAACCTAGACTTAAACCGATATCCGGTACGAGGCGGAGGTTCGATCCGAAGAACTCCTCACGCGAGTGAATCACCTTCCCGATAGGCGTAACCTAACGATCGGACGACACCTGTTAATATACCGAATATTGGAATGCAAATGCAACCTTGGACTTAAATGACCCTAGACTTAAATCGACGCTCTGATACCAATTTGATGCGGGACGGATGACGACCGGGCTATAAGACGTACGACGGACTTGATGTGCGGCCAACACTAACACGCTAAAGGCAAGCCGGGCGGCTGACCACCGTGGCGTTCTCTGGGTGGAGACGTCTCTCAACAGCACTCTAACTAGCCCGATGATCGTCCCTTGCGAGGGAAACGTGGGGATCGCAGCGGTTAAGGAACCACTGTCGCCTAGGGTGGTGCAGTCCGAGTGCGGTGCTCGACTGGAGCTAAGGAACGGCTCTCACTCACACACAATCGTGGTAATTGTAGCTGGCTAACGGCCCTAATCTCACAAACGCAGCATGATAGAACATATACTAAATCAGCAAAGTAAGAGAGGAACGAAGCGCATACCTCCACGACTAGGCGTGGGGAGGGATTCCTGGCCAAATTCAAACAACCCCAATACACACAATTGTTAAGTTTACAATTTCAGAACCTGATGCCCACTCCACGCAGGGAGGTAAAGGGCTACAAACACCAATTTTGGGGTTGCTGGAACCCGGGTTGACGGGCCGCACTCGCAGGAGGTGAGGGAAGCGAGCCGGAGCCGATCGGGTGGGTCGAATGGAAGTCGACTCGGTTCTACCCGCGTTGCTCACCCTGCGCAGCGAACTTGCGAAAGCCAGTGCGCCAAGATCCGATGCCCGATCAGAGTTCCGTTTGTTGGAGAACGTCGGCGACAGGACGAAGATCGTCTGCTCCGAAGGGCGCGATCAGATCTTTTCAGATCTGGGCGCAGCAGTGACTGATCTGAGCTTCTGGTTTTGTGCACTCATAACTGTACAGGAAGACAAATAATTATCGAAAAATTGGCTCCCGATGTCGGATCGAGGCGCCGTTTGTGGGAGCTCGTCGGCGACGTCCAGAGGAAGACGCAGACCGAAGCGCTTGTACAGATTTGCAAGGGATGAGGCGGGACAGACTCAGGAAGTCGGCTCTTGTTCTGAGTCGGGTCTGCACAGATCAGCTTGCGCGATCCCACGAAAATTGTCGCCACGATCCGCACAGATCTCGGATGGAGACGAGATCGGCGGCAGCGCGAAGAGGACTCAAAATCCTACGATTATTCCGAAAATCAACTCTAGAAGACTTGCGAGGAGATCCGGAGAATTTTGGAATCAGTAAACTCCAGATCTGGACAGTAGGCTCGGGCAGATCTACGCGCCGTCACGAAAAGAATTGCTGCCGGCGATCCAGAACTCCGATCGACGCGAAACCACCTCTGAAATCTTCTTGACTCGATGAAGTATCAAGGATAATTTTCGTGGAACCAGATGAGAAGGGGATGGAGAGGATATAGGGGCGAGTCACACGCCCAGATTCAATCCCGTCACAGGATTGGGCAGGGCATCACACCCATGGGGGGGGGGGAAGAGAATCACTCTCTTAACTCAAAAGTCTTTCACCAAAAATTTCATTAACTTCTTCCCTTACACTATACACATGTTTACATAGGAGTTGGCAAGGGGTAGGGGGGATGGGAGCTTCGATGGAACAAGGGGAGGGGGAGGGGCTGCTCCCCTTTGACAATGAGAGGGAGAGAGGGGGGGACAAGGAGACATAGACTCACCTACTTTCACCTACCTTTGAAATTCAAAGGGGAGGGGGGGTAGGTGGCAGCCATTCTTTTGGACCAGCAGCCTTCTCCATATTCCCTTGTGGTAAATGAGGGAGGGAAGAAAAGAAAATAAAAAAACTATCCTAATACATCCAAAGAAGGGGGCGCCCCCTTCATGGGCCAAGCTTGGGCCAAGTTTGGTCCAAGGCCACCCTTAAGCCATTCACCCATGCATGGCTTATGGCCCTTCCAACCTAGGTGGCCCGTGGCCCATGATAGAAGGAAGCCCGATTGGGCCTTAAGTGGCTTATGGATCCATCATGAAGCCTAATGGCCACTCCCCCTTAATGGACTCTAAAGGGCTTAAACCAAATGGCTTATTAAGAGCCTTACAATCAGTTCAAAATGAAAACCCAAGTAACAATACACATTACAAGCCCAAATTCAATGCAAACAAAGGCTAAAAGTACCTAAACTCAAGTCAAACTGTCTCCATTTCAAAGGGAAGCCGATGTAGCCCGATTGGTGCTCCGCGTATGGTACCGTCGGCTCGCCGGTTTGTGCTACTCGCTCGCTCTGGTGTCCGCACCAAACTCTCCCTCTGCCCAAGCACGATCGGAGGGGTCAAATATAGGTTCATCTAAAGGACTTGCCTCAACCCATGCACTCAAGGGATGCTCCTCATCAAATAATTCCTCCAAATCAATGTCTCTCACTGGCAACCCCTTCTACCTCTTCTGCCCACTCATGGTCAGCCACCCTCTTTTGCAATAGCCTTTGTTACTCAGTTTAGTGTGCACAAGACTGAAAGTACTCCAGTTCTTTTCTCACTCACTAGCAGCTATAGTTTGGCTAAGAACCTGGATAGCGATGTCTGCTAATGCATTCATACCCATACTTCTCACAGTTGCCTACCACTAAGCTATTACAAAGAAAAAAAAATGCAAACTTAGCATAGAAATTAGTGTAACAAAGTACAAAAAAATCTTATAATATATTTATATTTGGACTATACTTCATAACAGTATTTTGAATCTCTGATAGGCCAAAAACACTCATTTTCAACTTGAACTCATCGATTTTATTCTCAGCTTTCTCATTTCTTGACATCACACTTAACAACGCTTGTATCACCTCATCATTTGCATGAAACCTTGCACTATATTCGTAACGAGGGTTTTAGAAATATCGTGCACATATTAAATCACAATCACATCACACAAATTAGAGGTTAAAAATTGATAAGTTATTATAAAATAGAATTAGTGTATACACATCTTACTAGCTGTATGCAACTCATGGTGAAGTGTACCTTCCCACTTACCATGAATGATGCCCCACCATCTCTGATATGTGTTTGGAAACCTTTTTTGGATTCTTTCTTTGGCCCTATCCATAGGTTCATAGGCATCCCATGTCATTTTTTGTCATCGTCATCTACTATCCTCAAAACTTGCATAATTGGCTCAACAAACTTGAGATACCTTTGAATATTTTCCTGGAAGCTCTGTTTCTCCACAAGTGTTTTCACCACTTTCGTAGTTTTCTTTGCATTTTGACCAAGAGTTTTCACATGCTTTACATACATTTTTTTCTTGATGAGGTCTCTAATTGTCACTCAATTCTTAGACAAGCTCTCTAAAGTCAAGAACTGTGTGGCAAATCTAATCAGGGGCGGGTCTGATGATGTTGTGATCTCCTATTTTTTGCTTGAACATAGCAATGATGCGATGGTGGCCATGAATGAAACTATTGATTATCTGTGCATCGTGAATGACAGATCCAACCTCTGCTGATGCTCCAATATCGTCTAGCATGAGATCTAAACTATGTGCTGCACATGGAACCCAATACAGATGCTTTTGTCTCTCCATCAGCATATGACCAACCCTTCTATAGTTTGCTACATTATCAGTAACTTGGACCACTCTCTCCTCTCCAACTTCCTCAACAATTTGATCCATGAGATTGCATAAGAATTCAACATTTTTGAGATTGTTAGAAACATCAAATGATTTTAAGAACATTGTTCCATGTGGACAATAAACAAGGAAGTTTAGCAGTTGTTTTCTAGTGGTCCCTGTCTATACACTCTATCAAATGAGTCTATCCATGTTTGAAGCTCACGAACTTCCTCATCAAGCAAAGGAGCATATATGTCCTTTGACTTAGGTGCAGGAATACCTAAGCCACCTCATGCAATGGAGTCATCATAGTTTGAAAGTATGGATTATCAGCTGCATTTGTTGGAGCATTTGCATAAAAAACCATTTAGAAATATGCTTCCATTGTTGTAATGCAACTTTTTTCACTTGCTTCCATCCCCTCAAGACATTCTTGATTGTTTTTTTGTTGAGCATCATCTTTCCAAAACAAGTTGTGATCCATTGGTCCAACCGATGGATTTACAGGAGATGTAAGATCACCTCCGCAACCAAGAGGACTTTTGTTGAGCAGACATAGTGTTTGATCTAGCAAATGTGGGCGGCCTTACTCCTCTCCCCACTGCAGTACTCCTAGAACGTTGCAATTCACCAGTTGACGAAGTGCCATGCCCAAATTTATGCATCTCATCCTCATGAAGATGCCTCATGCTTTCATGCATTGCTGCTTTGAAAGTTGGATCCTCATAACTTTCTTCATCACCTTCTCTATGAAAACCACTTCCTGATGCTATGATTGGTGGACCTTGTATACCTTGATTGCTGTTCTCCTCTAGCATTTCTTGCTCATTTCTCTTGCTCACTTCTTGTTTTCCTTTCAGAAGGTCTTTGAACATTTGTCTTATCTCATCTGATGCTTTAGAGCATGGTAGAATTTCTCCTCTTTTTCTTGCCAAGTGTTCTTTTATTCTAGATATCCCTCCACCCATTTCCTTCTCACATAAATTGCATTTGACTCCTTGTCTTTGGATTAATTGAAGTGGCATATTGTCACCCTGGATCATCATTACGGCCTGCCATATCTATATAAAATGTATTAGATATAACATATTAATAACTAATTAAATTAAGTTGAAATGTAATTGAATGCTCAATAACCCCAATCTGACTACATAACATGCAATTGATGCTCAATTGCATTTAAATCAAGTTAATTTCAGAAAAATTCCAATTTAAGAACCCTAATTAGGGTTCAAATTAGAGATTACCTGAAATTATATTAAATTATAGTGCAATCTAACATGATTAACTTCAATCAGACTACATAAGATGTAATTGATGTTCAATTACATCTAACTTTGATTAATTTTAGAAAAATCCTAATTTTGGAACCCTAATTAGGGTTCGAATTAGGGATTTTCTGATTTTATATTAAATGCACTTCAACACTCATTAAACTCAATCAGATCACATAACTTGCAATTGATGTTCAATTGCATCTAAATTAGATTAATTTTAGAAAAGTCCCAATTTTGGAATCTTAATTAGAGTTCAAATTGGGGATTTTCGTATTTTACATTAAGTGAGAGTGCAATCTAGCACTTAATAACCCCAATGGTTCAATTAAACCATGTAAGATGTCAATCCATAATTTTATTTAACATTTAATTTTTTAGATAAAAATATTATTTTTTGTTTGAAAACAGGGTTTTCGGCAAGGAAATCGCCGGATCTGCTGGCCGCCGGCTGGATCAGCTCATTGGCGGCGGGTTCGGTCGGCGTCTGGTGGTGATTGTCGGCTGGATCGGCAGTGGAGGGCCTGTGCGCGTGGGGGAGCCTCCTGCGGCCGCTGTTGCGGCTGGATCTTGTATCATGGATGGCGTCGCGGTGTTGATTGTTGGCGGTGGTGGTCGGCGGGATGATGGTGGCTGGCAGACGTCCGACGGCCGACTGGTGGTGGGCCTGGTTGCACCGCTGCCTGCTGGAGGGGGGTCCTGCTCAAGGGGAGGGGTGAAGGGAGGGCTCGCAAATTCACGGGACTGCAAAGTGCAGAGCCCGTGAGCCTGGGAGCCCTTGTATCGAGCGGTCCTGATGGGGCGAATCGGGCGGAACTGGTCGAACCCGATTCCACCCCAGTTCGTTCCCTTTTGTCTTTTTTAAATTGATATCGGCCGGAACCGGACCAGTCGGGTTTGGTGCCGAGGCATACCGCCCAGTACCGGTATGTACCGGGTGGGTACTGCAGACCATGAATGAAAACTCTATTCAACATCACAGCAATAGCCCATATGTGTAGACAATGTGTACCAGACATTTCTTAATACTGCTATACAAACGTGACTCTGTCATCTCTATAATACAAGTGTAATTAGCGAATATATACATGTTAGATCACGATGCAATTAATTTCTCACTTTCGTTTGGTTATAATTAACTTTATGTATACTGAAGAAAAGTTAAAAATTGAAGATCCCAAGGACTGCCTAAACAACCAGCATGATATTTTCATTTGTAAACAATTATCTCTACACCAACGAAGGACCACTGATGATACTTAAGCATCCTTTCTGAGTTTCGCAAACATGTTATTGAAATTGCATTCGCAAAAGCATGCAGGGATTATTATTCTTGCACTTGATTTATGCCTAAACATCTAGATCGGTGGTGTATAGGAGCCTAAGGAGTTCAATCAATTTTTATGTGGCCTTCATGAGAGATGGAAAAATACTGATCTCCGCAACTTCTTCGACGTCATTGCATCCAAGAACATCACACTGATCAGCAAAACAGAGGCAGCTGACAGGTTTGCTTTTTCCAATATTGTCTCCTGTTTGGCTGAGTTTACTTGGAAATTGCGCTTATTTTCTTGATGACATTTTCTTTTAACTTCCATGTATGCTTCCTTAAGCAGTGATTTGACAGATGATGAGGCCAAAAATTTTCCAGTTAAAATCGAGATGCCAACTCAATTGGTTTAGTCATTGTTTGAGCAGTGGGTGACGTTGATCCGGTGATGATTATGTCTCAAGTGTTATGGTTTTGTTCTTGTTAAATCAGATTTATGCATATGGTTATTATTGCCATTTCTTCACATTGACACAGACTGGCACGCGATGCTTTTGTTTCTTCATCAGTATGTTGACAGATGTTGATATGGCAAGCGCGTGCCTATGTATACTGAGCTAAGACAACAATCTCTTTGATGCTTTATAACTGGTCTCCCATTCCGGCAGAGTTCATGTGAAGTAAGCCATGCTGTTGGATTGTTACTCCGCGAATCTTGATGGTTTGTAAAAGTTTTTGCCCAGGCTTACATAGATCGTCCCCCCCCCCTCCTTGTGCATGAATGTGAAATTGCTATGTATACTGGATTTTAGATTAGGCAGGGGTGTCATCTTTTATGAAGAGTTGATACCATTTGTCATTAGTTGTTTTCAATTCCATTGTGGCTTTTCCCAATCTCCCTGTGTTGACGAAGACAAAAGAGTCTGATTCAGCTCACTCATAGATCGCCTCTTGGGAATTCATTATTTGACGGTGAAAAAACAACAAATGTTTTCTCACGCGGTGAGGCAACGCTAAGCCATGCTGATTCCCTGTTGATAACAATTTGTGCCATCTGCGTGAAAAATGGTCTGTGAAGAAGCTGACTTCGGGTTGTATTCTCCACTCTTTTGAAAGGTGTCTTGGTAAGGCTGTTGTTTGATTTAACAGTTCCTTCTAATCATTGCTCTTGATCCGGAAAATGCTCTTCTTGCTCAGATTTGTCTTGACCAACTTTAACCGAGTCAGCCTTAATTTGATCGAGTATCTAGTCTAACGGTCGATACATACGCTTAAGCACATCTCGTGAGCTCGCCAGGGCAAATGACAAATGCGGCTTAAAACGTGTTAGTTTTAAGACTGAGCTCCGGGTATAAAATGGTGTGATATGGCTCGTCTCTAAGGGTTTGTAGAGTCACACGGGCCCAAGCCCACAATGCAGCAAACGGTAATCGCTTAGCCCTTGTGGGAAACACCTGTGAAGGAGTCCAAGTTCCAAGGTGGGACTGTGTGGAAAGGCGAAGCACCCGCTTCTATTAAATCCGCTTTCGAGCGATTGTAAAATTTGAGAGGGGTTTGTAGAGGCTTTTAAATTTTGTAAAGAATATATTTAAGTCATTTTAAAAAGAACCAGATCGGTTGACTTGATGTTTATTCCGATGAGTGATGCTTGTTGCATGTCCATGGTGTGCGGCTTCAATACAAACCTCTGTCCTGGGATGGCTGGTTGGAGAGAGAGAGAGAGAGAGCCATGGGACCATCCTTGGGCATGGAGTCCACACTTCTCTCTCCATGTGTCCCCCCCTCCCCATTGGTCCCACCTTCGGGTGGGTATCAAGCATTAGTCTACTTTGATTGGGCGGTCAGAGCTGAGATGACGTCAGCTCCATTGTCTGACATCACCTGTACTCTCCACTAACAAAAAAAAGGTGTCAGTTTGAGGCTGACCCTAGCCTTCACCCAACTCCCCGCCGGTTGTGGGTGCCTCGACGCAGACGCGTCATGTAGTGTTAAAGTCCTCTCCTGCCGAGGGAAACGCTTGCAGGACCCCTCGGCGGCGACAGTTGGAGAGAAGGGCAGCGCTACTCTCGACAGAAAACAGGGCGGTTAACTGGTGATTCGCTGCCGCATCCCATAATAGGGGAGACGTCTAATGGGAAAACGTTTAAGCTTTGTGGCACTGATGAGACGTATCCCATAGAACGACGAAAAGGCTTTACCCATGACTTACGTTTATTATGGATAATTGAAAAATGAAACCAAAGTACAAAATAGGGGGAACAATGCCCATGAAGGGAGAACAACCGTGATAAAAAAAAAAACTCTCAAACGCCGCGGATTTTTTTGTTTGCATCAAACAGAGTTAACAGAGACTGCTGGCCACATGGAGACACACGCCGCCGTGGTTCTCTTATTGGGCTGCAGCAGGTACCTTCTGGTTTGGTTTGAACACGTACTTGATGAGGGACTCCTTGATGGGCAGGAGCTCGGGGAACTCGTTCTTCAACTTGTTGGTGTCCAACTCGTTGTTGCTCCTGGGGGCAACTATCACCTTGGCCTGCTCCTCCAGGGTGAAGTTCTTCCAGGTGAAGTTTGGATCCACGTACTCTCTGTACATCTCCAAGATTTCGTTGTGGCTGACCACACCCGGGTTTGTGAAGTTCCAGATGCCGGTGAGGTTCCGCTTGGCCATGTCGATGGAGATGGGCAGGAGCTCATCCAGGATGGTCATGGAGTTGGGGATGTCGACAACCTTCTCGTATCGAGTGATCTTGGTAATGAAGTTGCGAGCGTTGGCAAGATCGGAGGAGATCGGCATCCTGACGCGAAGGGTGCAGACGTTGTCGTAGCACTTGAGCAGCTCTTCCACCTGTACCGATTCAACCCAAAAAAAGAGGGGGGGGGGGGAAGGCGGAGGGGGGGAAGAAAAAGGAGAAAAGATCAACCAAGAAGCATGCCACCTCATTCACATAAGACCTATCACACACCACCTTTGAAACAATATGGTGGGTGAATTGAGATAGATATTTATCGAAGCACACGTGCAAATGTGAGAACAAATTAACATGGAAAGGAAGAGAAGTATAGCTTTGCTACATCAAGAGCTTGTCTTACATATTATTAGTCTAATTCATATATCTAACATTTCAATGCAGGCTTCCATAAGAAAAACCTAACACTCGATACAAGAACATTTGAGTGCTGGAATTGAGATCAAAATCAAATTTTGCCACCGGAAAAAGGCACCCTTTCCAATAAAACTAGATAATGAATTATACCAGTCTTTAGTACATGGTGAAATCATACCAGTCTTTTTTCGAGGAATGAATTAGTTAACTGATTATGACCCTGAAATGCACGTAAGAATATCACGTTTTCACTGTTCATCCAAGGCAATCACAGTTCATTCAATTTAATGGGTTGCCGATTTGACTGAGACCAGATTTGAATTGCCATCAGCATCAAGTAGAGAGGTTCTAGAGGACGATCTTACTGCAGAAAGTCGAGGTCTCTTTGTTAATCGAGTGAGTTTGGGGGCGAATACGCCATTCGCCCCCTCCCCTCGAATAAGTCGTTCTACCCATTCAGGTCGAATGAGTTACTCGGCCAAAAAAAGTTTTTGCACATGTTTCACCCCTATTCAAGGTATAACCCATCATCCTATCAAACCAGATTAGGCATGCTACTGGCAAAACCGGGAAGTCACCGGGGAATACGCCATCCGCGAATGGCGTATTCAGTTTTCAAACTGGGAAAGGTATCGTGGCCCAGAGTGGCATTGTCCTGAGACATTTGCACACCAATATTGATAATGCAGGTAAGAAGGTGATTCCCCAGAAAAGACATCTTGCAACAATCAGTACGTACTGAGTTATATGTGGAGCTCCATCAACTAACCAAGGGATAACTTTTGGGGAAGAGGAGGACCTTGCCGGTTTGTTTCTCGAACTGTCTGTTGGGTTTGCTAACCGAGGAGAGAGAAAAAATGCGGGACCCACCATCTCCTCTCACACACAACCACTCTTGAAGAGGCGAAATCTCGCGCTGAGTCCTGAGCGGGCTGTGGATCACCAGAAGATGAACTGCAAGATAGGGAAACGTATCAGAGGGCCCAGGGGATTTTCCTGGGGCAAAACCCTCCGATGGCTAAGTCAGTAGAGCTGCGGTGGAAGCAATGATGGGGAGGAGAAAAGCAGGTGCGCGAGATTCCTCTCCACCAAAGGGGTGAAGCGGATTGCTCAGGAGTTTCGAGTGTGAGTGCCTTAATGGCTCCCTTTTTTCTTCTTACCTTCCACCGGAGGGTAGCCCTGGTTTAAATAGTATGCCGCCGTCAGGAGTCCTGTGAGCTGAGGGGTCTCCGACGGGAGTTACGTCCTCAACGTGGACTTTCATGGCCTTTATCGTGGGAGCGTTATCGCCTTGAAGTCCAGCGGCTTCTTGATTCCCCTGTCCGTCGGGGACTCTTAACGGCAGCATGAACGGATAATGTCTGGTCTGGCCGAGCTCCTGAAACGCCAGCCCTGTCCGGGCGATGAGCATAGCTCGGTGAAAGAAGGGTCGGGTAGGTCGGCTAACGCCTGTCTTTCCCGGGCGGGGAAACGGCTTGGACCGGACCTACCTTGTGACCTGACCATCACTCGGGCCCTCCGAGCCTAGGGGCCGCCGGGGAGAGTTGATTCCTCGAGTGTTTGTTCATTGGGCTTTTCTTTCCTGAGTGGGCCCCGTGGGCTATCACTCAGATGAGCTTGCCTCGTTGGACCCTGTTGGGTCTTGTTGGGCTGCTCTTTGGGTGGGCTACAGAAATCCCCCTCTCCAACTCTTATTCCAGCCGACAAGATTTGTTCGACCCCATAGAGTCGAACACCATATTCTACCTGCAACAAGCTAAAAGGCAACCTGTCCCACTCAAGTAGAAGAAAAAAAACTTTGAACTCTATTATGACTTGAAGGACTGAAGTTAGCATATGTTGAAAATATTGAGCCACCTGCAAGTTCAGCCTACTAACTACCAGAACATAAAGTCTATCGATCACAAAGGTGGACCAGGAATGTTCCCCTAGAAACATCATTGACCTTTCAACAGAGCTCCGAACAATGAAGACCAAAAATGGTTGCTGAATCTAATGCACCAATCTATCGGTTCGATCTTTCTTCTCTACTAAACCTCATTTTTCAGCTTCTACAATCATCTGGCCCAACTAACTATAGCACACCATTTATTTTGATCAGATCCCTTTTCGCTGCCTGCCGACACCAACTAGCCGACCACAAGTAAAACCAACCATGGAAGGAAGAACATCTGCAGATCCAGATGGGATGGGTGGGTTTCAAGCCAGAGACAAAGCTGAAAGCTTATCTAAAAGTGATCTTTAAACGGACTGAAATTTTCATCGTAAAACCTTCGGCCACACGGATCAATTTTACTAAATCTAAACACGAGAACCAGATAAGGTATGTGGCACACACCAACTGCAAGAATTCCAACTCAAATTTGAGTCGCATCCTCATTCCATTTTCTCCTCGAGTCATCAATGAGAACTCCCCGGCCTATGCAACTGTCTCCATCAGTGACTGATGATGATACACGCTACGGTAAGCCACATCCAAACTGCCACACTCAAGCACCCAACAAAGTAATGTCTTCCACAAACGAAGCCTGTATCAGACAGGGCGGCGTTATGATACTTGGGAACAAGATCTATCTGGTCACTAATCTGGCGATTACCCACCGATCCATTTGTCCCCCAATCATTAGAACCGACCAGAGGAAACACATCCAAAATCCAAACTTTTAAGCAAACGGTGTAGCTAACATACGATGAATCGCTCGGAAAAGCGCCCTGGGAGAAGTGACGGGAAAGAACAGGGTGTCGTAAAGTATACCATGGCCTTGGTCTTGGAGTAGAAGGACCCCACGAAGTTGGGGGTATCCTCCTCCTTGAAGCCGACGCCGGATCCGAGCGGGTGGGCGCCGTCGTACTCGAAGATGCACCCGGTGGCGTAGTTGACGACGAGCACCCCGCGCTCCCGGCACACGTCCATCAGCGAGAGCGTCCCCGCGACGTTGGTGCGGATGGTCTCCACCTTGTGGGACTCGCACCAGTCGACGTTGGGGCGCCCCGTCACCCCGGCGGCGTTGAAGACGTGCGTCGGCCGCACCGCGTCGAGGTCCGCCACGATCTGGGCCCTGTCCTCGAGGCGCCCGGCGCCGTAGGCGTAGTCGATGCCCTGGGACTCGCAGAGCTTGCCCAGCAGCCCCCCGATCCACCCCGTGCGGCCGTAGATCAGGAACTTGAGGGCCTTCTCGGCGCCCTCCGCGCTCCCGTTCGATGCGAATCCCATAGTGGAGGCCGCGGCGGCGGTGTCGAGACAGAGGGAAGAGAGAGCTAGAGAGAGAGAGAGAGGGAGAGATCTGGCGACCGACGCACTGGAGAAGAGAAGTATCAGAAGATACCGAGGGGAGGGAGGGAGGGAGGGAGGGAGGGAGAGGTGGTAATAACAAGCGGAGCGGGGGCGGTGTTTTGTAAGAGAGAGAGAGAGAGAGAGAGAGAGAGAGTTGTCGGAGCCGGACACGTGTTTCGGACAACCGACCGGGCAGGTCGTTGCGGGTCTCATTTATCCGGGTCTTTTGCGAAGTTTTCTTTCCATCATTGGTTTGAGAAGTGTGACTCCGAGAAATGCTGGCCTAAGCGCACGGTGCGCCATGTTTTCTTCTTTGCCTAAAAATTTCGAGGGGCTGAAACACAGGGCTTAAAAAAGCTCGGATTTTTTTTAAAAAAATATCATTTTTTGCTAAGTAAAAATATCATTTTTAAAACATCATATTTAAAAAATAAAATATCATATTTAAATTCTACCGTAAAAATATGAACGTGACGTATTATTAGCGTTCTTTCTCTTATTTTCGCCTTAAGAAATCCCACTTCGGGGGGTGGGGGGGGAATATCTTAATTAATTTTGACAACTTTTTTCTCCATTACATTATGTGTTGTTAGGATCCTTTTGGTCGGCTCGTGAGAGATGTTATAGGTTTTTTTATATATAAAATCTTATGTATAGAACCATTTTGAAATTTAGAATATTATGAATATTTCTTATATATAACAAAATATTTAACCATTAGAAGCCTACTTTACACGGGATACTCTTCTGACATCAAAACTTATCATCTTTGCTTAAGCTAATATATTCATAATCTAAAATTTAAAAATAGTCATTACTAAAAAAATTATAGTAGAAAATCCTATATTCATAATTTAAGATTAATAAATAATCATTATTAAAAAATTATATTAGAAAATCCTGGATTTTCTTTTTCACACTACCCTTCTCTACCCTTACATACCACACAGATGCTCTTAGACAATTTCAGAGTGAGGGGGCCAGGGATGCTCCCTCACCAATTAAAAAATAGCCAGTTGAAGTAACTGTCCACCCCAAAGGGAATATTAAACCTCCCTTGGATCTTCTCCATTTAATAAATAATACCTAACAGATGGTGCGACAAGTCTCTTGAATTGAGAGGGCACATCAACAGTTAATTAAAGAGGAAGGGTTATATGCTATACATTACATGTAAGGGGATAAAAAATTAAAAATGTTTTTTTTTTTTTTTACCTACAAGTGTGCTTGAATTCAAATCAGATATAAAATATAAGATAGTCGATTTTTCAGAGCGAGAGAGGGCTATCCTCCATCTCCACTTATTAAGCAGGAATATGTTCGTTAAAAAGATTTTGACTGCGAAATATAAGACTTTGGATGAGCATATGGTAAAATATGAAAGATTTTGAGAGTATACATGGAACCATGCATCTTGATTCTCTGACGAGAGCATAACAATAGCATGTTAGTCTTTTTTTTTCTTTCTGTTGACCCACTTAAGGTTAAGGTAAATAAATATTGGTATGTGATGGTAAGTGTGCAAATGATGGGGGTGTGATTTATATATAACATGGCAATATACGAGGATACCTAGAAAAAAAAATACAGTAACAATCTTGACTGCATATATACAGTTATCCCTTATAGTAACACCTAACAGATCGATGGAGAAGGTTTTTCTTTCCTCGTGGGACAATTGTCAACTGCTAGGCAGGAGGAAATGCTCTCCCGAGGGCAGAAGTGCAAATGTGCGGTTGCAGGTTTGTCCAGGGAAAATAGGTAGATCTAGTGAGAGGAAAGGATTGCCATGACTCACGAGAGTCCCAAAAAAAAAAAAAAAAAGTGCCATGTGGAAGCTCCCTTATTATGGGATAGGTTGCTTAGAAGATCACTTACAAAAAGACGAGAGGCCTTTCATCGGATGAATGTGCAAGAGGTGGAAGACAGGTGATGCTGTAAATGTTTTATTTTATATATTCTTATTGTAATAATAAATTATTATTGTTTATTTTGATTACGGAATCACTCGAATCCAAGATCACCGTATTATTTTCAGTTCTGACTTGTTATCGAATCTAACAATTTTACTATGACCGGGACCACAGGTGGGGGGTCGCGCCTGAGACTGTTAGTGGATTGGGCCGATCCGGCGGGCTCGTGTGTCTAGCCCGACATTGGGTTGAGCCGTCACCCTTTTTTTAACTCATGGACCTTTAGTCAGATTTAAAAGTCCGTGCTTATTAAAGAGTCGGACCGGGCTCGAGCTTTTGAGTTGGCACGAATGAGCCGAATGACCTCTCAAATATTTAAAGTTTGAATAAAAATTTGTATCACATTGAGAGAGAGAGAGAGAGAGAGAGAGAGAGAGAGAGAGAGAGAGAGAGAGAGAGAGAGAGAGTTCCATACCGTTTGGTCATCCATAAAAAAATATTTTATATCTTTTTATTGTAGTCAAATGTTAATTTAGTTTAAAATAGATAATGTTAGATTGTAAGTATATACTCTTATATGTATTAATTTTTATTGATTTTTTTCATATAATCGGGTCGGGCCGAGTTGAGGTTGGGCCTTATAATTTAGTGAAATAATCAGGCTCGACTTGGCCCGCTTGGGCTTAGAAACTTGAGCTTGTACTTGAAAATTGATGAGTTAGATTTGGACCGAATTAAACTGAGACTAATGTGGGCTCGGCCCATCTCCAATCGCGGTCTGACAAAAAAGGTGACTATAACTGAGGGTAAAACTGGGGTTACATTGGGTTGAACTCAGAACCTAGCTTGAGGTCCACCAAACTCCAACCCAAATGATGTAACGAATGCCCATGAGAGGGGTCCTCTAACTGTGCAGAGAGGGGCAAGAGAAAAAAAGAGGGAAATGCTATGGTAGATCTAACAACTAACTATGCATAAGCTAGTTCCTAGAGGAGAGAAGGATAAAGCTTAGTTAGAGAAGTGATTTAACTTTCAAATTTATGAATGTTTATGTTCGAGCACTCTCGCAGATGGTGAGGTCTGTAGGAAATTTATCCTCCACGATGAAATCTTTATATTTAAATTAGTTATCTAATTAGACAAAAATATAGCATGCGTAAACATAATTATTACAATTGTGTAGAAAAAGTCTCCTTGTTAAGAGAAATTCTTGAGTGAGGCTCCCTCCTCAGCCCCGTCTCCTACAGCTGCAGACAATATTTCAGGTTCCACACCACGTCTCCCATGGCCGGCCTATCACCCCCCTCTTCCACCAGGCACTGCACCAGTTGGGTCACTAAGCTCCGCTTTGTTTGAGACTTATCTCAAGATTATCCTTATGTTAATCTAAACTTAAGTCATTTTACTTTGGCGGGAGCATATTTAGATAACTTACTTAAAAGTAATGTACTATGACTTAAGTCGGATTAACCTATCCCACATCTACAGGTGGGATAATTTAATCCAGTGCCATGTAAAAGTAAAAAAATATAAAAGTGGATAAAGTAACTCCACTTAAATTTAATCGGACTATCTTTAATCTCAAAATAAAGCAGTGCAAAAAGTTAGGTTTTACTTAGTCTTGGATGAGTAAGACACAGTTGGCCTTGTGAGTTGAGGGATCTTATAAGCATCACTTAGTTTCAGATTTAGTCTGAGATTAAGTCGATTTTAACCTAAAATTAGTCCAATTTACTTTGGCGGGGTGAATTTGACTGATTCGATTAAAAATTGTGCAACACAAGGTTGACCCAGATTAACTACGTAACATTTCATTTTTACCCCCACTTCTCACCCCCCTCCATCGCCCCTCCCCCTCACCCACTGGTGGTGCCGCACCCTCTCTCCCTTCCCGATCTCCCCCTCACCCGTCGGTGCTGTCCCCTCCCCCCCTTCCCGATCTCCCCTCATCCGTCCGTGCCACCCCTCCCCCCCTCCCGATCTCCCCTCACCCGCCTACACCGATGGGTCCCCCCCTCCTGGTCTAACGCTCCCCCTCACCCGTCGGCCACGCCCCCTCCCCCTCCTCGCCGGTCGGCGCCACCACCCTTCCCTCCCGATCCCCACCTCCCCCTCGCTTGCCGGCCACCCCCTCTCTTTTTCTCTCTCTAAGATTGCAAGGTTAATTTTGTCATTTTACACAAAAAGTCACAGGATTAACTCATTTTTTTTTACCGAATCACATCTCTGTTTACCATATTAATCCACTGACTTAACCCATGTTAAATCACCTGTAAATATAATAAATTAGAATAAAGGTGGAGTAAGTTAAACCGTGCAAGTTAATTTAATCCGTTATCAAAAGAGGGGGTCAAAGATCCCAAGGTGCCCGCTGAGTTAGTTATTTAACGTCGATCCATTTTTGGGTCAGCCCGACCATCCAAAGCATTCGAGCCTAGCTCAAGGCTATGCACGGTTTGAGTTGGTCCATCTGAGGAGGCATGAGAAATGGAGAGGGCCAGGCCCCTTCTAGAGTTTACTACATTCTATCAATAAAACAACACGGTCCGCTACCATGCACGTTCATCTCAGAGTCCAATTCTTTTTTATTTTCTCTCTCTCTCTCTCTCTCCCTTCGAAACGGGAGGGAGTCCGATTCATAATATAAACACGGTACACACCTGGCACACACACGATACAGCCACCACACTCCGTTGTGTATAAACGCACAACATCCTGTCCCCCATGTTTCCCAGAGCGGCAAACCCAGCAAGTGCTGCTCTTTATCTTAATGCTCCCAACTCTTTGAGAATTCATCATCCAAATAGAATGCACATGGCTCCATCGATCGAACCATTTAATTCAGCCATCAGAATCACTGAACTCGCCCTTGCTTCTTGAGATCATAGAACCGCAGTGAGATTTGTAGAGAACCCCTTTCTTTTCTGGCCTCCCAACATTGGTGCTGAGCCCTTCCGTCAGCGCAGAGCTGTCCCTTGGGTTCCATCATTGTGCTGATGTGCAAAAGGTGGGTATGCTTAAAGAGCTTCAACTAGGCAAAATCATGTACAAGAAAAGAAACAAAGAAAAACAAGGAGCCGTATGGCTTTTATCACCTCAAGAACAAGGAGGAGCTAGAACTTCACCGACCACCTTTGCATTGTAAGGATATGTATAGCACAACATAGCAGGATATGCCGGGCTGTATCTACAGCAGAACGTGACCTTAGGGTCGCATTTAAGCAATACTCCAGTATACAAAATGTACCCCCTGTTTCATATATCTTTTTGAAAGTTTATTCTCTAGTGTGCAATACAGATAATTCAAGAGAAAAGGACAGCTTCAGACCTTGTGTATAGTGAAACTGTTGTGCTTCATGTATTCACAAGATTTGTCCCCAACATTAGATTGATTTCACTAAATCTAGAAGCAGAACTTCCTTGAAGGTCATTTTGGAATGATCATGTACCTTGCTGACATGGCCAAAGAGGGATGAAACAGACAGGTCTTTACATGAAGTATAAACATCTTTTAAACATAACAATTGATAGCCAAAACAATATAATTCTCTGCTACATTCCCTCATTTAGTAGCTTCTCTCATGGTTTGAGACACTCTTTCTAGATATATGAGGAAATTCTTACAAACAAGTCCATTGTGTGAAGTATGCAGCATTAATCGTACCTTTCAAGATAACAGAACACTTTCATTTAGAGATGCCAGTGAATCAAAATTTAATGTATTACTGAATATTGTCACTATACAATCGAAAGGCTGAGAATGCCTACAAAGAATAAAGAATAAAGAATAAATGAATGGAAAGCCTTTAAATAGGCATGACTGAAAAGTTTGTAAGCCAACAAATTCTCCAAGAAAACAAAATATGAAAGCGTTGCCAGTTTCTCCGTGGAACTCTCTCCATCTACTCACTCTAGCCCTACAAAGTTCTGGACTGGGGGACCTCATGCCCCAGAAAACCACTGTACTTTGTTTCTTTTAGTGCATCATAAACGTCCTTCCAATTTTCAACCTGCTCCGATAAAGGCCTTGTATGGATTTTAACCTGCCAGCTAACCAACTTTCTTCGAGGGACCTTCAGGAAATCTTGAACATCCATCAGCTTCTGCAACAACCGGAGAAAATGAGTACCAAACGAGAAAAAACATCCAGTATTCAAAATCAACAGGTAAGAACACTTCTGTTCTAAATACCATGTGATTGTTTACTAGGTCTTCATAATATAAAACAATATGCCGAGTGCTTTTGAAATATTCTAGTGCGTCAGCTGCCATTTCTTCGGCACGCCTTAGATCAGGTAGCAACAAAGTCACATTAATTGTTGGCTTATAGCGTGCTAACACTTCAGCCTGAAACGGAAAACCATTCAGAGATCTATGAAACCTTGAAGGTAGCCACTTCTTCATTGTGTACTAGGAGTGATATGGGCAGAAGATATGGAAAAGACAAGGTTCTCCAACAAAGGAAGGGCCAAATAACCATCTTTCTTGTGCTCATGCTCCATATGATGAGCAGCCTGAGAAGGCAACCATCATAGCCAGGACATAATACTAAGCCCACTACTTTAAGAGTTGTTTTAAGAAATAGAAATAAGGAGATTTGTTTTTTTTTGACCTCCTGCATTGAATGCACATGGGATTTGTGGGTTCCATTCAGCTGCTTCATGTCCTGATCATATGTGTTTGCAAGAATGGATATCATCCTATCCAAAAGATTTCTCCTCAGAAGAAATACTCCCGAAACTCCCCTTCGATTGAAATAATCAACTATATCTTTGTGATACTTCAGGACACCCTGCACTAGCCATGCAAAATCATTAGTTAAAACTTATTCATGGGATTGGTTAGGACATATGATGGCATTCACTTGATTTGTGCAAGTAAAGATCTAGGTATAGGAATGGACAGTTAAAGTTTATAGAAAACTCAACAACACTCAGGTCAAGTATAATAGATGGAAAAGCAACTGAAGAGTCTTGCTGCCAGATTCTCCTTGCTTTATCTGGAAAAAAAGGCAAGTAGAATCCACATTAAATATTTAACAAAGAAGAGGTTGCAAGGGCAAGTTCCCTAGCATGCAAAAAGTTGGTCGTACATGGATAGCACTTGAGAATGTTTTAGAGAAAGGACGTTATCTCAAAGTAGATCAACTTCTGTAGACTCATTTTGCAATATTTTGATGGCATTTATGGTCAGATTTGAAGAAGGTGATGGTTAGAATCATTTTGCATATGGTGTGCTGGACTATGTGGAAAAGCAGAAACTACAAGATGGATGAACACATGTTCGCAGATATTAGAGAGACAGCAAGTATAATTTGTGTCTCAATGTGAGGAAAGCATGTTGTGCAAGTAAAGAATGCTTTAATACACATCTATAAAAGCATCAGTAATTTGTACATAGTACCCTTCGGGATTTAGGAGCATCTGGATCTTGCGATGAACATGAAGATTTTGGTGTCATGAGGTATCTTTGGGCATGCCTTTGTTGATTTGAGTGTAATTACTGGGATAGGTTTTGCTTCCTTTTTTTACACTGGTTTTAGAAGGCCAAAGTTCCATGTTTTTAGTGAGGGTTTTTTGCATAGATACCCCTCTTGAATGGGGGAAAAACATACTTTACCGTTAGTGGATTGGATACCTTCAGTGGAGGAAAAAAAATCGCAGTTCTGTCATTGAATACCATCTCAATTGTGTTGGATTTGCCAAGAAAGGTTCATTATCATTTCATTTCTAAAACGTTGATATGCTATAGATAAGAATAACCTTCTGAATGTCAAAGGACATATTTACAATTTGACAATCTCCCAATGCTCATGTGTAAAATGGGCTCTTGTACATATACTCCCGTTATGTAGAAAATTGCAATTAGCCTTCCCGAAAATGCTGTTGACATTAAGTTTTTGTTATCATATCCCAACAGTATATTTATACATAAGGCAGTAAAAATATGCCATAGAATATTCCATTGCCATTGCCATTTCTTTTCTAGTTATTGATGTCTTGCCAATGAGAATGCCCTTAAACTAGTGTTAAAAATAGAAAAGGAGAACAAAGGAATAATTATAACGTGAAATATGAAGTAAAACTTGGGACTATTGTGGAGGAAAATTTTGATCCACCTATACCAAAGTCCATCATCAATGTCATTATAGTACATCTTATCCCGTAAATGCAGCATCAGCTAAGCAAAGTTTTATGACCATCTGCTTGTATCTACATTTTTCCAATTACTGGATAAGTAACTTAAGACATAAGAGGGTCTATTAACCAGGCCCATTACGCTAGAAATAACATTTCTGATCGCACAATTTAAGCTTATGCAGCTAGAGAGCAATAAAAAAGATTCTATTAGACTTTGGAAAGAGTCTACATGAAGAAGGAATCAGGCAATGGATATAGGGATACATGTCCTATCATCTACGAGGCACCTCTCAGCCAAGAAGTAAACTTAGGTAATGCCCCATGAGAGAAAAAAAGTATACTAACAGATATTTTTGTCTACCTGATTAAGCATCCACTTGAAACCTACTGCAGCTGAACATTCATTTTTAGAAGCACTGCTGAACCAGTCTAGATTGTACACCTTATCCAAAGTGCTCAGCACAGCTGAGACATTACTCCGTCTTTCTTTCACTTTAAAGATCTCCCCATTAGAGCTAACATTGATATGACTGTTCAATAATGTCTCAAACCATCCGCTTCCAGACCTCTGCATCGACAGAATTGCAAAGAAATGGACAGGGTTGCATGTGCATTCAGCCCTGTTTAGTTATCCATCAGTATCAGTAAAGAAGACACAGACAGTGCCAAAGAGTCACAATAATATGTGCTACCTGCTGTAAGTCTTGGGTTTTGGATAATGCAGGTACAATCTCTCTCCAGGTTGAACACCTGATCTTGGACACTGTTCAGCACTTACCACCGCCTTTGGATCAACCCTATTATACTCATCGGTAGCATATAAAGGCATTTGTTTCACATAGACAAACCAAACATAAAGCCCAAGCAACGTTGCAGCAACCAGTACGATCATTCCCATCATAATCGAAACACCTTTCATGTTCTTCATGCCGAGCATGTCCTGAAATCAAACATCCGCAGTCAAGAAAAAACAGGAGCACATCCAGACTAAACAGATAGCACACCCTTGGCAACACATTAATGTCTTCTCATCAAATTTCTATCTTTTAGAATTCAGTATAAATCCTAACGCACCTAGACACATGGAAACCAATTCCTACTCGATTTCAAGATCAACCCAGTTGATGTCGTAACGTTCGGACGTTACGGATTAATGGCCAACAAATCGGTAGGGAAAGCCCTATAAATAGATGGGTGCACCTCATTGGAAAAAGAACAAGAAACCCTCATCGCCGGAGTCCCAGATCGCCTCCTTCCCTCACCTAGTTTGCTACAGTGGTATCAGAGCAGGTCTCTGTGTTGATGTGCCTGCTCCACACGCGCCGCCACCGAGTTTCCCCCACTGCGCCCACTCCTGTCCAGTGTCACACTAGCCACTCCCGCTCGCCGGCTGCATCGGCGGTACAAGTGAGAGAGAAAAAGAGACAGAAAGGGACTCGCCGACGCTCCCCCTTCTTCTTCTTTATCTCCGGGCAGCCGCGACGATCGTCACCGCCGCTCCCGCTCCCGGTGCCGCCACCACTCCCGTCGGCCCCTGCCGCACACCGACGCCGCCCAGGTGCCACCGCCGCTGCCGTTGGCCCCCCCTCCGACTAGCCCATCTGCCGCGTCATCGCTGCTGGTGCCCCCTCGCCTTGCTTCGATCCTCGCCGGCCGCCCTCGCTCGCCTCTGCTCCACCGCAACTGCTCCAGCTGCCTTGAGCTGCCGGCGCTGCTGCTATCGCAGCTTCTCCTCTCCGCCACGGAGGTAAAGCACGCTGCAAAGAGAAGGAAACCCCTTTTCATGCCATTACAGTATGATATAAATGTATATATATATATATATATAACTAATGAAAGAGGACGGAGCCTCCCATTATATACCCCCTTCACGTGAAAGCTATTTATAATATATATATATATATTCATATCCCTTTTAAAAGTTGGTATAATCTGTCATTAATATTCAGTTAAATATTAATTATATATATAATGTGTGTAGATCAAAATTTATCGTCTCGGTCGGACCGGTCGTCCCGATCATGACCTAAGATGAGACAATACAAGTTGATATCATTACGTATCGAGACACAAAAAATATATTATATATATATATATATTATAATATATTGTAACTCAAATCCTCTGCTATCTTAGTTGTCTAAGTGATGTGCGCTTTAAATAATTGTCTATGGCTCAAATACTGTCTTTTGCTATATTTTTTAAAATGAATATATAAAAAATAAATAAAAATAATATTTATAACACGTTTCGAATCGAGGATCTCACGTTCGACCAATCGACCTATAAAATAAATTCGATATAAAAAAATAAAATAATATATATAACGTCTCGATTACGTCTCATAGACTGGTCGTCCCAGTCTGTGATTGGGACGATTCAGGATGGACGATTCGGATCATCTCGGACCGATTTGTCAAATCGTGCATATTTGATTAATTCCAGAATAGTTATATATTTACGTTCATGACCCTGTTATATATTAAAAGTTAATTCCGCAACTTCAGATATATCCTGTTTAAATCGTTAACATGTTTAGATTATTTGTTAATTAATTTATGCAGTGTTACCACACTTTTAAATAAAGGATTAACAGTGTTTAAATAATAGATAATAAATTATTATATCAACTGTTATATCTGGTAAAATAGTAAACTTATACATGTTAATTTTGTAATAATTACATGTTGATAAATATTTATTGTACACAAGGTTTGCCGTCCGGATCGAACCGGCCATCCCGATCACGGCTCGGGACAGGATGATACGGTACCGTACTGCAAGATGTCACAATAGAAAAAGAGCCTTTATATATATTATATATGTAAATTAATACACAATAATTTTTAACTCATTGGTTAGGTGGTTTGTGTGCTCTATTTAAGGCGGCTTAAGATCTAATCTCGCAAATGTCACTGAGATTATGAGTTTTTTGATTGAAAATTTTAGAAAAAAACTAAAAAAAATTATGTAATAGTTGGGTTTTGAACCCATACCGCTCCCAATCAATTTAAACAGTCAACTAACTTATCTATAAAATATTTTATATTTAAAATAAAATTTAAAATATATAAACCATTCCGGTTGCGTACCACAAATCAGTCGTCCAAGTATGTGGCTGGGACAGCCCGAGACGGGCGGTTCAAACCGTCCCGTCCCAGTTTGGCAAAATCTAGTTGTACATAATCTTTGTGCCATATCCATATCAATAAAATAGTAGTTGATTAAAATATTATCCGTCCCAGTTTGACAAACCCTAGTTGTACACAATCTATGTGTCATATTCATATCAATAAAATACTAATTGATTAAAATATTATATATTTCATTTACACGTGATTATTTTTTATTAGTTTAGATTTGATATCTTGTTCACTAATTAAGTAAGACAAAAAGTCCCCCCGCCAGTGGCGGGGTGGACACCCCCCTCCCCCCTCCTGCGCAGGTGGCAGGAGGATGCGGGTTCTAGCCGACCCTCCTGCCGGGAGGTGCGGCCCCCGCTTTCCCCTCCCCTAAAAAAATACAAATTGACAACTATTCACAAAAATATGTTGAAACTAATCAACGTGAACATTAAATTTATTTTTCTTACCATGCTTATTTTGAGAAGGATAACAAACTCAAACTATTTACTTTTCAGAATTATTATAGTTCTAATGGCTAGTAAGCTTATTACTACTGAGCTATCAAAATTAGACAAGTTAAATGGAACCAACTATGACATATGGCACCGAAAAATTTGATATTACATTATTCATGACAATATTGAACATGTCATCGATACCACTATCTCAGAACTTAATGATGATTCCACCGAAGTGGAAAAGAAAAAAAGGGAACAATAGTTAGTGGATGACAAAAAGACAAGAAGTTTCGTGCTCATGTTCATGAAGGACAACTTGATAAAGTTCTTTGAAACTTACTACACCTCCAATGAGTTGTGAAAAGCTATCAAGGAGAAGTATGACACCAAAATTGAGGTGAATACTCAACTCATATTACATCGATACAATACATGTAAAATGCAAGAAGGTGATAGTGTGGTTGAGCATATGAACAAAATGATTGTCATGGCTAAGGACTTATCAACTGCGGGAATTGAAATCCCAGAAAAAATGCAAATGGCAATTATATTGAATAGTTTACCGGCATCATTTGACATAGCAGCCACAACATTAAGAATGACTGGGTCTACTTTAACTATCACGGATTTGTCAACTAGGTTAGTAATTGAGCAGGATATACTGAACAGGAGAAGAGAACTAGAGATGAATCTAGAAGAGGCCAGTGTTGTGCACCGAAAGTCAACTGTCCAGAATCGTACTATTGGAGCAAAAAAATCATAGTTCAAGAATAAATCTCAAAATAAAGGAAAGAAAGTTCCACAAGGTGCTTGCTATAGTTGCGAGAAATATGGTCACTTTAAGGCCAATTGTCGCAATAAGTAAGGGAATAAGGGTGGGAACAAACACCCAGGAAATGATAGAACTGAGAAAAGAGAATTTATTGGCGTAACAGAATGTAACACTGTGCTGGCTGATTCAAATAAATGGTGGGTCGACTCTAGAGCTACTCGACATATTGCAACAACAACAAAAGGGTTGGTGCCACTGAAGAAGTTTAATACTGGAGAACAAAAGGTATATATGGGAAATAACACCTATCTCGATGTGGAAGGTGTTGAAATCTATAGGCTGGATCTTGGGGATAACATCATGGTCCTCAAGGATATGTTCTATGCACTTAAAATCAGGCAGAATCTGATCTATGTACCCGCATTAATGAAGAAAGACTTAGAAGTTAGATTCTACAATGGAAATGTGTCAATAGGGAAAGATATGAAAGTGTTTGCTATGAGAAAATTTATCCCTGTGCATGATTTATTTTGTGTCCCTATAATTGACAATGAAATAAATGAAATGGAAATTTTTGAGTATTCCTTGTGTGCTTTGTCGGAATATGATCTATAACATTTTAGATTGGGTCATCTCAGTAAATCTAAGATGGAACAAATGGTAAAGATAAATTTACTATCGGGTTTAACTAAGGTGGAATTAACATCTTGTGAACATTGTCTAGTCGAAAAAATGACTAAGAAGCCCCTTTCGATAGGATATAGTTCACAAGAATTGTTAGAATTGATTCACTCGGATATTTGTGGCCCTCTAAGTACAAAGACATACAATAATAAGGAATATTTCATACCCTTTATAGATGATTATTCTAAGTTTACCTATGTGCACTTAATTTCTAGAAAATCAGAAGCATTTGACTGTTTTAAGAAATTTAGAATGGAAGTAGAAAGGCAATTTGGAAGGAATATAAAGGTGCTAAGGACATATGGAGGTGAATAATACAACTCAAAAGAATTTGAGTCATATTGTCAAGAAAATGGAATAAAGGGACATGTAACTATGTCTTATACGCCGCAACAAAATGGTGTGGTAGAAAGAAAAAATAGAACATTGATGAATGATGTTAGATATATGTTATCGCATTGAGGTCTTCCTAAGAATTTGTGGGGAGAGACATTACTTATTGCTAATTATGTCTTGAATAGAATTCTCACCAAGTCTATTGAAAGTACACCTTATGAAGTATGGAATGGAAAGAAACCACATTTAAGTCATCTCAAGAAATGGGGGTCAATAGCCCATGTTCTAATTCCAGAACAACTTAGAGATAAGTTAGAACCTAAAATATTGAAGTGCAGATTCATAGGGTATTGTGAAAAATTATTTGGATATAAATTTTTTCATAAAGAAAAATGGATCATTGAATATAAGGATGCAATATTTCTAGAAGATTTAGAGGAAGAAGAATCTCATGAAAATAAGAAAGAACCTCTGGTTGTAATAAATGATAACTATTACAATGATATCCCTATGAATGATCTAGAAATTAAGGAAGAAGCTCAATAAGAAATAAAAAATGAATAAATATCTATGGAAGAAGCACAACCTGATATACCTGTAGTTGGCAACAAAAGAACAAGAACTCTACTTGTATGGATAGATGATTACAATTTGTACTCATGTGAGCCTTCATGTCTATCTGTAGACATAAATTAGAAAATTCATATAGATCTCGTGAATCATATTGACGCGATGAAGTCGTAGGAATATGATTTTTGGATAGAAGCCATGAAAGAAGAAATGAACTCCATGAAAAGTAATGGAGTGTGGGAACTATGTGATTTACCTAAGAACAAAAAGACCATTGGGTGTAAATAAGTATTCAAGAAAAAATTAAAAGCTGATGGGTCGATTGATAAATATAAGGTCCGATTAGTTGCCAAAGGTTATACTCAGAAGGTAGGTATAGATTATCAGGAAACTTATTCTCCAGTAGCAAAATTTACATCTATAAGAATTATCTTGACCATTGTCGCATATCTTGACCTAGAGTTATACCAGATAGATGTCAAGACTGTATTCCTCAATGGAGAGTTGAGGGAGGATATATATATGCAACAACTTGAAGGATTTTAGGAGGAAGGTTAAGAGGAAAAGGTATGCAAGTTAAATAAGTCAATATATGACTTGAAATAATCTTCTAGAGAATGGCATCTTAAATTTCATGAGACAATTATTCAACTTGGGTTTGCTACAAGTAAGTTGGATAATTGTGTGTATGTCATAAAAAGTGAGAGCATTTATGTTATATTATCTTTGTATGTGGATGATATTTTGTTTACCGGAAATGACATTGAGATGTTGAATAAAATCAAATTTGAATTGAGTAAAAAGTCTGAGATGAAGGACATGACTGAGATATCCTATATTCTTGGTGTACAAATCATGAGGGATAAAAAGTCTAGAATGTTGAGTATAAATCAAGAGAAATATTTGAGGTCTGTGCTCAAGAGATTTGGAATGCATAACTACAATCCGGCACCTACACCGTTGGTTTATGGAAAACAGTTAGGAAAAGAGCAATATCCCGGAGAGGGACAAGGTCCGCTCTAGGTGCCATATATGAAGCAGTTGGAAGCTTAATGTATGCAATGATGAGTACTAGACTAAACTTAGTATATCAAGTGAGCTTAGTGAGTCGATATCAAGCTAATCCTGATCCAGCACATTGGGAAGTTATTAAAAAGATTATGAAATATCTGAAAGGAACTTTGTATAATAAATTAATTTATCAAGTTGATACGCTTGAAGTACTTGGTTATTTAGATTTACACTTTGGAGGAGACAAAGATGACGAAAAGTCCACGTCGAGACACTTGTTCATCTTTGATGCTGCAGTTGTTTCTTGGGATAGCAAGAAACAAGGGTGTGTTGCACGATACACACAAGAAGTTGAGTATATTGTTTGCAGCATGGCTACTACTCGTGCAATTTGGATAAGACGATTTCTTACAGATATGGATCTCAATTTGGTAAATGGACCATTTGAGATATATTGTGATAATCAGGTGACAATTAACTTGATTAATAGCAGAGCAAATAGTTCTCATGGAAAATATATAGAAATACAATATCACTATATTCGGGATATTGTGCAAAAAGGGGAAGTGGAGATGACTTATATCCCTACCAGTGACATGATTGCCGATCCTTTGACAAAAGGTATTCTGGCGAAAAATTTCATTAAGCATGTTGGCTTAATGGGGCTCAGAAATTTATGAGCATAAAAGAATATTTTCATGGATAATGAAAATAGTGATATATCTCACAAATAGTGAGAGTATCAGAATAGATATTTATACTTCATATGGATAGTGGGAGTATAATGATTTGTTGGTCAAGTGGGAGATGTCGTAATGTTCAGACGTTACAGATTAATGGCCAACAAATCGATAGAATAAAGAGGAGAAAATCTCTCTGCTAAATCCAGAAACGGAGGAAGAAATCTTGGGGTGATTATAGATTTGGGATGGAGGGAATGAGAGGGAAAGCCCTATAAATAGATGGGTGCATCTCATCAAAAAAAGAACAAGAAACCCTCATCATCGGAGTCCCAAATCGCCTCCTTCCCTCACCTAGTTTTGCTATAGTTGGCGCCATAAAAAAACCCAAGCACATTTCAATCCCAACAGAGTGCATTCCGACCTAATGTTGACCTTCCTCCTTTCGAGCCAAACCACCAACAGAAAGACCCAATGTCACGCCCCGATGCTGAATCTCGGGACGTATGGTTAGGGGCAAGCGAGCAATAATTCCGAACCATTGCAAACCATTGCACAAAAGGTTGGAAAGGATAATAATCAGAGTTTTATTGATAATAAAGTTGAGTACACTGGCTAGAACAACTACATCCAAATAATAAGCAAAATACTAGAACAATCTCTCACTAATACTAAGGGTACAAATTGACTCAATAAACTAAAACTATCTCTCGATATCACTCCAGTCCATTCCCGACAAGTTCATCACCTGGAAAGAGGGGAAAAGTAGGAGTGAGCTAAACGCGCTCAGTAGATAACCACAAACATGTTTACGTAATTAACCATTGATTTTCAATTTATATGAAATGCAGTAAATAAAGAATGACGATACGATAAAAGAAACAATGTAAAAGATATCTTGCAAGGTCAAGAAATATAACAATTTACCAAGTAATGAACAAGTAAAGTAACAGTAGATAATTTGGCCAGCAAGTATGTTACACATGTAACCAAGTAAATACGCACGAGTCAAGTAACAAGAGTTTGTCATAGACGTAACATGTCAAGTCAAGTATTCGGGTGCAATGCCTCACCCTGTCATAAACATCCCAATGGGCTCAATATCTTTTCGGGCGCTCTCCCCAGGACCAGACCGAGCCCTTATGATGCGTTGGCATTTCATTTCAATTGGATCACCGATCCCCCGTCTAGACATAGTCAATTATGGCCAATATAATCAGATGAATTTCTGTCGGGTACAAGATGTAAAGGACGACACTCGCCTCCTTTGATTCAAGAGTATACCCACGATGAAAAACCCAAAACAAGGTAGTCGTACGGCAAACACCGGGCCGTACTCACATGAGTAACGAGTCACGGGGCTAAGAATGAACGGTTGACAGTAAGCCGTTCGAGAGAGAGAAGTAAGTTCCGAATAACGAATATACGAACCATTCGGGTCGTATTTTAAGAAATACGGTTCAAGAGAATCCGTATTAAACATAACGATAATATCTAATTATAAGATAATTTATGCAAAATAGTCACCGAGTTGCCAATAACAATTAAACCAACCAATTTCAGTTTAATGTCCATTGATCAATTCCGGGCTCAAATATGACCGAAGATTATCCAAGGGTAATCGGTCAATTAATCAAGTTAAAACAATAGTCATGATGTAACCGTAATTTACCACGGTAAAAATGTTCTACGGTAAAAATGTAAAGTTTACCGGATGGAGTGTCCGGCTAATTGGTCAAAGACTTGCCATAAGTCGGCCAGTAATTTTCTGGTTTACAGTAATTTACAGCAATTACCTATGGTAAAGTTTAGCTATTTACCATACTTATTCAATTTATCCAAAGTTACAAGTGAATTTCAATGATTTTCACTTTAAACAATTTATCAAAATAGATATTGCAAATAACAGAAATTTACTCATGTCATTATCTGTTATTTATGTGGATTGTCAATTTTTACTAATTAACATTGTTAAATGGGTCAAATAGCAAAAAAATCAATTTTCTGGAAGTTAAACGGATGACAGTGGGCCGTTAAACCTACTGGCTGTAAAACGGTTATCATTGGGCCGTTTTATACAAGGCGGGCGGTTCTAATTGGGCCGTTTGTATAAGTCGGGCGGGCAGTTCTGAGCCGTCTAAGAGATAAAGCGGTCCGATTGGAACCGTTAATCCCTGTAACACGGGAACAACGAAACAGAAGCATAAATCCGGCGTTTAAGGCTTCAATTCATGCATTTGAGTACGTAAATAAATGGGAAAGCATGGTTTCTACAAGCTAACATGATGCCCTTTCATTCCATTTATCAAATTCAAGGTTTGTGCCATGGTTACCTACCTTAACCGATGAAATAAGGAAAGATGAATGGGGAAGAAGATGAACAGTAGACTTGCAGAGCTTCTTCACAGCAGCAAGAACCCTTTTGTGTTTAAGAGATGTTTAAGGGGCTTCCTCTACTTATAGGTTTGGAAGAGGAGTGTTTAATCTTCACACACGGTTTGGTTAGAGCCGCAAAATCCTTTGCATTGTTGACAACGTGTTTCTGCCAACCAAAACACGGTTTCACGTGTTTCTCAAGGTAAGGTTAGCATAATCTAAGCCTAATCCAAAAGATTAAGGAATGGTTAACTAAAACCTCAATTTAATATTACTAAATGATTTTTAATGAATTGGACCCAAAAGACAAAATTACTAATCAAGACATGCTCTTTCATAATATGATTTTTATGGAATTTTATCACGAGGTTTATTGTTAATCTCCCAATCTTAAGATTAAAATAATAATTTAACCCAATGTTCAACGGTTTAGTCGATAGAGAGAGTTTCTGATTTTTACCGATGAAACTTCAGAAGACAAAGTTGCTAAGAAAAATACCCTCTATCAGATGTGATTTTTACAGATTTTTCTAAGGTAGTTGTATTTTCGTATGAATAGTGTTTTCCGCGTTTTTAAGTCAGGCTTAAATCACTGATTAAGCCATGTAAATGATTTTATTAGGGTCAAATACAGAAGACCAAAGTATTTACCATGGTCTTTACTAATTAACTACCATTTTTTGGAATTTTTATATGATAGTCAAAATTTTTACTATTTACTATTTACCACAGTCACTATTCAACATTTACTATTTACGAAATTTAATATTTGTACAGAAACTCGGGGTCTTACACCCTCCCCCACTTAAAGAATTTGGTCCTCCAAATTCACTGGACCAAAATATAGTAAGGAAAAAATAGCTTACCTAGAATAGATCGGGATAACGCTTCCGTATGGCGTCCTCGAATTCCCATGTAGCTTCCTCTATTCCACGCCGACTCCATTGGATTTTAACCATCGGTATGGAACGATTTCGAAGTTGTTGCTCTTTCCGATCCAGAACATTCACTGGTCTTTCTTCATAAGATAGATCCTTCTTAAATTCAAAGTCCACATGTTGAATGATGTGACTAGGGTCGTACACGTATTTCCGAAGCATAGATACATGGAATACGTTATGTACACCAGATAATTGAGGAGGTAAGGCCAATCTATAGGTGACTTCACCCACTCGATCAAGGATCTCAAATGGACCAATATACCTTGGGCTTAACTTGCCATGAATACCGAATCGACGAATACCTCTTGAAGGAGAGACTTTTAAGAACACATGCTCGCCAATTTGAAATTCTAAATCTCTTCTTCTATTATCAGCATAGCTCTTTTGCCTCGATTGAGCCACAAGTAACCGGTCTCGGATAATACGAATATTTTGTGATGACTCCGAGATAAGATCCGGTCCAAGCCATTGCTTCTCGCCAACCTCATCCCAACATAATGGAGAACGACAGCTCCTTCCATACAAAGCCTCGAAAGGTGTCATCTGTATGCTGGATTGATAACTATTGTTGTAGGCGAATTCTATCAATGCTAAATGATCGCTCCAACTTCCACCGAAGTCGATCATACAAGCTCTCAACATATCTTCCACTATTTGATTAGTTCTCTCGGTCTGTCCATCTGTTTGCGGATGAAATGCAGTGCTAAAATTCAGACGGGTACCAAGAGATTCTTGCAATCCTTTCCAAATATGAGAAGTAAATCTCGGATCTCTATCGGATATAATGTTGACTGGGATACCATGAAGCCTAACCACTTCCTTTAAATATAATGCTGCCAGCACATCGACTGTCCACTTGGACTTAATAGATAAGAAATGTGCAGATTTAGTCAGTCGATCCACAATTACCCATATAGCATCATAACCACCTCGAGTCTTAGGAAGACCCAGAATGAAATTCATACCAATACTCTCCCACTTCCATTGGGGTATATCAAGTGGTTTCAATTTACCTGCCGGTCTGAAATGCTCGGCCTTTACTTGTTGACAAACAAGACATGTACTCAAGAAATTTGCAATTTCCCTTTTCATGTTCGGCCACCAAAATGACCTTTTCAAATCCTTGAACATCTTAGTGCCTCCCGGATGGATAGTATATTTGGATCTATGGGCTTCTTCAAGAATCCGATTCTTTATATTAGCCTCATTCGGTACACAAGTTCTACCTTGAAATAATAATCTTCCATCATCGGCTATCGAGAAATCAGGTCTGCTACTCAAGCTTTCCTTAATCTCGACTAGCTCGGGATCAATATCTTGCAATAACTTGATTTCTACCAACAATTCGGGCTTCAGTTGCAACTGGGAAATCAATATCCGGTCATTATCAATATTGATATCCAGACTAGCCATTTGCTCCAGTAATTTCCATTCTTGTAACATAAGACTAGATATCTTAGCCACAGGCTTCCGACTTAAAGCATCAGCAACCACATTGCCTTTGCCCGGGTGATACTCAATAGAAAAGTCGAAATCCTTTATATACTCCAACCATCTTCTTTGTCTCATGTTCAATTCCTTTTGAGAAAATAAGTATTTCAGACTTTTGTGATCCGAAAATACCGTAAATGATTCACCATATAAGTAGTGCCTCCAAATCTTCAAAGCAAATACCACGGCTGCCAATTCCAAATCATGAACTGGATAATTAACTTCATGCTTTCTTAGCTGCCTAGAAGAATAGGCAATCACCTTGCCGTGCTGCATAAGCACACAGCCTAAGCCAATACCAGAAGCATCAGTGTAAACCACGAAACCACCCTCACCAGAAGATAAGGTTAAAATAGGGGCAGTAGTCAGACAATCCTTCAGAGTCTGAAAACTCCGTTGGCATTCAATTGACCACTCAAACTTAATCTCTTTGCGGGTTAACTTCGTCAGAGGTACCGCAATCTTAGAGAAATCTTGAATAAACCTTCGATAGTAACCAGCCAGGCCAAGAAAACTCCTCACTTCAGTAACACTGGTAGGTTGTTCCCAATTCTTTACTGCTTCCACCTTCGATGGATCTACAGAAATACCATCCTTGGTAATAATATGTCCTAGAAAAGACACCTCTTGTAACCAGAAATCACACTTGCTCAACTTAGCATATAATTGGTGATCTCTCAATAATTGCAAAGCCATCCTCAGATGCTCGGCATGTTCTCTTTCACTCTTGGAATATATCAAAATATCATCTATGAATACCACAACCCATTGATCAAGGTAGGGTCGGAACACACTGTTCATTAACTGCATGAAAGCTGCCGGTGCATTCGTTAACCCAAAAGGCATAACGACAAACTCATAATGGCCATACCGGCTACGGAAAGCTGATTTATAAATATCCTCTTCTTTAATCCGTAACTGGTGATATCCAGATCGAAGATCGATCTTAGAAAAATAAGAAGCTCCAGTAATCTGGTCAAATAACTCATCAATCCTTGGCAAATGATACTTATTCTTGACAGTCAACTGGTTAAGTTGCCGATAATCGATGCATAATCTCATCGAACCATCTTTCTTCCGAACAAACAATACAGGAGCTCCCCAAGGGGAAACACTCGGGCGAATAAAACCCTTCTCGAGTAATTCCAACAATTGCTGCTTCAATTCCCGTAATTCCGCAGGAGACATGCGATAAGGGGCTTTAGAAACAGGAGACGATCCAGGAATAAGATCAATAGAGAATGTAACTTCACGCTGAGGCGGAAGTCCTGGTAACTCCTCTGGAAATACGTCCGGAAATTCTCGGACAATAGAAATGTCCTTAATCTCGATCTGCTATTCAGGGGACGCATGAACAAAAGCCAGAAAAGCTTCGCATCCACGCCTCAATAACTTATCAGCACGAAGAGTCGAGATAAGAGAGATAGAACTAGGGTGTTTCACTCCCTTGAAGGATAATCCGGGGTGTCTAGAAAAAGACACGGAACAAGAACTACAATGAACATTGGCCTCATACCGAGCCAACCAATCCGCTCCTAGGATTACATCGTAATCCTTCATGTCCATACAAATCAAATCAGCTGGAAAATTCTGATCATTCACCATAACCTTACTAGAAGGATAGTAATGCTGAATTGCTGATTTAGAACCAATAGGGGTTGATATTTCTAACGGAGAACTCAACAAAACAGGTGCCATAGCTAAAGATTTAGCAAATCTCCGTGAAATAAAAGAATGTGTTGCACCAGTATCAATTAGAACAAAAGCTGGCAAGTCGAATATAACAAGAGTACCTCCGACGAGTCCACCATCCTCGGCGATATCTTTTTCCTTTGCATGAAGAGCCTGGAGCCTGCCTTGAGGCTTCTTGAAATTCAGAGGTTTTGCCGGGATAGCTTGTTCTGATAATAAAGGACAGTTGGGTATACGGTGCTCTTTGCTTCCACACCGCAGACATGCACCTAGCTTGCGCCAACAATCTTCCATCTTGTGACCAGGACGATCACAATATCGGCATACGCCCTTGAATGGAATCATAGAATCAGGTTTCTTGTCTTCTTGTCGCGGCATTTTGCCTCTCCACGAACCAGAACCAGAACTAGTAAAGGGTCTTTTCTTGCTCGGGTCAGTGCCAAATCCAGGTTTAACATTCTTGAGTGCCTTCGGTTGCTCTTTCTTGTTACCTTGACCACGAATCCTTTCAGTCATTTCCAAAGTATCTTCTAATATTTGTGCCTTTCTTATCATCTCAGAATATGTAGAAATTTCCAGTGGTGCAAGTTGATTGAAGTCGAAGACCATTGAGGAAACGCTTCGCCTTCATTCTTTCAGTCGAAATAAGATGTCTTGCATAACGAGAGAGTCGTGAAAACTGAGCCTCATATTCTGATACCGATAAACTTCGCTGCTTCAAAGCTGCGAATTCTGCTCCCTTCTTTTCTTGCACGCGGTCAGAAAAATATTTATCATTGAAATATTCCTCGAATTCCTCCCACGAGACTTGTTGATCTCCGAGAGTCGGCTTAACAGACTCCCACCAAGCACGTGCATCACGTTCCAGTTGGAAAACGGATAAAAGAACACGTTCTTGGTCAGTGCATTGCATGACCTCAAAAATTCTTGCCATCTCGTCGAGCCAATTCTCGGCTTCATCGGGATCAGTTGAACCAGGGAATCTAGGCGGGTTCATTCCTCGGAAATTCCGATATAAATCACCAGTGCCATGAGCTGTGCCATGAGGTGCCGCTCCAGCTCCAGCTCCTGCCTGAGCCAGTGCATTCAAGGCTTGCGTAAGTCCTTGAACTGTACGCTGTAAATTCCTCATCTCAGCACGATTGACTGCCATTTCTAGTTAAGTGCCTATAAAATAGTTACTCGGATTATTTATGAGAGAAGAACTTCTTAGATGAGAAGAGAAGAACTAGATAAGAAGAACATGATTATGGTTAAATAACTTAACCCAAATTTCTACCCAATTCTCACAAGGTTGTTTTCTTAAGCCTATAACCAATAAACCTATAACATTAAAGTGAAATACCTAGGACAAATTGACATAGGCTCTGATACCAACTAAACTATCACGCCCCGATGCGGAATCTCGGGACGTACGGTTAGGGGCAAGCGAGCAATAATTCCGAACCATTGCAAACCATTGCACAAAAGGTTGGAAAGGATAATAATCAGAGTTTTATTGATAATAAAGTTGAGTACACTGGGTAGAACAACTACATCCAAATAATAAGCAAAATACTAGAACAATCTCTCACTAATACTAAGGGTACAAACTGACTCAATAAACTAAAACTATCTCTCGATATCACTCCAGTCCATTCCCGACAAGTTCATCACCTGGAAAGAGGGGAAAAGTAGGAGTGAGCTAAACGCGCTCAGTAGATAACCACAAACAGGTTTACGTAATTAACCATTGATTTTCAATTTATATGAAATGCAGTAAATAAAGAATGACGATACGATAAAAGAAACAATGTAAAAGATATCTTGCAAGGTCAAGAAATATAACAATTTACCAAGTAATGAACAAGTAAAGTAACAGTAGATAATTTGGCCAGCAAGTATGTTACACATGTAACCAAGTAAATACGCACGAGTCAAGTAACAAGAGTTTGTCATAGACGTAACATGTCAAGTCAAGTATTCGGGTGCAATGCCTCACCCTGTCATAAACATCCCAATGGGCTCAATATCTTTTCGGGCGCTCTCCCCAGGACCAGACCGGGCCCTTATGATGCGTTGGCATTTCATTTCAATTGGATCACCGATCCCCCGTCTAGACATAGTCAATTATGGCCAATATAATCAGATGAATTTCTGTCGGGTACAAGATGTAAAGGACGACACTCGCCTCCTTTGATTCAAGAATATAACCACGATGAAAAACCCAAAACAAGGTAGTCGTACGGCAAACACCGGGCCGTACTCACATGAGTAACGAGTCACGGGGCCAAGAATGAACGGTTGACAGTAAGCCGTTCGAGAGAGAGAAGTAAGTTCCGAATAACGAATATACGAACCATTCGGGTCGTATTTTAAGAAATACGGTTCAAGAGAATCCGTATTAAGCATAACGATAATATCTAATTATAAGATAATTTATGCAAAATAGTCACCGGGTTGCCAATAACAATTAAACCAACCAATTTCAGTTTAATGTCCATTGATCAATTCCGGGCTCAAATATGACCGAAGATTATCCAAGGGTAATCGGTCAATTAATCAAGTTAAAACAATAGTCATGATGTAACCATAATTTACCACGGTAAAAATATTCTACGGTAAAAATGTAAAGTTTACCGGATGGAGTGTCCGGCTAATTGGTCAAAGACTTGCCATAAGTCGGCCAGTAATTTTCTGGTTTACAGTAATTTACAGAAATTACCTATGGTAAAGTTTAGCTATTTACCATACTTATTCAATTTATCCAAAGTTACAAGTGAATTTCAATGATTTTCAATTTAAACAATTTATCAAAATAGATATTACAAATAACAGAAATTTACTCATGTCATTATCTGTTATTTATGTGGATTGTCAATTTTTACTAATTAACATTGTTAAATGGGTCAAATAGCAAAAAAATCAGTTTTCTGGAAGTTAAACGGATGACAGTGGGCCGTTAAACCTACTGGCTGTAAAACGGTTATCATTGGGCCGTTTTATACAAGGCGGGCGGTTCTAATTGGGCCGTTTGTATAAGTCGGGCGGGCAGTTCTGAGCCGTCTAAGAGATAAAGGGGTCCGATTGGAACCGTTAATCCCTGTAACACGGGAACAGCGAAACAGAAGCATAAATCCGGCGTTTAAGGCTTCAATTCATGCATTTGAGTACGTAAATAAATGGAAAAGCATGGTTTCTACAAGCTAACATGATGCCCTTTCATTCCATTTATCAAATTCAAGGTTTGTGCCATGGTTACCTACCTTAACCGATGAAATAAGGAAAGATGAATGTGGAAGAAGATGAACAGTAGACTTGCAGAGCTTCTTCACAGCAGCAAGAACCCTTTTGTGTTTAAGAGATGTTTAAGGGGGCTTACTCTACTTATAGGTTTGGAAGAGGAGTGTTTAATCTTCACACACGGTTTGGTTAGAGCCGCAAAATCCTTTGCATTGTTGACAACGTGTTTCTGCCAACCAAAACACGGTTTCACGTATTTCTCAAGGTAAGGTTAGCCTAATCTAAGCCTAATCCAAAAGATTAAGGAATGGTTAACTAAAACCTCAATTTAATATTACTAAATGATTTTTAATGAATTGGACCCAAAAGACAAAATTACTAATCAAGACATGCTCTTTCATAATATGATTTTTATGGAATTTTATCACGAGGTTTATTGTTAATCTCCCAATCTTAAGATTAAAATAATAATTTAACCCAATGTTCAACGGTTTAGTCGATAGAGAGAGTTTCTGATTTTTACCGATGAAACTTCAGAAGACAAAGTTGCTAAGAAAAATACCCTCTATCAGATGTGATTTTTACAGATTTTTCTAAGGTAGTTGTATTTTCGTATGAATAGTGTTTTCCGCGTTTTTAAGTCAGGCTTAAATCACTGATTAAGCCATGTAAATGATTTTATTAGGGTCAAGTACAGAAGACCAAAGTGTTTACCATGGTCTTTACTAATTAACTACCATTTTTTAGAATTTTTATATGATAGTCAAAATTTTTACTATTTACTATTTACCACAGTCACTATTCAACATTTACTATTTACGAAATTTAATATTTGTACAGAAACTCGGGGTCTTACACCCAAGGACCGCAGAGCTGTCATAGTGCTATCAAGAGTAAGGGCTGCGAGAAAGAATCTATTACAAGATGTTGTTTAATCAGGAAACCAGAGTTGCTACGTAGCTACGAAGAAAGGAAAAGGGAAGTCAGGGAAAAAAAAAGAATTGTACAATTTCCGGTAGGATGAATTGTTGATCTGTTAGAGGCTTCAGACGAGTTCTACTTTGCACCCAGCTTCATCTCATCTGAGAGAGAGAGAGAAGAAGGGGAGGGGGCGAGTCGCATACCACCAGGATCCGCCCTCTTTGGACAAACAATTTGACGCTAAAAATGGCGGGCACTATCTTTTACGAGTTTATGAGCTCCTTTTATTAAACATTGTTTCGATTACAACCACATGCTATGAACAAAAATATGTATTTTAAAATTTGAATTATCATATTTAAATAAAAATATGGAATAAATATTCTAAATATTAACATAATTAAAAAATTGAGAAAATATGTTGAACTCATTTCGTTTTCCTTTCAAATATTTGAGACCTTTGATAAATTTCTTACGAGACAGTACGGACCAAACATAATAATAGTCCATGACTTATATTATTGAAGAGGAATGCTGCCTTTTTGTCATCTTCTTATCCTCGAATTCCAAAGCTTGTACGGTTTCACTCTTTGATCGGCAAGTACTTCAACGTTGATACTCTCACTGATATCAGGGCGCATTTGAGAATGAGGACTAGTTTTAACTTTATTTAAAAAAAATCTGTAAAAATAAAAGAAACTCTTTTAGATGATTTTTAATTATTTTAAAATTTAAAATTTTATTTTATATCTCTCTACCATTAAAAAGTTAACTTTTAAGAAATTGATGTCATCGGTATTTATTTATTTTCTTGAGGATTAATGAGTTTTGAATTAAAACAAGAATCCTCGCCACCATTCTTTTGCAGCTAATCAACAATTATTTTTAAGATGTCCCGATTGTTTACAACTCCCGACACTTCATCTTTTTTCTTCCTTAGATTTTGGTATGAGTTTATTTCTCTCTGTTTGCCCTCTCTCGGTATCCCTTCCTGGTGCAATCATCACATATTCTCTAGAATAAGTTTGTTTGAATTTTTGCCTTAGTTTCTACGTGAGAAGCAAAGACATTAGAGGGTCCATCTCAAGTGGTGTAATTACATGATTTCATATTATGATTAAATCATCCCAAGAGTTAGACACAGAACAAAGAAACATCAAAGTGACCTTTTCTTCGTTGTCAAATAAGATTATCCATTTTAAAAATACGTGAAATTATGTAATTAAGCGGAATATGCAATCTCACAAGGAGATACTAATTGAAGGAGGTGTGGGGCCCACGTTAAAAAAAATAACTTCTTCTTATTCATCTCCAAGTTGGGGCGGGAACACAATGGGATGGCCCACATTCCCCATCGCGTACACGTGAGCAATGTTTTCTCCAATAATCTTATTTTCATCTCAACCTGCGAAATTCAAATTCAAGAGACGACGACAAGTGTTAAATAAATCATTTCCGAACCTCCAACATATATGTAGTGTCACTCTCTCGAAATTTTAAAGTGCCTAAAACTATTAAAAACCAAAACATACGTCCAATTTAAAAAAATGCACCAAGTATGACGTCAAATAAGTTTCAAAAGGTGGCTCTCATATTTTTTATTTTAATGTGGTGAAAGTAGAGGATATGCATACTTGAATATTAGATTTTAAGGGTCACTTTGACATCGAAATTTTCAGGAGATTAACTCAACTGATGAGAGAGGAGGGTGGGGCCCATATCTCTCCCTCACATATAACTCGTTAACAGGGGTCAGTTAACATATTCGACTCTCCGAGATCGAGTGCATTAATCGGGAGCGGTTAACAAAGATGCCCTAAAGAGTTGAATCTCTCTTTTTACACGAGCATGATGAATGCAGTTTTAAGCTTGAATCTTGTTCATGAGAAAGAAACTTGCATACGCGTCGTGAGCCATTTACCCAAACTCCCCGTCTGATAATTATACATAGATAAAAGTTGCTCCTTGGAGTTAATTTGTAGTCTCTACACAATTGAGGCCCTTCATATAACATTCATTGTATAGAAATGACTCTTGCAATAATTAATATTATGTGGATTGGCACGCAAAAAATCACTTTATTTTAGTTTTAATCTCTTTATTTTATATTTTGCTGATGGCGACGGTGGGCAGCTCAAGATTGGTGGAGATAGGGATAAAAAGGTGGACCCCACAAGACGCAAGAATCCAACGTCCGATCAAGATCTAATGGGCGATCAACAAGAAGGAGGATGGTCTTATAATTAAAGCAGAATGCAGGGGGGCGTGTCACTTGCGCTGGGCCATCAACCGACTCAACCCAAACCTTTCTCACCTACCCTAAAATCGAATCCAAATCCGTTCTCAAATTGCCCACTTCCCCGGTCCAGATTTTCTGGATTTTTTTGATATTTTGCCATTAATAATTAGATAAAAATGACATTAAAAAGATTAGAAGGATGAGTATTTCATTTTTTTCATAGGTAATAATTACTACACAACTAGTGTTGCAGAGGTCTAAGAAGGGGCTCAAAAAATCTCATATTAGAAATTACAAAGATGGGCACGTGCTTATAAACAAGACCCAAGTCTTCTCCTTTGAGGATTTTTTTATCAACAAAAAAGAACAAAATCCTAGTCGCCTCTAGACGTAGCAGGGACAATACCTCAAAAGAGACACTCCAAATTTGTACGTCTTCAAGTGTGTATGGATGTATTACACGCACTCATTTGATTGGTCCACTTTAGGCCAATGAAATAGGAGAGAGAGAGATAGAGAGACTTTGATGGGGACATCATCAGTAGTTTCATCTCACACGGCCGTCACATCACCCCGAAAGTGCTCAGGCTGGATTATCAGCTTATTTTCGAGTCATATGATGTATTTTCACTTTATTTAAGTATTATATATGTAATTTTTCTTAATTGAGTCAGTTGAGTATGTTAATGGGTCAATAGGATAGCATATTAAGTCTATTGGGCCCAACTAAATGGGCTGACCCAAGGACGCCCCCTCCTTGGACATGCTTGATCTTTTGTTTAAATGTTAGGGGCAATCTGGCCTTGTCAAAGATGGGTGCCTATAAATAGGACCCAACCCCCTCCATTTGAGACAATTATGCTTGAGAATTTAAAAAATCCACCTTTGAGTGAATTCTTCCTCCCTCTCTAGTGGAGTGTGACTCTCTCTCTCTCTCTCTCTTCCCCTCCCTCCCAAGTGCGCCCCCCACTCTCTCTCTACCCAAGAGAGAGGGCCGCCCCCCATCTCTCCCCTCCACCTCATCCCTAATTGCCACCTCATCCTTCACATCACCCTGACCCCTCAAATACCCCCACTTTCATTTACTACCCTCATTAATCCCACGGCCCCCTAAGCATCCATTCACTTCCCAACACACCTCCCCCACCTATCCAAGCACCCTTTCACTTCCCCAACACACCTTTCCCACTCCCAACACTCCCCTCCACATTCCCATGGCCTCCATTGAATACCCATCATTAGAGAAAATTAAAAAAACAGGGAAAACCCCTCCCTCCCCTAGCCACCTTGCACCCCCCCACCTCCCACTCCTCCATTCCCCCTGGTCGCACCCCTCTCCCCTTCCCCTACTAGCTCCACCCCGGCGCTCTCCTCCCTCTCTTATCCAAGTCGCAGCCCCCCTTCCCCATCTCCCCCTCCCACCAGGTAAAGCCCCCAACCCCCTTCCCACCCCTTCCTCCCTCTAATCGTCCCCTTCTCACTCCATATCTCCCACTGCTGTCCATACAGCAGTAGCAGTAGAACTGACAACCCTGTTGCAGCGCCGCCCCCACCTCCCTTGAGAAGCTCCTGATGACAAGTCCATCACCGGTGGATTCCTCTCCGATCCAGCTTCGCAACGAGAGTTCGTGCACCCTCATCCGACGTCGGAGCTGTACGGGAGAGTTGTTCCCGTCCGATTGTGCAGACTGACTCCGACGAGCGACTAGAGACGAGTTGCATAGACCCCCACGACCTCCACACCAAGCTTCTGATCGCGCCCTTCAGCCGAGGTGTTCCCCTGCGAGTCTTCTCTCAGCACCAGGAAAAAGGGAACCATTCGGCCACCAGAGCACCCCAGATCGACCGTTTTTCCCAACGTGCGTAGACTGTTAGCTCCGTGCTCAGGTTGGACCCCTCTCTACTCTTCGGGTCATTGCTGCATCCTTTGACCTTGAGCTGGGTTCCTCCCTCCTACCGCACGTAGAAGACTCATCCACGACCAGTTCTACCCCGGTCCCGCTCCCTTCTATGATTGGAGGAGCTGGTAGTGCCCCCGGCATCGCCGCGTTTGTCTGCTAAGTCCTGCAGGGTCATCCCGTCTGCTCAGTCTCCCATCAACCAGAACCGGGTCCATATGGCGCCAAACAGACATGTTCTTGTTACAGCACGAAGAAGGCTCAACCACAGACAATTCGGCACCAACCCCGCCGTCAACAGCGACCGGAGGAGCCAGAGGCCTTCCCCACAACGACGTGTTGTCCTGCAGAACGCAGCGCAGGCAGACTGCGTACTGTGCGGCGTTCCCCTCCCCGCCTGGCTGGTTGACCGCCCCTCCCTGCGTGGAGGTAATTGTTGGTTGTAACCTTAATTTTCCCACCCCTCGTTCTCCCCTCCCGCGTGAGATGTAGTGCTGTAACTGAATTCACAGCAGGAGAAGCACCATCGGCGCAACGTGCGGGAAGTCCCACGCTTCCCCGCTCGCCCTCGTCTCCGGCCCAGGATCGGTATCTTCACACCGATCAGGTATTCGCTGAACCCTCCTTGGTATTATTTGTTCATTCAGTATCATCTCTGAGCTCAGCCGGTGAGGAAGAGAGCGCTCGGCCCCGACTAACCAGGCACATTGTGTGATCATCGCGGGAGAGAGTGAGAGCGTTATCCACGCCCCCTAGGCGTGTGGTCTGCCCCGTTGACACGGGAGCTTCAAATCTAAGGGTGGGTCCTATCTCAGCCCTGCCATTATCCCCCGACCTACAGAGGTCTGGTCCCCGGACTCGACCTCCCATCCCCGAGTCACCCCGGGAAGTGGGATGCACCGTGTGAGCTAGTCCGCCAAAACCGAGTCCGTTCCCTTGCTAGAACGCTTGCATCGGTAGGTTCGAGGGTCATTGCATCATCCCCCCTGCTCCCCTAGGTCGTGTCACATCAGACTTGAAACTCCTTACAATAGAACAATGGAAGAGATATGTGATCGACTATATTATAATTCTCACTTTAATAACGGAATAAGTCCGGTTATGATAGTTTATCCGATATATAGGGCAAATGATTCTTATTTAGTTCATTTTGACTTAACTGGGGTCGCATAGAGATTAGTATGAATTTTCTCATTCTCGTGAAAAAAGTGAAATGACTTAACATGGATCATATAGGAATAAGAGACGGGCAAGTCATCCCGAGTAAGTCACCCCCCCTTATCCTAATCCGTTATCAAAGTGGTCTCAAATATTTCTCTTTCCCATACTTACCCATCTAACCTGGCTTGATTTCTAGAAATGTTACTTCAAACTCTTCTAACTTTTTGTGAGTTTGCTACAATTTCATTAGAGGATTATCTTTTTTTAATGGTATCGAAGGGATTGAGATTTAAATGATCGATTGAAATTTTGAATTATGTATACTTTTACATTTTGATTGGATGGTTGGTAAAATAAGATAGATCTCAATTTTCCAATACAAAATTCCTTACATTTGACTAACATGAGATAAATTAACATTCAAATCTTCTCTCGGATAAAAGTTTCTGTCAATCTAATAAAAACGAGAAAAAGATGAACAAAATATAAGACTACTATTCCCTGTTGTGAGATGTTTCAATCAAGATTGAGAAAGTCGATCATTCGCATCAAGGATGTAGACAATAGTTGGTTGACCCGCGACCTAACCCAACATAATGTGAGTTGAAATGTCTAGATTAGAGAAATGGTACTCACATCAACCTGATGCCGTGATTCCACTCAACTCAATTATAATATTATCAGTTGGATTAGCCCTGTGCTATATATCATGAACACACGTTTTTTTTACATATATGGATAATGGAAAAGGACACGTGCCCTTATTTTGCCTTTCTAGCCCCAACTCCTACATCCTCAACCACAACATCCTTAGATGTTAATTTCACGATTCTATTACAACTACACCAAAGGACTATATATTATTTCTTTTTTATAATGATCTGGAAGGGATTGGGAATCAAATGATCGATTGAAAATTCAAATGAGATAGTTTTTTTTTGAAAGCTGATAATTTTATAGGACCTTGAATCAAGTTAGATGGATCCCATTTCTCAATAAAAATCCGTTCGATTTTTGATTAAGATGAGATAAATCTAGCATTCAAATCTTCTCTCAAGAAAAGGTTTCTTAATTTAGAACCAATAAAAATGAAAATAAAATAATGAAGAGTATGAGACCACTGTTCCATGTGAGATGTTATAATTTAAGATTGCGAAAGCTGAAAGAAAAATTCCCATTAAGGACGGAGACTAGGGCAGGTTGACCCCCAACCTAACCTAATTGAATGTGACTTTGAAATGTATGAACTAGGGAAATATTACATTGACCTGAACTCGGAAAAATAATTCAATTTGAATTAATCAGATTAAGCTTGAGCCAACCAGATTCCCTCACTCTACCCATGTTAGGGCGTGTTTGGTAATATTTAACATGTAGTTAGGGGTGAATATGATTTGGTTTGGTTTAGTTCGAAGAGATTTTTTTTCAAATCAAATCGAATCGAATTAAAGTTTTAACCCGAATCAAATTAAATCAAACTAGTTTAAAATCAAATCAAATCAAACCGAATTAATTCGATTTGGTTCAGTTTGGTTCGATTTGAACCATATTCATCTCCCCTTTTATAAATTAGATTAGATTCAAACAACATCAGAGAAAGGTATGGTAAAAGAATTTCTACCAAATAAAGTAAATATTAAAAAAATAACATAAAAAGTTGTAACTTATAAGAAAAAATTCCATAATATTTTCACATAAAAAATTAAGAACTTCGGTTACAATAAAATAGAAGGTGATTTGAAACCTATTTTATAAAGTCGAAGACAGATGACGGGAATTGGATTTTTTGAATTGAAATTTATAGTTACATATACATTTATATTAATTTAATAAATTCTTAAATTCTAATTCTTCAGTTCAGTTTGGTTTTGTTCGATTTCTTAAACTTTAAAATCAAATCAAATTAAAATTTTTAAAACGGTTCGGTTTGAATCTAAACCAATTTTTTTTTAAATTTTAACTCAAATTAAATCGACCTAAATCTAACGATTCGATTTAATTTTTAAATTAAACCCGAATAATAATCACCCCTACACGTACTAGATTCTAATCATCGAAATCGACAGACACTTGAGCGTTCTCAAATACAGTTCACCTCATCGATCGGCTTCCACGAAGAGCAACTTACTTGAAAGAGGAGAGAGAAAGATCATAGAAAGGAGCTAGGGACTATTGTTACCTTCAAAAGTGGGTGTGCACGGGATCCTCCGGATCGGAATGGATTACGCAGTTTTATTACATTTTCATCCCCTCACCTTCTATCTTTTCGTCTGTCGTTGAAATGATTTTGTAGGAATAAGAAGAGGCATTATTGAAAATATAACATATAAAATTAAGACTGTCGTTGGCTCGGGTTAGTCAGATGGATCCGCGGGTCTGACTCTATTTCGGGTCAAATCTTTAGTCCTTTTTGGCATCCGAGTCTTTAGGCCTCACTTTAGTTGGGAGTTGGACTTAGAGTAAATTAACTCAATCTACTTAGAGTTAATTTAGGGTTAATTCATTTTTGATTTGATAAGAGTGGAGTTAGCCCGAAACTAAGGAGGTGTGTTAAACTATCGTTAATCCAGTGTGATTTGATAAGTAGTGGGTTAAACAAGGGGTAAGTATAACTCAAATGTCATTTTTGACCCTCTCTTTTATATTTTGTAGGTTTTTTAATATCTCCTCTCTCTCTCTCTCTCTCTCTCTCTCTCTCTCTCTCTCTCTCTCTCTCTCTCTCTCTCTCTCTCTCTCTCTCTCTCTCTCTCTCTCTCTCTCTCTCTCTCTCTCTCTCTCTCGATATGGAAGGTCTAAGGTAGCTCGGTGCTGAGGGGAGGGTTTCGCAGGAGGAGAACGATGATGAAACATGGAGAAGGGTTTTGCGAGGTCCCGAGGCGGTGCGACGTCCCAGGCGACGGGAGGTGACTGGCGAGGGCAGAAATGACATATGGCCCGACCCGATTTCGAAACCCACCTCAGGGGGTGGATTTCAAAACCGAGAGTTAACACCCATTTAATACCGACTTAATCCTAATATGGAGGATTTACTAATCAAATCAACAAATTGGTTAGTCCTGGGTTAACATTGAGCTAACCCAGGACTAAACTGTTACCAAAGCGGGGCTAGGTGAACTTAAAAGTCACCGTAAGTTAGATTCGAATTTTGAGTTTGACTTGTAAGTCACCTATTCTTTCTCTTTAAAACTTATTTTATGTGATTAAAATAAAATAAAATATCATATTTTATTTAATTAAAAACTTAAAAAATATTTTTAAATAAATTAATATCTAAAATTTTAATTAATTTTATAAGATTATATATTTTATATTTATATATATTTATTGTTATTTAATTTAATTTGTCAGGTCGGAGCTCGATCAAGCAAAAGTTAGACTTTTAAAAAAGTAAGGCTTTACTTGAGCTTAGATTATATTTTAATTTTAAAATTAATAAATCAGACTCAAGTCAAACTAATCTAGATCAATCCAGAATCGAATCGTTGACGGTACTATTTAAACCTATCATTATCAAAATTGAGCTTACAATAGAAACATTGAATGCGATAAATAAAATGTGTAACGGCAGAAAGTATGTCTCTGTAACAAGGTTTGCCGACCCGGCCGACCCAGTCTCGGCGCGGGGCGGGTCGGGTCGGCCGGGTCGCACAGCGACCCGATCCGCCCTCTCGGGTGCTTAACTGTATCTCCTAAATTTAAGAAATACAAATTATAAATATCACTAAATTTGTTAATGCACTAATATAAAATAAAAATATCTTCATTTTATAGTAAATTAATTTTTAAGTAGAACTATCGAATATAATTTACAAACAAACCATGTATTAATTCCTCAAAAAAAGAAAATTTCATTATTCTACGTCTACAACTAACAAATTTAGATAATAAATGTAAATTCAATGTACAATATTTTATACAAATAGCATTGAATGAAAACAATATCATTATTTCTACAGCATGCAAAACTAAATCTAAAATTTTATTTTACGACATGTTAAACTAAAAATATTATTTATTAAATAGTAATTATAATTTACATCTACAATTTTAATTAAAATAATAAATTTAATCCTAAACATGTAAAAATGAATACATTATTTAATACATCTATAATAATTCTTATATTTTTTAACAAATTTACTTTTATATAAAATCATCTAATACAATCTACAATATAACAATTTTATCTATAAATTTAAAACCATTTGCAACATATTTATCACTAAATTTAAATTCAAAACTTCAAACAAAATAAATTTTTAAAAAAACAACAAAATCTAATATTAAAAATTTACAATTAACAAAATTAAATTAACTTGAATTAAAATTTTCAATTTTTTTAATCTCTCCACCCTCACCTCCCCGGCCCCCATCGTCCCCCACCGCCCTCCAGCCTCAGCCCCAGCCCCCCGCCGTCCCCCACCGTTGCAACGGTGGCCATCTCCCCCCTCCCCCACCCCCACCGGCTGCAGCGGTGGGAGACACCCACCCCCATCGGCGGCGGTGGCAGACGCCCCCCCCCCCCGGTGGCAGATGCCCCCCCCCTCCCTCCCTCCCTCCCCCACCTCCCTCACCCCCACCGGCGGCGGCGGCAGTGGCAGACCCCCCCCCTCCCCCACCTCCCCCACCCCCGGTGGCAGATGCCCCACCGACGGCGGTGGCAGACGCCCCCCATCCCTCCCCCACCCCCACCTCCACCTCCGGCCAGATCCGGCGGTGGACGCCCCCCCTCCCCCACCCCCACCGGCGGCAGGATCCGGCTGGCAGACGCCCCCCTCCCTCCCCCCTCCCAAACCCCCCCACCGGCGGTGGACGCCCCCCTCCCCCACCTCCGGCCAGATCCAGCCCTCTCTCCCTCCCCAATTAATCAAAAAAAAAAAATTAGAGCACCTACCTCTGATCGCCGGTCGTCGTCGCCGCCGTCCGCCGCCGTCCACCGTCGTCCACCGCCGCTCTGCAACGTTGTGCACCGCCCAGACCCGCCGGCCACTGTCTTCAGCCCGTTGCAGAAACGCCCACACCCCGGCCTGTTAAATGGCCGAACCGGGACGTTCGCACCGACCCGCACATACTAGAACGGGCCCGTCTCGACCCGGTCCGATACGTAGCGAGACGCATGGGACCATGCGGTCCAGTACGTCTCGGCCACGACCCCCAGCCCGTGTGACTCGACGCCCGCCTAGGAACTTTGTATAATAAATTAGTTTATCAAGCTGATACGCTTGAAGTACTTGGTTATTCAGATTTACACTTTGGAGGAGACAAAGATGCCGAAAAGTCCACGTCGAGACACTTGTTCATCTTTGATGGTGCAGTTGTTTCTTGGGATAGCAAGAAACATGGATGTGTTGCATGATACACACAAGAAGTTGAGTATATTGTTTGCAGCATGACAACTACTCATGCAATTTGGATAAGACGATTTCTTACAGATATGGATCTCAATTTGGTAAATGGATCATTTGAGATATATTGTGATAATCAGGTGACAATTAACTTGATTAATAGCAGAGCAAATAGTTCTCATGGAAAATATATAGAAATACAATATCACTATATTCGGGATATTGTGCAAAAAGGGGAAGTGGAGATGACTTATATCCCTACCAGTGACATGATTGTCGATCCTTTGACAAAAGGTATTCCGGCGAAAATTTTCATTAAGCATGTTGGCTTAATGGGGCTCAGAAATTTATGAGCATAAAAGAATATTTTCATAGATAATGAAAATAGTGATATATCTCACAAATAGTGGGAGTATCAGAATAGATATTTATACTTCATATGGATAGTGGAAGTATAATGATTTGTTGGTCAAGTGGGAGATGTCGTAACGTTCGGATGTTACGGATTAATGGCCAACAAATCGATAGAATAAAGAGGAGAAAATCTCTCTGCTAAATCCAGAAACGGAGGAAGAAATCTTGGGGTGATTATAGATTTGGGACGGAGGGAATGAGAGGGAAAGTCCTATAAATAGATGGGTGCATCTCATCAAAAAAAGAACAAGAAACCCTCATCATCGGAGTCCCAAATCGCCTCCTTCCCTCACCTAGTTTTGCTACAGTTGGCGCCATAAAAAAACCCAAGCACATTCCAATCCCAACAGAGTGCATTCCGACCTAATGATGATCTTACTCCTTTCGAGCCAAACCACCAACAGAAAGACCCAAGGACCGCAGAGCTGTCATAGTGCTCTCAAGAGCAAGGGCTGCGAGCAAGAATCTATTACAAAATATTGTTTAATCAGGAAACCAGAGTTGCTACATAGCTACGAAGAAAGGAAAAGGGAATTCAGAGAAAAAAAAAGAATTGTACAATTTCCGGTAGGATGAATTGTTGATCTATTAGAGGCTTCAGAAGAGTTCTACTTTGCACCCAGCTTCATCTCATCTGAGAGAGAGAGAAGAAGGGGAGGGGGCGAGCCGCAGACCACCAGGATCCGCCCTCTTTGGACAAACAATTTGACGCTAAAAATGGCGGGCACTATCTTTTACGAGTTTATGAGCTCCTTTTATTAAACAATGTTTCGATTACAACCACGTGCTATTAACAAAAATATGTATTTTAAAATTTGAATTATCATATTTAAATAAAAATATGGAATAAACATTCTAAATATTAACATAATTAAAAAATTGAGAAAATATGTTGAACTTATTTCATTTTCCTTTCAAATATTTGAGACCTTTGATAAATTTCTTACGAGACAGTACGGACCAAACATAATAATAGTCCATGACTTATATTATTGAAGAGGAATGCTGTCTTTTTGTCATATTTTTATCCTCGAATTCTAAAGCTTGTACGGTTTCACTCTTTGATCGGCAAGTACTTCAACGTTGATACTCTCACTGATATCAGGGCGCATTTGAGAATGAGGACTAGTTTTAACTTTATTTTAAAAAAAATCTGTAAAAATAAAAGAAACTCTTTTAGATGATTTTTAGTTGTTTTAAAATTAAAAATTTTATTTTATATCTCTCTACTATTAAAAAGTTAACTTTTAAGAAATTGATGTCATCAGTATTTATTTATTTTCTTGAGGATTAATGAGTTTTGAATTAAAACAAGAATCCTCGCCACCATTCTTTTGCAGCTAATCAACAATTATTTTTAAGATGTCCTGATTGTTTACAACTCCCGACACTTCATCTTTTTTCTTCCTTAGATTTTGGTATGAGTTTATTTCTCTTTGTTTGCCCTCTCTCGGTATCCCTTCCTGGTGCAATCATCACATATTCTCTAGAATAAGTTTGTTTGAATTTTTGCCTTAGTTTCTACGTGAGAAGCAAAAACATTAGAGGGTCCATCTCAAGTGGTGTAATTACATGATTTCAGATTATGATTAAATCATCCCAAGAGTTAGACACAGAACAAAGAAACATCAAAGTGACCTTTTCTTCATTGTCAAATAAGATTATCCATTTTAAAAATATGTGAAATTATGTAATTAAGCGGAATATGCAATCTCACAAGAAGATACTAATTGAAGGAGGTGTGGGGCCCACGTTAAAAAAATAACTTCTTCTTATTCATCTCCAAGTTGGGGCGAGAACGCAATGGGATGACCCACATTCCCCATCGCGCACACGTGAGCAATATTTTCCCCAATAATCTTATTTTCATCTCAACCTGCGAAATTCAAATTCAAGAGACGACGACAAGTGTTAAATAAATCATTTCCGAACCTCCAACATATATGTAGTGTCACTCTCTCAAAATTTTAAAGTGCCTAAAACTATTAAAAACCAAAACATACGTCCAATTAAAAAAATGCACCAAGTATGCCGTCAAATAAGTTTCAAAAGGTGGCTCTCATATTTTTTATTTTAATGTGGTGAAAGTAGAGGAGATGCATAATTGAATATTAGACTTTAAGGGTCACTTTGACATCGAAATTTTCAGGAGATTAACTCAACTGATGAGAGAGGAGGGTGGGGCCCATATCTCTCCCTCACATATAACTCGTTAACAGGGGTCAGTTAACATATTCGACTCTCCGAGATCGAGTGCATTAATTGGGAGCGGTTAACAAAGATGCCCTAAAGAGTTGAATCTCTCTTTTTACACGAGCATGATGAATGCAGTTTTAAGCTTGAATCTTGTTCATGAGAAAGAAACTTGCATACGCGTCGTGAGCCATTTACCCAAACTCCCCGTCTGATAATTATACATAGATAAAAGTTGCTCCTTGGAGTTAATTTGTAGTCTCTACACAATTGAGGCCCTTCATATAACATTCATTGTATAGAAATGACTCTTGCAATAATTAATATTATGTGGATTGGCACGCAAAAAATCACTTTATTTTAGTTTTAATCTCTTTATTTTATATTTTGCTGATGGCGACGGTGGGCAGCTCAAGATTGGTGGAGATAGGGATAAAAAGGTGGACCCCACAAGACGCAAGAATCCAACGTCCGATCAAGATCTAATGGGCGATCAACAAGAAGGAGGATGGTCTTATAATTAAAGCAGAATGCAGGGGGGCGTGTCACTTGCGCTGGGCCATCAACCGACTCAACCCAAATTAAATCGACCTAAATCTAACGATTCGATTTAATTTTTAAATTAAACCCGAATAATAATCACCCCTACACGTACTAGATTCTAATCATCGAAATCGACAGACACTTGAGCGTTCTCAAATACAGTTCACCTCATCGATCGGCTTCCACGAAGAGCAACTTACTTGAAAGAGGAGAGAGAAAGATCATAGAAAGGAGCTAGGGACTATTGTTACCTTCAAAAGTGGGTGTGCACGGGATCCTCCGGATCGGAATGGATTACGCAGTTTTATTACATTTTCATCCCCTCACCTTCTATCTTTTCGTCTGTCGTTGAAATGATTTTGTAGGAATAAGAAGAGGCATTATTGAAAATATAACATATAAAATTAAGACTGTCGTTGGCTCGGGTTAGTCAGATGGATCCGCGGGTCTGACTCTATTTCGGGTCAAATCTTTAGTCCCTTTTTGGCATCCGAGTCTTTAGGCCTCACTTTAGTTGGGAGTTGGACTTAGAGTAAATTAACTCAATCTACTTAGAGTTAATTTAGGGTTAATTCATTTTTAATTTGATAAGAGTGGAGTTAGCCCGGAACTAAGGAGGTGTGTTAAACTATCATTAATCCAGTGTGATTTGATAAGTAGTGGGTTAAACAAGGGGTAAGTATAACTCAAATGTCATTTTTGACCATCTTTTATATTTTGTAGGTTTTTTAATATATATATATATATATATATATATATATATATATATATATATATATATATATATATATATATATCTCTCTCTCTCTCTCTCTCTCTCTCTCTCTCTCTCTCTCTCTCTCTCTCTCTCTCTCTCTCTCTCTCTCTCTCCTCTCTCTGAAGGTCTAAGGTAGCTCGGTGCTCAGGGAAGGGTTTCGCAGGAGGAGAACGATGATGAAACATGGAGAAGGGTTTTGCGAGGTCCCGAGGCGGTGCGACGTCCCAGGCGACGGGAGGTGACTGGCGAGAGCATAAATGACATATGGTCAAACCCGATTTCGAAACCCACCTCAGGGGGTGGATTTCAAAGTCGGGAGTTAACACCCATTTAATACCGACTTAATCCTAATCAGGGGGATTTACTAATCAAATCAACAAATTGGTTAGTCCTGGGTTAACATTGAGCTAACCCAGGACTAAACCGTTACCAAAGCGGGGCTAGGTGAACTTAAAAGTCACCGTAAGTTAGATTCGAATTTTGAGTTTGACTTGTAAGTCGCCTATTCTTTCTCTTTAAAACTTTAATTTATGTGATTAGAATAAAATAAAATATCATATTTTATTTAATTAAAAACTTAAAAAATATTTTGAAATAAATTAATATCTAAAATTTTAATTAATTTTATAAGACTATATATTTTATATTTTTATATTTTTATTGTTATTTAATTTAATTTGTCAAGTCAGAGCTCGATCAAGCAAAAGTTAGACTTTTAAAAAAGTAAGGCTTTACTTGAGCTTAGATTATATTTTAATTTTAAAATTAATAAATCAGACTCGAGTCAAACTAATCTAAATCAATCCAGAATCGAATCATTGACGATACTATTTAAACCTATCATTATCAAAATTGAGCTTACAATAGAAACATTGAATGCGATAAATAAAATGTGTAACGGCAGAAAGTATGTCTCTGTAACAAGGTTTGCCGACCCGGCCGACTCAGTCTCGGCGCGGGACGGGTCGGGTCGGCCGGGTCGCACAGCGACCCGATCCGCTCTCTCGAGTGCTTAACTGTATCTCCTAAATTTAAGAAATACAAATTATAAATATCACTAAATTTGTTAATGCACTAATATAAAATAAAAATGTCTTCATTTTATAGTAAATTAATTTTTACGTAGAACTATCGAATATAATTTACAAACAAACAATGTATTAATTCCTCAAAAAAAGAAAATTTCATTATTCTACGTCTACAACTAATAAATTTAGATAATAAATATAAATTCAATGTACAATATTTTATACAAATAGCATTTAATGAAAACAATATCATTATTTCTACTGCATGCAAAACTAAATCTAAAATTTTATTTTACGACATGTTAAATTAAAAATATTATTTATTACATAGTAATTATAATTTACATATACAATTTTAATTAAAATAATAAATTTAATCTTAAAACATGTAAAAATGAATACATTATTTAATACATCTATAATAATTCTTATATTTTTTAACAAATTTACTTTTATATAAAATCATCTAATACAATCTACAATATAACAATTTTATCTATAAATTTAAAACCATTTGCAACATATTTATCGCTAAATTTAAATTCAAAACTTCTAACAAAATAAATTTTTTAAAAAATAACAAAATCTAATATTAAAATTTTACAATTAACAAAATTAAATTAACTTAAATTAAAATTTTCAAATTTTTTTAATCTCTCCACCCTCACCTCCCCGGCCCCCATCGTCCCCCACCGCCCTCCAGCCTCAGCCCTAGCCCCCCGCCGTCCCCCACCGCTGCAACGGTGGCCATCTCCCCCCTCCCCCACCCCCACCGGCTGCAGCGGTGGGAGACACCCACCCCCATCGGCGGCGGTGGCAGACGCCCCCCCCCCCTCCCTCCCCCACCTCTCCCACCCCCGGTGGCAGATGGCCCCCTCCCTCCCCCACCTCCCTCACCCCCATCGGCGGCGGTGGTGGCAGACGGTGGCAGACGCCCCCCCACCCTCCCCCACCGACGGCGGTGGTGGCAGACGCCCCCCATCCCTCCCCCTCCTCCCTCACTCCCACCGGCGGCGGCGGCGGCAGTGGCAGACCCCCCCCCCACCCTCCCCCACCCCCGGTGGCAGATGCCCCACTGGCGGTGATGGCAGACGCCCCCCATCCCTCCCCCACCCCCACCTCCGGCCAGATCCGGCTAGCAGACGCCCCCTCCCCCACCCCCACCCCCACCTCCGGCGAGATCCGGGGTGGACGCCCCCCCTCCCCCACCCCCACCGGCGGCAGGATCCGGCTGGCAGACGCCCCCCTCCCAAACCCCCCCACCGGCGGTGGACGCCCCCCTCCCCCACCTCCGGCCAGATCCAGCCCCCTCTCCCTCCCCAATTAATAAAAAAAAAAAATCAGAGCACCTACCTCTGATCGCCGGTCGTCGTCGCCGCCGTCCGCCGCCGCTCTGCAACGCTGTGCACCGCCCAGACCCGCCGGCCACCGTCTTCAGCCCGTTGCAGAAACGCCCACACCCCGGCCTGTTAAATGGCCGAACCGGGACGTTCGCACCGACCCGCACATACTAGACCGGGCTCGCCTTGACCCGATCCGGTACGCAGCGAGAGGCAAGGGACCATGCGGTCGAGTGCGTCCCGGCCACGACCCCCAGCCCGTGCGACTCGACGCCCGCCTGGGTCGGGTCGGGTCGTGCGTGTCGGTGCGAGTCGGGACAGGACGACAAACCATGCTCTATAATACAATTACAAAAAAAAATCTATAATTCAATCGGTATGCAAACACAGCTTTTATGTCAGTTGGAATAAGGCAGCATTTGGTAATCATTATAACATTACTTTCGAGACATAATTTTTTGACAGAATTTAATCTGTTTGAAATGTACATAGCCATCTTGACTTCTGTGCACTATTAAAATTTGCAGAGGAAAGAGAGCTAAACATAAAAGTACCCAACTCTCTTAATCCTCCGGAGTTGACTTACGGTATATTATTGAAAATCTTTAATGATTGTAATCGCTTGCACTCTGTCAATTAAGTACGGCACATGTACTTTTTTAAAAAGTGATTTTGCCGATGGTTTACAGATGCGACCTAAGTACGTGTCCGAGAATTTTGTTGGATTTTGATTTTTTTAAAAAGTTATTAGAGAAAGAAATAGAGTTTTTAATTTTTTAAATAATTAAGATCTTTCTTTTCATCTCTCTTTGCAAGTAAAAAATGGCTTCTGAACACTTTAAATCACCGTATAATTCCCAAAGGCGTCGGGCTCCGTGGCGGAGGTACATTGCGGGTGTACGGGGGCCACCGCCGCACCCAGGCTGACATCAGCTATAGAGGCCCGGCCTTCCGGTCTCTTTTACATAGCGGCCCCCCTCTTTAATATATTGGCTTTCTTTATAGGCCCCTCGATCTCTCCGTAAACTTCGTGTTTAAATAGGTAGTGCCAATACAAAAGAAGGTCAAATGTACGGATGAGGATACTGAACTTATCCAATGGACACGATAAAGCATCTTAAATGGTTAGAAAAAAATAAAAATATAAAATGAAAATCATTATCATGGCCAAAGATTTTTCAACGGTTCAAATCGTCCGTCCAAAATACTTTATATATTATACATCTTATTTTAAATATGAAATATTCTGAGGTGAGTTGAGTTCGAAACTTGTAGAGTTGACGTGTTTTTTTAATTTTTAATTAAAAAATCAAAAGCACATGGGTATTCAGAAGGTTTGAACGTGATACCTCTCAAACAAATCACACAAGCCATCTAACCAATCGACTTAAAAATTTTATTATATTATTTAACAAATATTATATATATATCTCTATCTTAGAGCGAGACAATAATATATTGTATCGTCCTGACAAAAAATTGAGATTATCAATATAATCGAGTCTAACAAATCTTGATCACGACACATGACATATTAAAATTTTTTTTTTAACTTAGAATGTAGTGGCTTCCCCTTCTTTCCAACGTCAAATGATAGTTGTTGTTACGTCTTTTTGATCGACGTTCTTATTGGAATAGAAGCAAAAAGATTTATAAAAGGTTCATCTAACGTTGGCGCTCGACGAAGATGGCTGATTTGGTCTCCGATGATAATCATGGTACAACGTTTTAAGACGTTGTTTTGTTCACTGTAATCAATTTATAATTCTTCGATTTTAAGATTTATATATTTTTATTTTAAAAATAGAGAGTGTTTTGTTATCTAGTCGACGAACATAAAATAAAAACCAACATCTTATTGGTTTGTTATAATTTCAAGTCGTTTTGTCTCCAATTTTAATTAGTTTCTCATGGGTATATAGACCGTAAACTAGAAGAACTAGAACTTTTAAAATAGAACAACCGAAATGCTATCAAATTAAATAACTAATAGAAGTTTTACACTGTTCTATGAGAAAAACAAACAAGTCCTCGACAAAGACTCTTCTTTAATTTCTGACGTTCAAGGAAAAGAAAAGAATCTTTTTTTTCTCTCTGGCCTTCCTTCCTCTATCTTTATTTGACTTAACCACGTTGAGTTCTTAATAATTGAAAATAAAATCATGACGAACACTATAATGATTAAGTTGGCTCCCCGTCACCAAAATCATGACCACGCCCCTGCCATTGCTATGTCATAAACATGCATATTATACGTATCAAGAATCATCTTCCATGTGATGACGATGGAAAGGGACATACATATGTCATTATTATTATGCCCTTCTAGTCAGGGTTTGACGACCCGATCTTATCGTCCGTCTCGATTTTTCACTGGAACGGTACGGTACGGGTTAATATCGCTGCGTATCGAGACAGAAAAATATAATATATATATATGTTCTAATATAATATAACACAAATAATTTTATAATGTGGTTGATTAAGTGATATGTTAGTTTAAATGGGCATCCACCGATCCACGGTTGGAGTCCCACCTTTGCCAATCTTTCTTTTGAGTCACTTTTTTAAAAATAACTATTCAAAAATTTGGATAAAAATGACGTCAATAGGCCCAAAACCCATTTTGAATCAGAGACCTCACGGTTGAACCTGTGATCTCTTAACCAATCAATCTAAAAAATATATTCAATATAAAAAATTTAAAATAATGTATAAAGTGTCCGGGTTGTATCTCAGAGACCAGTCATCTCGATCTGTGACTGAGACATGACAGGACGGCCGATTCCGTATCAATTTGTCAAACTCTACTTCTAACTCCCACTCCTAATTAACTTCACACCCACAACATTCTTATATATATATATATATATATATATATATATATATATATATATATATATATATATATATATATATATATATATATATATATATATACAATAAATTTATATGATGGAGCGGCTTAGATTCACTCCAATAGTTTGATGATGAGATATATGTAAAAGAAATCATATCTTTGCAGTCTACGAGTCATTTCTAATCTATATTGTAGTTTATGTAATAATAAATCTATGCCTTGTTAAATTATGATGCACTTCATTTCGAACGGCCATTCCGATTCATGGTAAAAATATAAATTTAACTTTAATTCTTGGAAGTTACTTACTTTGTTCTAACTCCACAAAATCTCTCTTCTTTTTACTTTTAGTCTTCATAGTCAATTCTTGTTGGCTTAACTATCCCATATTGGTCGGGGTTCCCCCTACCCAGCCACAGGTCTTTCCTTCTCTCAGTCTCTATCTCCACCCTCTTTTTTTATCTTTTTTATTTTTTTGAAAACACCTTTTTATCTTTTATTTTTTATTTATTTTAATCAAAATATTATGTGAATATCGTTTAATTTCAACCCGCAATCAATCGGATGGATCCACCTCTAAAAGATTTCAAGTTCCGTGGAGTCAAGACAAAAATACGTTAGCTTAAAAGGATTAAACTCTAATAAATCATAATTTTACAGAGATTAAAAACTAAAAAGCCTTATTTATTTTTGTCAGCCCAACACAATTTGAGCTGACCAAATTAATTTTAATTTTGATTCTTTTTTATCAGATTATATCCGTTCCATCTAAGTTAAATGTGCTCCTCTCACAAAAATGCGAAGGAGAAAAAGAACGAGACTTTTGAAATCTCTTCGGAGACATCTGATAAAAAAATAAAAAACTCTCTTCCCCCAAATCTAACAAATTTTAGACTGCGTTTCAAAATGAGATGAGCTCAACATATTTTATCAAAATCTTCTTATCGTACTATTACACAGTATACGAGTGATTTGTAATTATTTAAAATCTTCAGAATTCATCGTGAAATTATTTCGAGAGATTAAGAGAATTGACAGTTCTCTTTCCTCCTCAAAATTTATTTTTCACGGAAGTCTATAAATATCCTACGCATTTGAAAAAATTTAAAAGATGTCGACAGATTATATCAAACCATGTTGGTTACTAGAAGGATGATCCGGTTCGGTATCTACGTGGGTCCTCAGAATATCCGACCACAACAACCGATCCTAGAATTCGAAGCCACTTTCCTCAAACTCGTTGAGTGGAGAGCGAGAGAGATAGGTATGGGTCAAAGTGAGGGAAAAACGATTTGTCAGATTTTATCGATTTGCTCCCCCATTTAGATTTCAGATTCCCCGATCGCGGGAATCGCTTCCCGATTTATCAGATTAGTCGATTTGTAGGCTTCAGATTCCGCGGTCACGGAAGTCGCTTCTCCTCTCTCTCTCCTCCTTTTTTTTTTCTTTCTGCGTTCTCTTTTCCTGTTCTTCTTCTACGTAGACGAGAGAGGTGGTGGCAGATCTGTTCAGCAGGTGTGGACATTGGCGATCGGAGATTCCTTCGCCGGGAAGTGTTGATGTGTCATGGCTGTGGCGGGTGTGGTTAGGAGTCCGGCCGGCGCTCCTTCTCTACTCGTCTCTTCCACACGTCCGGGCCAGATGTCGCCTGCGGCTGCAGCTCGGTGGCTCGTGTTCCTTGTGGCGCTGGGGTGCCTCGTCGGCCTCCTCGACGCCAGTGCCGGCGACGTCGATCCGCTCTACAGGTCGGCGGTATTCTCCACTGGCTTCTTTGTTGTTTTGTTTCGTCTCCCAGTTAGTCATACTTGTTCCCCTTTTGGTTTTGATTGGCGGGGGGATTAAAGATTAGGATGCGAGTGCGACTGATCGTTAATAAATTTGAAGTGTTGTTGGCTGTGTCGGGGTGCGAAGGAATGGGAAGTGCAGTTCAAAATGGGGTTGGAAGTTGGAATCTTTTGGGCCGTTCAGGTGGATTTTGAGCATTTGATGAAGCCTTCCCTCGTGTGGCAGCCGGCGGGTAGATGGTTTCCTTAGCTTGGTTCACAGCATCTGATAGGGTCGTCTGGTAACTGGATACTTATCCGGGCCGGATGCTCATCAGGAAGCCTTGTTACCTATGTTGAATGGTATCGTAAAATCTATCCCCATTCAGTAGCTTCTCTTCAGAATTTCTCAATTGCTTCAAGATTTTCGTACAACCTTGTCAACGGCCTTCGTGAATGAATACCTTCATTCGGTGTTCTATCGAATTTCACGGCATGGCCTCAGGTTTGTGAGCATGGTCTTGTTCGAATAATTCTCATGGTTTCCCTCATAAGCTCTAGGAACGCATGGGATTCTAGATTTAATAAGATCTCTGCATCTAAAAGCTTTGACTTTCTGTAGCGACTTCCTCACTCACATCGAAATTTCCCAGAGACTGTAACTCAATTCCCAAATTTAGTAACACATCGGAGCAATAGAGAGAAATTCAATTATTCAGGCACAACAAGATACTGCAAGTGCCTATGGGATATTGAGCTTGCAGGATGCAGCCATCTTTTGGGGACTTCACCCTATTAACTTATCTATTTATTTTCTTCGTTGTTTGCTCTATGGTCTCTAGTTTTATCCGTTTCTATTTTAACTTTTATCCCACATTTTGATTCCTGATATGGTGAAGGTTCTCTCCCCTAACTTCCATTGACTGTTCAGTGGTACCATTCTTTGATCATAGCAAGCACTTTGACCAAGTTTAAGATACAATAGAAGTAAAGGTTCTCCCCCTCCAATAATTTTCACAAGGTTCCATACCTGTTGTTGTTGATATTTTATTTAGTGTCGTTGTATGTGTGAAGTTTGAATGAACCATTGAGTGGCATCCAATTCCCAAATCATGTTGAAATTCATATGATGAGGTGAGATATTGCAAAACAGTGCCAATTTTTAACCAGTTTCTTTTTGTAAAAGAGTATTGGGGGCTCCCTGGCCCAAAACTGGTCAGATTGGCCAATCTGAACATGATGTGGTTTGATCCTAGTTGACCTCATGAAAAGCTGTGGTTGGCCCTAAAAAATGGAAGGGCAGCAGTGGAAAGAGTGTGTTTCCCACAAGTCCACAACACTAAATCTTCTGAAAGTTTGCAGGGCATTTAGAAAATGAATCAGATTCGTTTCCCAAAATGCATTTCCTGTTAAACACATAGTGCAATCTGGGTGCATTTCCCTGCAACTATGATTCACACTGCTATTACATGTGCAGTAATTGGCTGAATCAGTCATTGTCCATTAAGATGTTGTAACAAGCTGGTTTCATTCTTTCTTCCTACGGGAATGCTTGGAGCAATAACCATGCCAGGTTGATGGAGAAAGTGGTTGTGTTCTGAATTGAGGATTGTCTTGAATTACTCTACGTGACGAATGATATTTACTCCGTATGGTAATCACTTTATGAAATGATAAGTGTATTGTAAGCTGCACAAACAATGGTATTTCCCTAAGATTGCTTTGGATTTATATGTAGGTTCTCTGTTCCTATAATGCTTCTATGCTGATTGTCAGTGCAGACAAAGTGTCATCAGTGACATTCCAGATTTTTTTTTTCCAAAAAAGGTACATTGCACTACCAATTTTATTGCAAATAGAGGTAGTACAATCAGAATGGCTGGAGGAGATACTCCTCTCACTCAAAGGAAACCACAAACTACATCCCTTGTATAGGGTACAATTTATTCAGAAAAGAATCAGAAGGGAATCTAACAATAAATTTACTACCACTTTCAAAAAAACAATAAATTTACTACGACTACTGAGAAAACAGTAAATCCTGCAACATATGTTCTCTATATAAAGTCTAGCTCTATGAAAGAACATATCATTTCTCTCCTTCCAGATGCTCCAACAAACGGCAGCTTGAATCAATCTTAACACCTGTAGACTTTGCTTGGTCTGAACAGTGGCATGGTATTGGTAAAAGAAAGTCCACATATCAGCAACAGTGCTGAAGGTAACATTAAAATGTAACACCTGCGCAATAATCCTCCACACCTCAGCACTAATAGAGCAAGTAATCATGAGGTGATCAACAGTTTCCTCCTCCTTTCCACACAATGAGCACAGAGTAACCCCATCCTGCTTCCATTTGTTCCTGTAAATTTTGGTGACAATCCTTTTTTTGTTGCAGCAACCATAAGAAAGTTCTGATCTCATAGGAGCTTTAAGCTTCCATGACTTAGCCAACACAGGGGCAGGTGCACCGATAGTATTCAAGACCTGATAGAGAGATTTAACAGAAAAACACAAGTTGATTTTTCTCCACCAGAAAGTATCTGCCTTAGAAGTGTCAATCATGACAGCTTGTAGGTGCTCCAGTAGTTGTAGGTATTCTGTTTCCTCTTCCTCCTTTAGGCCTCGTTGTAGCTGTACAAACCATTGAACGTCATTCCCCTCCATTTGATAGTAGCTATGAACAGTGCTTCTTTTATTTGTGGCAAGACTAAATACACGGGGAACCTGTCTTTCATGTAATCGGCCCCACACAGCGATCCAGCCAGAACAGAGTGTGTTGACCATTCCCCGCCTAAATAATAAGACCTTTCTCCACAAATTGAGCTGCTTGAAGTTTACCTTTCCAGATAGGTGAGGTCTGAGACACCCCACTCCATCCACAAGTAGAAACAAAGGGACTACCTGTAGTGTTTATATTGTATCAGCTTAGTCCAGAGAGCCCCATTCTGTTGTAGGAGGTACCAAAGCCAAGTACCAAGCAGAGCCAAGTGACATCCAGAATAACTTCTCTATGTTAGGAAGGAATTCCATCAGCTTTGCCCACCAATATCCTTAATTCCTCAAATAGGTCACATGTAAATTCAATGCATCATGTACAATTACCTCCTAGATTGATCAATTATTTGCCTTCCCTTTTGCCCGGCATGTGCTTGAAGGTTTGAATTTGAAAGTGTGCGGAGTCAAAATGAAAAATTATCCTGACAATAGAATCAGCTGACTAATGTACTCATTCAGTGTCAGACATACTATTGGTGGTCTTGGAGTTGTTTGTTGCGAGTCCAAGGCTTTTTTCTTCTTATTGCAGTTATTGAAGTAAGCAAGATGGTGGTGCATAATTATTTGGTTAGTGGTGTTTTTTGTTTCTTGAGCATCAATTTTCTGTGGTCTTCCTTGTAGCACTATCGTTTGGAAGTCCAAGTTTGATTCCAGTAAAATTTCTTACTGCTGATGACAATGAGTTAATGCAGCTGATCAAAATTGATGCATCTTTTCGTGCAAACATGGGTGAAGTTATCAGTAATGGAGGAGCGGAGAATATTTGGATCCAGATTATGTGTTTATTGTACAAGGCATATGAGATTCTTTATAGCATAATTAGCATCATATTCACTGAGGACACTAGCCGTTATTTTGTTTCTGTAGTGCATTAGCTTCTTCCCAGTAAAATGCTTTTTCTCCTAGTGAATGTAAATCTACAGATTTGTCTGAGAAATAAATTGTGAATTCACAGTTCAAGCCCGTCACATGGTGTACTTATCATGTTGTAACATGAAAAATGTTTCACTCTTTCTGCTATAAGAAATAAAACTATATAAAATTTATTTAACTAACACAAAAATCCAGTCTTTAGGAAACATTGTCTATCTGACACAATGGCTATTGTCAAACAGATTTCATTTTGGCTTTTAGATAAACTGGAATCTGAGGTAGAGGATGCTTATGTTTAGGCACTCAGTTGTTGAATGTGCCCGAGAGGGAGACTTTTAGTCTTTTAGGTACACAGGGCTAATGAGAATCTTTCGAAAGTGTTTAACCTAGACTCAAGAGAAATGGTTCTTTTTTTTTGTTTATGAATCTTTGCAGTTGTGGTTGTCCACTGAAAAGTTGGTTTGCATGGTTGCATACTGTAAAGTTGTCGACATTCTATTGTGAATCTCTGGTTGCCATATCACAATGACACCTGGGCATCCATTACAGGAATGTCTCTGCATGAGTGTGTGAACAACAAAAAACCTTTCAGCTCTCCTTGCAATCGAAGGAGTTTCTGAATTACTTCTAAGTTGGAACTTGTAAGAGATATGAAGACCTGAATTTTGAGCATTAAATAAACCTATTGATCCTAATACCATAGCTGTTACTGACATTCATCCTTGAGGGGAAGCTTTTGCACACAGTGAAAAGTGCCATTGAATGTTTGAAGCCTTCTGGGTTCTGCAAGTCCCCAATACAGCAGGCAATGGTTTCTCTTCATAGACATCCAATAAAATTGGAACAAATGCAGGTAATGCTTTGCTCCTTGGCTTCCACAACCCTGAAGGATTACTGTCTCAGATCTCAATGCTGTCTCAATAGGTTAAAGAGAACAGATCCCAAGGGATCTTAAAGAGGTGGTGATTCTTCCTTCCTTGCTGCCCTCCTTTTCCTGATCTTGTCTCCTCCTCTATCTCCTTGTTTCCTCCTTGTACTTATTCCTCTCTCATGCACCTCCTCCTCTTCCTTCTTCCTCTCATTTTTCATCTTAGTGGAGTTTCATGCGTTGGACAAAGGTTGTGAAAATCCTTCATTACTTGCTCTGTGGACGAACCCAAACACCCTCCCCTCCCCCCCTCCCAACGTGCTCTTGAAGTTTAATAGTCGCAGCCTTCATTTCATAGCGTAAGTTACTTCTTTTTAGTCAGGAATTCACCCGTGGATGAACCAATCAATAAAAACATGGACACTGATGCCAATTCTCATATTCTGAGAGGTCACCTTAATTTTGGCATAGAGGACAAATATCACCTCAAAGAAGAGCTGCCACTAATACGGTTGTGGTTGTTAAAAAGATTAAGCTTCTTTTTATTCCAATGTCTCATATAGTGCAGGGTGCTGCATGACGTCTCCTTATGCAGCACATTCAACTTGATGTTGCAAATGTCACATTCAAGGACTGGAGCTTCCTTGTTGCAATGATGTTGATTTGCAATATACAATGTAAGAACAATGATCAAACTGGCTCTTACACTAAGTAATCATATTTTTGTTGTGGTACTACCCAAAAAAGAAGAAAAAAGGTCCAGGAGATAACCTTTTTCCGTTTAGATTATATTCCTGGCTTATTCACTTAACATTGACCTAAATAATATAAATGAATAGACTTTTTCAAATATAAGTGAGTGGGACAATGGAGGGTACATAATTTAGGCTTCTGGTGAAGGCATGCACAGCCCTCTTTCTTCCACATATTTTGTATGTGCAAGGAGAAGGCACTTTGGCTAGGTTAAATGTCAATATGTCTTTGAACAAAAAGGAATGGCCATAAGCAAATGGTCAGAATACAATATCTTGCATAAAAGACCTGTGACTAGTTTATTAAACACAACCAAAATTAAGGTGAATTGCACTCTGAAAAGATCAAATATGTGGTTGAGGTGTTTGCCTCATTTGAAGAATTTAATTGAAATTGTCTATGCACTGATTTGAAAGCTAACTTCATCATGGTAAATAGTAAAAGTAGTTCGTATCTTTCCTTTGTCTAGGTGAATGTTGACACATCAAAATATTTTAGTTGATGGGGACAATATGAACTACAATCTCGTCATTGTTCTCATTGTATTATTTTAAAAGTTAACTAACCTGAAGGACGTTTGATTTTTGGGATGCATGCAAGGACAAAATTCATGCAACCCCCCCCCCCCCCCCCCAAAGGAAAAAAAAATGGAAAAGGCAAAAAGGAACAGGAACCTGGGCTCACTTTTATCAAGAGGGCACTGACCTTTTACCAAGAGTTGTTCAGAGGGAGAGGGGAAATGAATCCTGAGACACCTCATCCTCGACATTTACAGGAAGGGAGAGAGAAGTTAGGGGTGGTTTATTTTCCTTTCAGAGATCCTTGAGGCTTTTCTTGGATATGTACATTCTTTTTTACTTCATACTCAATGATGCAGTGTCTAGGTCCTGTTCTCCATTCCTTTCCAAAATGGAGAATCAAAGCAGCTTGTCCAAATTTGATCATGGAGTGGACCTTTAGGTTACAAGAATAATGTATGGGAATACTTAGTTGTGTTTACTCTGTATAAGCATGGGTTCAGACAATTCTTTTGTTTGCTGTATTCTGATTATGAAGACATTGAATGTTTGTAATACCAGGAGTTGTGTAGAACAATGTGAAAGCAGTGGCAAAATTGGTGACGTAACATTCCGGCATTGTCAGTTTTCTTCTGATGGTGTTCCTGCTGATGGACCCTGGTATATGCAAGAACCATTATATCTTCGTTGGAAGCAATTGAACTGCAAAAGTGACTGCCGATACCATTGTATGATGCAAAGAGAAAACGAGAGAGAAAGTCTTGGCTTGGAACCTGTGAAATATCATGGAAAATGGCCATTCAAGCGTGTGTTTGTCTTCCAGGTTTGTCATTATGACAGAAATTTGTACAGTTGTTTCTATCTATATTCAACTTTGAACTGCTTTGTGGATCAAATTCTGTTATACACCGTTTTCTATAGTTGAGGATGGCAATGACTTATGGCTGGTAAATCTTAATTACTAAAGAGGGAAGGGGAACTACAACCTAACGCTTCATTTCAGCTCAGGCTGGTTCAAACACAGCCTTTGCATCCTGAGGCGAGCATTGTGGCCAAGTGAACCATTGCGATGCATGCTCTGCTCCTTCTGTTTTTATTATTATTTCTTGTTTTATTTTTTTCTTTTTAATTCAGTTCTAAGGCAAGTATGATTCTGAACTTGCACAGGAGCCTGTTTCTGCTGCACTTTCTGCCCTCAATCTCATTATGCACTTCAATGGCTGGTTGTCCTTTTTCCTGCTCCTGTATTACAAGCTGCCTCTGAGGCCTCAGAGAAAGAGGACCTACTATGAATATACTGGTTTATGGCATATCTATGGGCTCCTAGCAATGAATGCATGGTTCTGGAGTGCTATTTTTCATAGTCGGTAAAACAACTGATTTTCCCATCCAAACTTACAATTGTTTCAGTTCTAAGAATTGGGTTCCTTCATATCTTTCATTATGGTCATTACCTATTGATGTTCTACAGAGATATAGACCTGACAGAGAAGCTTGATTACTCTGCTGCTGTAGCTTTACTTGGATATTCCTTGATTCTGTCTATTCTACGGACCTTCAATGTTACGGATGAAGCCTCCCGGGTTATGGTTGCTGCACCATTGCTGGCATTTGTCACAACACACATTTTATATTTGAACTTCTATGAACTTGATTATGGTATGCCTTCATCTTCTAGTTTAATATTCTAATATGATGAGCATTAAATGGCAAGACCAATGTCATATGCAAATGCTCAAAACAGCAGCTTTTTTCATGAGATATTAGAAGGCCAGTTGGCCATTTTGATTGAAAACCGTCAGCAGTGAACCCAAATCTGGTCTCACTTGTGTCTCGTTTATCCCCTCATTTTCCCCCTTTCACTGCTGTGGTGTCTGTTGTCCTGTTCACCATGTAAATCATGTGCTCGTTGTTTCGTATTTGGTTTGATGAAGTCATACTTTTTCGTGATGTGCCTAACAGTTAAAATCTGCCTTAAATTTTATGGGGAATATTTTTACTGTCAGTTTTACATCTTCCAGGTCTGACACTCTGGACTTCTCTCAGGATTAAACATGAAGGTATGCGTTGCAATGGGCGTTGTTCAGCTTCTTCTTTGGGCAGTCTGGGCTGGCGTGACCCACCACCCTTCCAGATTCAAACTGTGGACTGTTGTTTTGGGAGGTGGCCTTGGTATGCTTCTTGAGATCTATGATTTTTCTCCTTACGAAGGATATGTTGATGCTCATGCACTGTGGCATGCTACAACCATACCCCTCACTTATCTCTGGTGGAGCTTTGTTAAGAATGATGCAGAATTCCGGACATCTACCCTCGTTAAGAAGGCCAAGTGAGAAGTGGTATCTTCCTGCTGTTGGATGATTTAGCTTTCTAGGTTCATATCATCATGGGGTTTCTTTAGAAAATCAATGATTTGTCCAAATGAGAACTTCTATTGGCAGGGTAGTAATACAGATAGCATTTGTCCATTGTGGATTCTGTACTCATTATCTTTTTTTCTCCAAGAGCTGAACATTAGCTGTGTTGTGAGATTCGTGTCATGGGCCCTGGTTGTAGTGCTACAAGGATTCATGGAATTGCCTCAATGGAATTTTCACTTGCATTTTGAAACATGTAGAAGATAATTAAAGGCCATTCAAATCTCATGCAGTAGAGTTTTAAGTCACACCTCCAGAGCACACTTCAAGATTTTATGATAATTGTGAACTGATCTGTTCTCTAGTCTCCCTAGGGCGAGGACCAAGGCTTCTTAGATGTTGTTTGGAGTTTGGACATGGTTGCTGCAGCGTTACAGGGGATTCTAGTGACATCATAACATAGTTGTTTTTTGAATTTTGCCAAGCTTGACCGTGGTAGGTAATGACTTCATCTTAGCTCTAGAGGGTAATACAGGCATTGGATTAGACGGCCATTTGGTGTGCTGTAAATAATGTAAGATATCGATTCTGAGAGCACCAGTTTTAAAATATATGTAAATACTATTTCTGGTCTTTTTTGTGGTTTTGGACTGAAAATCAAAATCGGTTGCAAAAGGTGAAACATGGGTCAGCTGATCTTTGAACCCAGCGATTTACTCACACTCTAAACATAAGGAAAAATACCAAAAACTAATTTATGTCATTTCAAACATAAGAAAAAATGCAGCCATTTTGCTCCGACACACACACAGCATGGGGTAGAATGCTGAGAATCCGTGCTCTACGGTTTCTTGTCGATGGGCTTTTTTTGCAGGAGTCGGAGTAACGCCATGCTTGCCGAACCGGAAGAAAGTTAAAAAGAGTTGATGGAAAATATGTACCCGGAGATCCTCCAAACCACCATTGAAAGAGGGCAAGAACACATGAGATGATCAACATATTAATGCTCACCATAGCCCACATATCTTGTGCAATCTTGTATTTATGGTGCTGGTCTCTACACTATCTGTCCTTCCAGAACAATGTCGACTCACCATTGCCGGTGCTCATACACACTCCATTTGACATATATGAGCACCTGCCTTCACAGTCCCCCTCCAGACTGGAGACGACAGTGCATGCAACCAAATACAATCTGTACATGCCTTGAATAGTGCTTGTGAATAGTTAATCTCTTCCACAAAGTATTATCCAGGGACATTTATTTAACTCCCACAACCACTTACCAAGCAGAGCAAAGTTTATCTGTCTTAGATTCTCAACCCTGAGACCTCCCAGCTTTTTAGGTTTACAAACCACCTGCCATTTCATCAATGGAGTACCGGAGTTGTCACGGTGTCCCCCCCGCCCCCCGTAATCTTCTACAAACGCAGTCAGTTTGGTGAGCAACTGAAGCAGGAATCATGAAGACTGAGAGATAATTAACGATGAGGAATAGTGGATAAAACTCTTGATTAGAGTAATTCTCCCTCCTAAAGATAGGTGCTTAATTTGCCTTCAGCCTTCCACGGGGCCAGCCATTTATGCATTCTGCGTTATCAATACATGCCATTCATGATTTTGCAACCGTCCAAGGTGCAATGGGAGGCACGAATAGATTATAGGAAGAGCTCCCACCTTCCAACCCAAGATTGAAGAGCGATGGGAAGTGTTAGAGATTTAATCTTACATTGGATAATCTGCGGGCACCTCTCTTCTTAGCTGTCGAGAATTCACTCAACTCAAGGCCTAGGTTTTGAGTTAGAGTTCGAGTCTTGAATATAGTATCAGAACTGGGCTTTCTCAAACTTCACTCCACCCGTTCAACGGTGCCACTCATACCGTAATCATTGAGGTTCGGCACGTTCAACTGTGCCATTCATACCGTAACACCATTCGGGTTCGGCATGTTCAATTGCGCCTTTCGTATTGTAACCATTCGAGTTCGGTGTGTTGGTTTCGGAAGGTTTTCTTTTGTGGATGTCTTCCCTTCCTACTTTATAATACATGTGGATTAAACCCCATTCCCTCTTCTCTCAAAAACCACAAAAAGATTCAGCTTTTTTACAACCTTAAAAAACATACAGGAGAGATGTGACTAAAAATGAGAAACAACCAGAGAACTGAATTATCTGCCATCTGATGCTGATTTTAGGTGAAAATGAAAAATGGGGGTTCATCATCCAGCATGAATTGCCGCTAGTGGTGGAATAACATGTCATTCAAACCCAGAAAGATCATGACACATCTGGATCAGCAACCCAAAGCAAAAATTCAGGCCCAACCGTCCACTATAGGATAATGTCAAAGTGAGACAACTTATCCAAACCACATAAATCAAAGGAAGAAATACAAGCTGAATATCATTTCTAGATGTATTAGTCAAACTCCAAAGGGCCACAGCTTCACGAGACTTCACCATGTAAAGGGGATAATTAAGTAGAATAAAATAACGTGAGATTTGTCCTTGTTTGAACCCGTGATTTGTGTCGTATAAATCGAGACAAATAAGATTAAATTAGTCAAACGACGACTAGAAAAAAAAAGGTAAAAAGCTGGGGCTGTCATGAGGCGGGGTCAATTACGGGCCCTCGGGAACTCTCATCCAAAAGATGCCACGAAATAAAATAAGATTTTTTACAAATAAATTATTCTTAAACATGAATTTGTAAAAAAAAACTCGTTACCAGACATATCACTGTGTAAAATTAATTTTTTCAAATATATCATTTTTATTTGTACGCATATCACCTTTTTTGTCAAAAACTACGAAAAGAAATCACATTTAGATGGCCTTACACGGTAATACTTATGTACTATTTGATTTTATGCAGTGGCATGGCAGTTAATGTATTTTTAAAAATATTTTTTTACAAATGTATTCCTAACAATAGTTTATTTGTAAAAATTCTAACAACGAAAAAATTTATTGTGACTCGCCAGTCTCTCCACGCAAATGACATAATAAACCAAAGCACAAAAGTATAAATTTAAGAGGCATCTATTTCCTCCTATTTGGAAGCACAAAAAATAGAAAAAAATAAAAAATAGAGACCTATTTATAGTCCACCCCCTTTTGCCCTCAAATGGATCACCTAGCCTTGGCAAGCTCCCTGTGGGAGCCTACCCAGACTGAATCAGATTTCGCGGGAGCCAACCTGGACCGGACAAAACCTTGCAACTTGTCCGGGTCAAAAGAGCTCCCCGTGAGAGCCTACTCTGTCTTGGTTGTAAACAAATGCTAAACAATAAGAAGAAGAGAGTTTTAGTTTTCATCTCCTATAATATTTTATACTTACATATTATCCCCTCAAATCTAACTATTGTTTTATAACTCTTTAAGTTTTCAAGTCATTAGTGAAATTCCCCCGTAACATTACGAATTAGCCCCTAAGGTGTTAATGAAATTAACTTAGAAGTCCTAAAATGGTATTTAGCGAATAATGTGTAATCATAAGGGTTCATAAATGAATATATAGATTATAGAGGTTAATCTATAAATGTGAAAGATTATTGAGACAAAAAATAAAATTCCCTTTAAAAAGTATAAAAATAATTAATTGTGTAAGTAAACAGTCCAAACAAATAAAAGTACTTAAATGAGTTTGGGACACTTATTGGGCCTTGGACAAACCCAACAAATGCGATTGTACATAGATTTGTCAAAATCTATTCACGGACTCGACCCTTAAAAAAGTGGATTAGACTTATAACTTTTGTGGATCAAGTCAATTTAGAGTTAACTCATTTTGACTTGTATATTTTTAGATGAATGGTAAAAATGAGGAATAAATAGTGCCAAAGTGATTTCAAATGACTAGTAAAGATGGGGAACGGAGAGTGTCGTACGGTGATTTCTTGGATGAATAGTAAAAAATGAGGAATAAATAATATCGAACCTTGCAACTATAGCCTCACCATCTCCATCGGCCTCCTCCCTCTTCGCCATGGCCTCCCCGACCTCCCTCACTCTCCTCTACCATGACCTCTCCCTCCTTACTTTGTAGCTGCTCTGTAGAAACCTCCCCTTCCTCTCTCTATCGTGACCCGTGCCATATCGATGATCCGGCGACCTAAATTTTTCCAAGTACAATATGAATCGGGAAACCCTAACAAGCGTATTGCTTGATAGAGTATGCCTGAGTAAGATAGACAAAAGTTATCATCTAATGATAGTTGGATAAAGATAGTCGAAAGATTGATAGGTAAAAACCTAAGAGTTGAAATATTTTAGTCGAAGAATGTAGTCCAAGATTGCCAAACTTAAGTTGTCAACTAGAAGTTTTATTGACCGAAGAAATGTCAATTGGAATGAGGAGAGGCACAAGGATTTACCTAATGGAGAAACAATCTAAGAGATCAATTACAGAAGATAGTTGTAAGACTTCGATTGACATTGGTCAGTTGAATCAATTAATGAAAAGATTCAATCAGTAGTCAAATGACTTTGACTATCTGTCATTTACAAGTTATGCGGTTTAACTGAGTATTCTATCAAATATTACGCCTAAGTGTTTCAACTAAGTCAATACTTTAATCAACACACATAGATTATGCAACTCACGTATCATATATAAGTCAGACACATCATCCGCTTAAGTTGATTATGTAGTCATTCTACTAGTATTCAACTATCAATAAGATCACTATCTTATCCATTGTGGTTGATTGATATAAGGTGTTATGAAAGTGCCTTTTTCCCGTATATTCATTATTTTAGATTATAACAAAATAATTTTTAATCATCTGGATCTTGGTAAATAAATTTACAAGTTTAACATAATTTGAATTTTCATAAACTTAAATCAAAAATTAATTAAATATTTAGGATATGATTAAATAAATTAAATATCATCTAATTAAATAAAAAATTAAGTGATAGACGATACATCGTCTAATCAAACTCAATATGGATGATATTCCGTCTAACGAACAAAACGATAAGAAATCGAGTTAGACGATACTTCATCTAAGTCTCTAGGATAGACGAAAAGTTAGACGATGTATCATCTAACACAAATAGGATAAATGGAAGATTAGATGATATTTCGTTTAAGTCTCAAAGATAGGCGGAAGGTTAGACGATATATCATCTAACACAAATAGGATAGACGGAAGATTAGATAATACATCGTTTAAGTCAGAATGGGTAGAGGATGCGAGAGTTGATAGACGAATCTTCGTCTAAAGAAAAAATGAAAAAAATTGAGAATGAACAATATATGGTCTAACTAAAGATGAGTTAGACGACACTTTGTCTAAATGAAAAAAGGACAAAAAACTCAAAATAGATAATACATCGTCTACTTGAAGAAACGCGAGCCGAAATTTCATCTAACTCATAATAGACAATGACTTAAACGATACTTTGTCTAAATGGAAAAAGATAAAAGCTCGGGATAGATGATACATCATCTAACTATAAATGAGTTAGATGATACTTTGTCTAACTCACGATAAACGATAAGTTAGACAATATTCCATCTAAGTGAAAAATGACAAAAGGCGCAATAGATATAACTTTGTCTAATCTATCAAAAGTTGAAATATTAGACGAAGAGGACTACAGATAGGCGAAGTATGAGATAATACTTTGTCTAATTAGAAAATGACAAAAACTAAGGATAGACGATGATTCATTAATATAAAAAATAAAATAGAATGTGCAGATGAATTGGTAGATGTTACTTCGTCTACTTTCATTAAACGACAAAGTCTCATCGCCTTAATTTTATCCTCCATTTCAAATAAGGCGGTACATGTGTTATACTTTTGACTTTGCCAAATATATATTTTTGTTGCACTAAACGACAAAGGGTATTTGAAATAAATGAGGCCTCACATACATGAACAAGCCCATGCAAAAAATAAAGAGAAACTTTAGCTATCTATGACGCTCTCTGTAATAAATCTTCTGAGATAAATCTTTGCCTAAACAAAGTATAACCATTTTAATAAAAAGGAAAATATAACTGAGGAGGGTAAATCTGGTTTAGCCCAGATGCGGCCCACGCACGCGCGGCCCATTAAGGTTCGGACGCGCCAAGCCCAGACAAGGGGAGAGCACACATGCTCAGCCCAATAAGGAAGAGGCCGGCCCAACAGAGCATCGGATTCCACGACGCCGATAAGGCCGGCCCAAGCGCGGTTCTCGCCGGAGGACACTCCGACGACCGACCGTTGCCCCCCGCGACATCGGCCTTGACCCCATAACGGGCGAGCACGCCCTATGAGTGCCGTAAAACTCGCCCAGAGACTGGCCGACACCGGGGCTATCGCCCCCCAACGGGAAACTCCCGCCAACATAGCGGGGAACGTTACTCCAACTAAACGGACCCTTCCCTATCAAGGGATGAGGCACTCGCTCTAGGATAACCCATATAAAAGGGACACCGACGAGAGAGAGGAGCACGGTAGATTATTCTACTAGACTCCATGCTACTACGCAAGAGGATACTCCTGCCCCAGAGCTTCTTACTGAGAAGAGAGCAGCCTCGACTAGCAACGACAACGAGAGGGTCATCTACGTCCAGAGAGCTTCTTCCTTCTGAGCAGCCTTACCACTCAGCGAGCACTCTCCGAGAGCCCACTGGGACCGGCGAGCACGCGTACAGAGGATCTACACGCCTCCTGGATCAACTACTACGACCCCTACTTCTCTCTCACTCTGCTCCTCTCTATTGCTTATTAAATCTCTTGCTGACTTAAGCATCGGAGGGTTGTCCCCTGGGGTAACACCCGGGACTCTTTCTGACGCCCTTCTGATTTCTTGGTGTGTGCAGGCATCCACTGGCACGAGACGACTTCCCCCAACAAATAAATAGAGAAGGATACGTGGCCTAGGAACCATTTTCCTGCCGCTACAATAACCATTAGATTATTTCTTTTTATTGAATATATTCTTAAGTGTTAATCCCGTTGTTGATGAAAATTACTTTTTCCCGAGAGCCGTAAATTCTCTCCAAACATCAAATTCAAAATACTATTGCTTTATTCTATATATCGGGCCTATACAATAAGGACAAAGTACTGTAAGCCTACAAGGTATATAGGTGGCACGGACAGGCAGAGTCTAGTTGTAAAAGGAAAGATACCAGACAATATAATATTTTCGACTGGCCAGAACTCCAGTTCACATATTACCTAGTTAGGTAATAACGTGCACGCTCAAGATGAGATGGAGATAGATTCTCAACCACCGAACGTATGAGAAGATCGCACCGTTGAAGTGTCTTGCATCTAACGGATACAAGGGAGCCCTGGGGATATCTCAGGGAGTCAAAGAAGAAAGATAATCAACAAAACAAGTGAATCGATAAGTGAGAGCACTTAATGATCTTCTTCCTCCTGCTCACAAGCGATCCTTAGGCTTTCTGCATATTCACGCTCGAGAGAGATTTCACTGAATTTCTTGCAACATCCTAAAAGTCTCCTACTCTGGGAAGTCATTGAGAAGAAGAAGAAGAAGGCATTGTGTTCACAACGATCACTCTGTTCTTCTTCTTCTAGATTCTAGTTTCATATTTGTTATTTTTTGTCTTGACCACATTACTCACTCAGGAGCATCCTATGGTGTTTCTGTAAAATTCTTTACAGATTAGTTATCAAAGTATTTGTTACTCGAGAGAACTAACAATGGGTGGTGCTAGCACGGTCTGCTAATACCTAGTAAATCAGTTGGGTATCGATTCTTATAAAATCAGTGAGAAAGGATTTACTGAGTCCTGTTAAAGATCAGCTAAGGAGATGACCTTAGAAAATAGCCGGTGTAACCTTAATTAATAAGGTTAATGAAAATCTCAAGAAAGTTACAGGGGACTTAACATAGGGAAGCCAATGAGGGCTGAGCGAATCGGTATAAAAATCATTATGTTCTTGTGCATGATTTTATATTTTTATTTTCGTTATATTTCAACATGTAATTTTAATATGTAATTATTTTTCATTGACATACCTATTCAACTCCTCTCAGATATTCCCGGCTACTAACACGATGGTGAACCCAAATCCCGAGAGTATAAACTACTCATTGATTGGTTAAGAACCGACTCCAATGATTGTTGCAGCAATCAGTACTTAGTGGATGCTCTAACGAACATCTGAATGATGGATGCCACGGATAAACTAAGTGGTCAATCCGACTAACAACTGAATGGCTATGATGAACATACAACGTAGTGGTTTTCATGTCAGATTTATCTAGTGGTTATTTTAGCAGCAACCTCAGTGGTTGAGATGTTGCTCATATTTAGTGGTCAGAATAGTTGATTTCCGACTGGTTGAATGTTGCACAAAGTTAGAGTGGTTAGTAGCCATAAACCCATTGACTGACACTATTAATGGCCAATCATATTGGTTATCAACTCCTCTACTGTGAAAAAAGTTGGTTTAGAGGACAAAGTCCATGTTCACTATAAGTCAAATTGATGAAGATTAATTGTTCTTCTGTTTCATGAATAATTTTCCATGGAAATCGTACATTTATTTATGTTACGAACTCAAATAAATTTTCATGAATAAGTAAGGTTTATCGCTTAATCTCATGTAATTCACCCTTTAAACTTTTTTTTCTCTTAATGATATTTTTTTTTGTACTTGAAATTGACTATCCAGAAGAAGGAAATTGATTGGTACCTTCTTAAAGATCTGATCTTCATGGCTATTTTGATAAAGGAAATCCTATGCTCGCTTCTTTTGTGTTGTTAAGGTTATCGTTCTAAGATGAAGGTCATGGTGGAGCCACTAACCGGAAAAGAAATTTGTACACTGAGATTATAAACTATATGCGTACATCCAGGTGATCTGGAAATGCAGGAAGTGAAGTTTGGCACAAAAAAAGAAAAATCCACCAACATTTCTTTTAATTTTTTTTTGGTATATTAACATGCCAATGCTACGAAATTTCATCACATACAGACAAATATCCTGCTTTTAGCAGTATCCATCATCATGTAGACGAATAATGCATTACTTCTGAATAGGATCTTCTGTGGCAAAACCTGCTTTTTAACATAAAAGATGTTCATGGCCGCAACTACAAGAAATGTTATAATAAAAGTTATTTCTTGATATCATTTCGCTGCATAGTGATGGCATTGGAGGTTTGACAGACTTGAATTTTTTTTTCTCCTCTTCCGCAATGGTTCATCTTTTAGAAGATCTGTTGCTTCCATTGATCAGTTGGACCGGATTTGGGCCTCATTTGATCCAAGAGAGCTAACATTTCTTGGGAACCTATAAAAAAAAAGTTCCTTGCACATCTATAGATTGGCTGCACAAACTTTCCAAAATCTATCCTCTTCAATGCATCACAAATGACATCCAAATTTGAACTCTTCAAGCACACACGTTAGCTTCAAATGACATCCACCAATGATAAAACCAAACGAAAGGGTGAAAGGCAGTTGGAAACTTCAGCCATCTTAACATTCCAGTGGGACAAAATTGGTGTCCCCTTCTGCCCACCATCTAGCTTGAAATCAGAAAATATTTATTGTACACTATTATAGTATACAATTTGTGTCTAGTCATCTTGAAAACTTATCTATAATAGGTGAATATGAGATGATGAGGGTTGAGGAACAAGAAAACCTTCAATAAGGAAATCAAAAGGCATTAAGCAGCTCCATGTCCTCTTTTTAATCAAATTTCTTGTCTCCCAAGTCTCATCATCTCACATTCCATTCTCACGTGAATAATTATGGATAGATTTGCAAGATAACTAGACACAAATTGGACACCGAGATACACAGAGCTACTTAATTAGTGCTTTCGATACGAGTAGTGTTCATTCTAGTTGTCCGAAACAGAGTAGTATCCATTTATAATGTGCAAAAGAAAGAAACCACCTTGTATGTGCAAAGACACTATTACGATTTACAGATAATTCAAGCATGTCAATGACTTCTGTGTGTGCGTTTTTAGACTAGAAACCGGACCTGATAATTCAAGCTCTCCGGACAACCATATTGAAGAATCCGAACGTGGGTCGTCAACAGTCTAAAAACAGGGATGATAGTGCGAATTTAAATTAATTGAATGTATAAATGAAAAAAATACGGTTGATAGTATAATTATATCTATTTCCCTCTCTGCCACGTTGATAGGTATGTAGATCCGATCAAACGGGTAAGGACCGGGATCCTGTAAAGACCGAATCCGCAATGACAGGGATAGATGCATACAAGGCGCTTCCCGGATTCGGTGTTTCCCCCACAGATCCGAACATGTTCGGCCCCTCTCAAACGTTGCCCGTCGTCGTGAGTGGGCCACCATTCGTGGTCTCCAGCAGTCACCATGTGAGGAAACAGTCCGACTTGCAAATATCGAATGTCAGGATATTTTTTAAAAATAATTTTAAAAAATCACTGCACACTGGAGATGTGCAATTACCCCTCATGCAGCGAGTATAACTCGTGACCGTGAGTTTGCTTGCAAGCCCACCAGCCCTACGATTCGCTGTCCTCTTGGCAGCTGGACGAGGAAAGAATGAAGTTTAACATGGAAGCATTCGAAGGGGGAAAAAAAGGCATTCAGTCCCTGGACTCGTTCAGTTAGGAAGCTAAATGTCAAAGAATGCTGAATCTTTACAGGTTGGAATGTGCCATTTACAATTAGTGCATCAAAGTCCGACAATTGTCTAAATTGTGCTTGATTCAAGTCACATTTGATAAATGCAGATGAATGCAACGTCACATACCGTGTCACGAGATTTCTGTGTCTACCCGTGCCAGAGATTTCAACAATCTCGTACACCTGCTCTTGATCGAGCGCAAACAAGACGTCACGGTCAAATTGCACAAAGAAATGAATCTGGTTGCGCAGTTAAACACAAACCGGACCTGTTTTCCTTTTAAAAGATCCAGAGCAAACCTTAGGGTGTGTTGAAAATAATGGATTACAAGTTATTCCAATTCCTCCTCTTTGAGTGCACTGTTGATGTGAAGATGGTGGTAGGTCACAATCCAATGTGAATCTGCATCGGAACTTGGAACCGCTGAGCCCTGCTTGTGAGAGCCATCCACTTGATTCCGAAATTTTTTCTGTCAGCAAAAGGTTTTTCGTCTACCGTTTTACACTACCGGCTTCTCGGGAGCAGATAGATCTTTGACTCATCTTTTCTTTTTCTTTTATTTTCACTAGTATGAACTCCGTAAAAGGTTAATGCCATTTTCATCCGGGTTCCCATAGTTGAACTTCCTGTCATCAAAAAGCTTGGACTGAGTTTAGCTGTCAGCAGTAGGTCGATGTTTGAATACTGTCTAATTAATCTTTCACCTGCAAAAAGCTAAACAAATTTTGTAATTTATCTAGTTTTATATGTCAGCGGTTCATGCTGAGCACGTAAGCACAGCATTAAATTCAAGCCACTACAACAATGATGATAAAACAAGTAGAGAGATACGAGTGTCATGTTCAAAATAAATGCATTTAATAAGTTAGGCGAGAAATGTCAGCTATGTACCTTGATCAATCTCGTATCTCTATGGCCAAATACATATAACAGGATGAGGCCATTGATCTCGAGAAATTCTGTAATCATGAAATTCTAAGCATTACTCATTTTTTCTTCTGGCAGAAGGACGCAAGTTCCTGATATAACCAAAAAGACCATGTGCATCTATTTGATCACGAGTTAGAACAGGAAAATGAAACAGCATTAATGCGCTGTGCTTTGAAGATGTTGGAGTATGAATGGACTAGATAAATTTGCATCAACAATGCAATAAATGCAAGACATAACTACAACCAATGACGCAACAGAGTTCCCTAGATGAGCGTATGACAAGAAATGCTTCTTTGTTACAGGATCACCAGCAAAACTACAAGATGAAAGCCAAGCCACAATTGAGCATAATGGGGCACGGAAACTAAGATTCGGAAAGTAAGATTCAAAAGCATAAAGGCAATTGCACTTGTAAATGATGCGTAGACAAAGCATCAAAACTAACTGTGCCAATTCCCTGGGGAAGGTCTCTTCAGTCCTAGAAAGAGATGGAGGGATCATTATTGATAACCAAAAGCCAAAACTAACATAACCAGACAGGAAAGGATCTATCTTGCAAATTGCTATTCAAGTTTCATTTCCTATGGCAGATGTCATTGTTAAAAGCTTTATTGACGTATAGGTACCGAATGTTGGTTTCATTCGACAACCAAGAAAGGGCATCATCAATGAAGATCCAAGAGTAAAAGACCATAGACTAATGGAGAATCTCGAATGCTTGATCTTGTTCAGGCATCCTATCAGACAAACGTAAACACATGGGTCAAATAAATATATGTGCATGCTACATAGCAAAACGTCCTTTAAGAGTTACCCCAGGGGAATCTACCCGACAAAAAATATCGATGCATGTGTGTGTGTGTGTGTGTGTGTATAATCAAGTTACTCTCCTCCTCACGCAGTGCCATCATTGTATCCTCCCCTGTGAGGATTTGATAGAGTACATGGACCATGATTTCCATTTGCTAATCGTATCTATTATACTTAAACCATTAGGATTGATGAATCTAAGCAATTGAAAAATAAGAAAATAGGGATTGATGAAAATGCATTTACATATTACATGCTACTGTGCTCTCATCATCTATTCCAATTTTCTTTTTCTTTTGTTGCCTGTGTGCAACCTCAAAAAGGGCTGGATTCAGCACCATGAAGTACTTCCATGTGAATAGACCCATGTGACCTACAATCAATGCAAAGAAGCAAGATAAATTGATAAATATTACATTGATTGCCAGAATACACCTTCCTAAAATGGGTGATGCATACCCAATCACCCTCAGAATCGATGCGCAGGGATGTGGTTTCAACCTTCCTCAGTTCCAGTCAACTGGATTAAGAAGCCTCCATTGCTTTGCTTGCTTTATGATACTATCTCACCGATGATGTTTACCTATGGCCAAAGACGAGCAAATGAAAAACTATATTAGATTGCGCACAAGTAATATCTGTTCTTAAACTACAGAAGATGCAGAGGATGGAGTAAACCATCGATCTGGTGGTTTTAGAACTCCTTTCTGGGAGATAAAAAGTGGGCGCATTATATGTATGCAGGATATTAAAAAGGTTGTGAATTGAAAGCATAAACGAACATAAACTAGAATGGCGCAGAATGAAGTGAACAAAAAAAGGAGTCAGGTTTGGGGGGTGAAGGAAAGGAAAGATCCACTCCATGTCCCAGCAGAGCTCCGACACAGGTTTCCTCCACAAGGTGTAGTGGAGCGAGCCTCATGATGGGCACGGAGTGAGACTCATGACATTGGACATTGATTAGCGCCGTACAATGGCGATATTTGATCGGAGTCGCAATCAAGTCAATTTTATTTTTTTATATTTTGACTTTTATTTGAGTCTAGCTTTGGAGTCAAAAAGGAAAAAAATGTGTTTGATCTTTATTTGGGCTATGTTATAGTTATTGGGCCTCATGAGTGGGCCTAGGTAATAGTTGGTTTTGTAAGGGGGCAAAGGGTCTAAGTTACATGTAATTTTCCCTATAAATAGGGAGACCCTCCTCTTGTATTGGAATGAAATGAATAAAAGAAGCGTTGTTTCCTTTGTGAGATGTAATGCCTTGTTGATCGTCTTTGAGAGGGAGGCCAGGGTGAGAGGCCCCAAGGGAGGGGACGCGAGGTCTGGGCATCAAGCTTAACCGCCCCCAACCCCAATATCCTGCCGCTGTCCACCGCCGACACCAGCTGCCGCTGTCCACCGCCGACGCCCACCACAACGACCACCCCAGCCTTCTTCCTCCTCTTTCTCTGCTCTCTCAGACATACACAAGGGAAAACAAAAAAAAAGGGGGATAAGAAAAGAGAGAAGGGAAGAAGGAAAGCCAAAAGAGAAAAAAGGACAGGAGACGTTTCATCTACCAGGTGAACCAGGGAAACATTCCCCCTGGTTCCCTCTCTCTCCTCCACCTCTCTTTTTGCCAGCTGGACTGGGGAAACCTCCCCCAGTTCTTCCTCTTCCGCCAGGGCCCACCTAACAAGGGTAATCCCCCCCATCATTCCCAATTAAATGTTAAGCTGGGGGAACCCCCACTCTCTCAAAATAAATGTCAACCGGGGGAACTCCTCCCCCTTTTCACCCTGCGCCCAAGCCAAACCGGGGGAATCTTCCCCCGGGTCTCTTGGTCTCCCCCAATCGATGAAATAAATGCAAAATATGGAGTTCCCCCGGTTCATCCCCTATAAAAGGAGGAGAACTCACACAAGATGGAGAGGAAGAAGGGAGGAAGGGAAAAAAAAGAAGAAGAAAGACTAAAGGTGGGGAGAGCGCACTCTACCCAAAGTAAACCTCAAGAACACTTGGAAGATCTTAGAAGAATTTTGAATACTTGGGATAAGGCTTGCTTTGCCCAGCTCCTAAGATTTTATTTGTTTGATCTAAAATATCCCTTTGGCAAAGGTATGTTAATGTTTTTACAATTAAACCCGTCTCAAGAATCTGTTTGTAAAAATGAGAAAAAATATGTGAAAATCGTGTGAAAAATTCAGAAAATTGAGAAAATACATCTGGAACATATTTTCGTATAAAAATTATGTACAAATCTCTACTTTGTGTGAAATTGTATGAAAGTTCCTACAAATGTATGAAATTACACAACTGTCCAAAAATTCAAGAAAAAATTTAAAAATACAAAAATTGAACAACAAATGTTCAAGTTTGCAAAAGCGTCCTCCAAAATTTCAAAGAAACTCCCGATTGAGGAAAAATTGCAAAGAGACTCCTGATTGAGGAAAAATTGCAAAGAAACCCCCGACTGAGGAAAAATTATAAAGAAACTCTCGATTGAAGAAAAATTGCAAAGGAATCTCCAATTGAGGAAAAATTACAAAGAAACTCCCGATTAAGGGAAAATTGCAAAGAAACACCTGATTGAGGGAAAATTACAAAAAAATCCCCGATGGAGGAAAAATTACAAAGAAACCCCCGATTGAGGAAAAAATGCAAAGAAACCCCCGGTTGATGAAAAATTACAAAGAAACCCCAATTGAAGAAAAATTGCAAAGAAATCCCCGATTTAGGAAAAGCTACAAATAAACTCCCTATTCATGAAAAATTACAAAGTAACCCCAGTTCATGCTCTAGGGCATGGGGATCCTTTTGGGCTTGAGCTTTCATATCAGGTTATAATGCAAGGGTAAAAAATTTCTTTGGTAGTTAATCAAAGGTGTTCGGACTTGCGCCGATGTAAATTAACACCGACTACGCCGGTGGGGAAATGTCCAGCACTCGAATCCTAACTCGTCTGATAAAAATATAGCGCGGAAACAATCATACACATGCTAATTGATTAGCTAAATAAAAATGTGCATATTTATCCCAAAATGGATAAATCAAACCAGCCTTTCAAAAACTTCCGAGTTTTTTCCACGAGGTAAACAGCCACATCACCTACTTATGGGGATCTTATGGAGCCTGTCCTTGCATGATATGGATTTGGCTATCGCCATGGAAAAGATTATACTCAAGCAAACTGGCCTATCTTCCACTATCTAGAGGGACTTGCATAGTGATTGGACGATGAAGTTGAAAATTGTAGCATTTGAACAAAGAATTGTTATATTATCATATATGATAATACAGGTGTCACAACTAACTTACTTGAAAGTGCCAATATGTAAATGAAAGATATATGTTTCCTGGATGGTACTATCTTAAACTAGTTTTCTGGTCTGTACTTCGCTATGTGAGTCCAGGCATCCTTTTTGTTTTCCTCCTTTCTTAGTGAGGAGAAACTCTTGTGAACAATACAATACGAACCCCAGTGCATCAAATACTGACAAAACATAGGCATCATGGGGCTGTTTTGACTCCATACTGATATGCACATAAATTGTCTTAAGGCAAATGTTAACATAGACAGTTCGTGTATGTGCTTGGGCAAGGTAGATACTGGGAAGTCCATGATGCTGGCTAATTCAGCTGCCCTTGCAAGCTATAGTCATCATTACTCTTTCTGCCATCGTCAAAATCATCGACTGCCATGCCTACTAAATTGGGGACAAGGACCCTATGATACTATGCTACCATAATAGAGAACAAAAAGGGGGTCTAGGATCCATGTGAATAAAAAGACAATTTTTTGTTGACCGGAACTCTTTTTGAAACCAGCCGCCCTCCTTTACCCAAGCCTGGGTCGGCAGTATGAATGATGAAGAATTAAATCGTTACTAGCTTGGGACCAGCAATGCAAATGATCAAAAAAGCAAAGTCCCACTTTTACACTTTGCAAGACATAGTGCTTACCTTTTATTATGCGCCGATGATTGGACAGTTATGCGTTGAAAAACAAGTTAGATGCACAGTGCAAGTTAGAGATGTCATTCACCTTCACAGACCAAGCAATAACAAAAGATGTTCATCCTTGTTGACTTAATTTTCAGGGTATCAGAGCCAGAGAACAAATAAATTCCCATCACCTTAATTTTCAATTGTACTTGGAAAGAATTTGAGTATTTTGTGTTTCTTGTTTAAGAAAATATTCATGAAACAAATTCATATTATTTATGAGATAAATACAGTTTGTATGTGAAAAAAAAACATGTCTATTTTTAACAAGGACTAATTGTTACTCACAGTATGTTATCACCAATAGTCACCACAAGAGCAAGACCCTTCCTTGAAGTGGTGAAACCGGTTTACGTCTCGAACAACAATCTCTCTTTGTTCAACAGCTGAAAGCAACTTGATAAATGTGTGACAGTCACCACACATTCTAAGGTTCTTCACTATCCTTATAGTTGTGCCTTCTGGTGTAGCAACAAGACCATATGCAATTGCCAGCTTCTCACTATGCATGTATAAGAAATCTGCTTTCAGCTCCTCATCCACATCATGAAGCACAAAGTTTGTATCGGGAACATAACCAGCTAACTCCATCTTTGTGCTCAAACTTCTCAGCATTAGGTAAATCTCTGCAGCTTGTGGATGTGTTCTGTCTCCAACATTAAACCTGTGAGTCTCATTGTTTATTTCAATCCACGTCCAACCAGGGGTTTTCTTCAGCCTTCTATTTGTCATGAGTTTCCTGACCTTGGCAACATCATCCCACCTGCCTGCATTAGCATATATGTTTGAAAGCAATACATAATGGCCAGGACTTTTTGGGCCCAGCTCAAGGAGGCTATTTGCAGTCTTCTCTGCCAAGCCTATGTCCCTGTGGATTCTGCAGGCACCTAACAGTGCACCCCACAACCCCTGATCTTTCTCTATTGTCATCCTATCAATTAATTCCACTGCCTCATTGAGCCTGCCAGCACGGCCTAAAATGTCTATCATACATGTATAGTGTTTAACATTAGGCTCTATGTTGTAATCTCTGGGCATCGAATCAAAAAACTGCCGACCTTCATCAACCAAACCTGCATGACTACATGCATACAAGATTGAGATAAAGGTAATTTGATTTGGCAAAACCCCATTTTGCAGCATCAAAGGGAACAATTCAAGTGCTTTCTTTCCACAACCATGGAGCCCATATGCAGATATCATAGCACTCCATGAAATGACGTTCTTCTCTTTCATCTGATCAAAGACCTCCCTTGCTAGATCAACGCTCCCACACTTGGCATACATGTCGATTATCGCTGTCCCCAGAACCACATCCAAAGGAAACTTCTTCCCCAATATATAATCATGAACCATCTTGGCTTTGTACATTGCCCCAAGCTTGGCACAAGCAGAGACGACTGTCACCATCGTAACCGTATCAGGATGGATGTCCTGGAGCAGCATCTGATCAAACAAGGCCAGAGACTCGCCAGGGTTTCCGCCCTCAGCATAACCATCGATCATGACAGTCCAGGTCACCAGGTCTCTCCTAGGCATTACATCAAACAGCTTCCGAGCGTGTTCAACAAATCCACACTTTACGTACATGTTGACAAGAGCGGCGGCCACGAAGAGGTCGGCATCCATCCCAGCCTTGCACGCCAGTTGGTGGATCGCCCCGCCCATATCTGAATCGCCCGTGTCTCTGCAGGTCCTCAAAGCGGCCGGCAAAGTGTAGTTGTCGGCCCGGGAACCCGACCGGACGAACTCCCTAAACATCAGCAAACAATTCCGGTGATCCCCGGCCTTGTTGTACCCGCCGACCATGACGCTCCAAGACACGTTGTCGCTCTCCCCCATGGTGCGGAAGAGATCATGGGCATCGATCAGCGCCCTGTGCCGTGTGTAAGCATAGAGGAGCTTGTTGGCGACGAAGGGAATCGCCAGAATTGCATTGGAGACTGCTTGCGCGTGGACTTGCTTCAATTGAGCCAGACTCCGACATCTCAGAAGAGCAGAAATTGCCGACTCGGGGTCGACAGCTCGGGGGAGGACATGGGCTGGGGAGACCTCGGCCACGGAGGGAATTGCTAGAATCGTATTGGAGACTGCTTGCCGGCGTACTTGCTTCACTTGGGTCAGACTCCGACCTCTCAGAAGAGCAGAAATTGCCGACTTGGGGTCGAAAGCCGGGGGGAGGACATGTGGTGGGGCGACCTCGGCCCGGGGCTCTGCAGTGGTGGCCTGCTGCTGCTCTGGTTGCCACGGGAGGAGTTGTTCCGCGGATGTCTCTGCCGCTGCGAGGGCTGCTGCGGCTGGAGGAGTAGAGACGAAGCGGCATGGGGTCGTTCCATGAGCACGCTTTGAAGAGATGAGAATGCCGAGCATGGGAAGAACAGAAAAAAATAAATAGGGACCGAAGGGAGAGGCACTAATGAAAGGCTATACCTTCTCGAAGAGCGGCAGGTAGTTCGACCGTTGCTGAAAGGAAGAGTGGCACAGGGTGTTCCATTTCATCGTGACGAAGCACATAGGGGTAGAATCGGCAATTTTCAATTTGACTCTCTAATTCTCCACCGAGTGATGTAAGTCACTGATTTGGAAGGTCTATACTTGAATTTTTTTTCCTTGTAAGTGATGGAGTCTATAAAAAACTGTCTCCTTACAGCAGAACCTCCTAATCTAGAATACTCACACGAACAAAGTAAAATTGTCGTAATTATATGAACAAATCAGAGAAGAATAATTGACATTGCTCAAAACTCACAAATACTATCACAAAAAAGAAGAGTCAAGCGTTCTGAATCTCATATGAGTTTCTAATAAATGAAACATTTTGCCTTTTAACGTTTTACTAGGTTAAATTATAGTAAGAAAATCTCATCCCAAACTTGGTCCTCTCAATCAGTCCCACATTTTATAACCTGTCCTACCTTATGTTGACGCATCTTATAAGCCAGGTTGTATTCAGCAGAAATTCCACGTAAAACTAGGGGAAGATGGATGGAATGGAATGACATTTTTACCGACCGCTATGAAGGGCCCTATGCATATTTCAACTCGAGTTAACAACTGAAGCCAGTCTGTCGCTCTATTATGCAGAGACTACAGCTGAACCCAGTTCTCAAATCTCTCAATGTTTGCAAGTTATTAGTGAAAATGGGACGCGACCCTAAGTATCACAAAACTCGCATAAACCCAAATCCCACAAGAATGGCTTGCAGGAATTTGGCACAAGTACTTGCAAATCCAACGCAACCTTAATTTAAAACCGATGAATGACCGTTGAGCCTGAATTGCCTTGTTCGAATTTCACTTCCTTCTGGGTTGGAGTTTGGACTTGTAAGGTTGGCCTTGGAAAGAAGTCGTTAAAGGTTAACATTGTTGCACACGGTGATCACAGCATCGGGAGGAATGACACTAAAGTTGGGCTGAACCGGACAGAATTAGAATCGAAGTTGAGTTGTGGGTTTACAATGTAGAATTTAGCTTGTTTGGACTGGGTCGTAATTAATTCCGAATTCTCCAAGTTCCAAGTGGGTTAAATAAATATGGACGCAACAACCGCCCACCCGAACAGATGGACGCAACAACCGCCCACCCGAACAGACTTGAGTTGGGGGTTGTGGGCTGATTAAGCCCAACGTGGAGGCACAGAAGGGCCCAATTTGGAAGGGTGTGGGCAGGCTGGGTGTACATCGATTGACTTTCAGAAATGGCCCAGCCCAATTGACAACAGCCGACTCACGCGCACACACTGATAAGTTTGGAATGATATTATACACTCATCGTTTACACAGGTTCGCTCTAATCATTAACTACTTTTAGTTTTATTACATATTTTTGTGACAGGTTACAGACTTTCATCCCCCATTTTAACATCCTTTCATCCAGTTACACGTTTTCCTTCAGTTTATGCAAGTTAAATTATTTATGCAGTCTTACGACAGCTACAGGTTACGCATTTTTGCTTTTATACATAGTTGCACTGTTGTTAGATATTGAGAGAGAGAGAGAGAGAGAGAGATTTGGCTTCATTTTTGGGCATGCTGTGAAATAACATAGGATACTGTAAAATATTTTAACGAGCTGTAAATATTTGAGTTTTAAAATATGATCAACCCATGTGCCATTCATTTTTTATTTCCAATTTCACTTTTCTGTCCAAACTTACCGTTAAGTCAAAACCCAAGGATTTCAAAATTGAAAGATTATGATAGTTTGCGGCACGCCAGACAATACCGTAATGTCATTATGACAAGCAGTAAATAAAGTTAACAACGTTATCTACCAAAATCATGCTTCTTGGCTTGTCTTGTATCTGGCAAACAAGAATTGCAACTCATCTTCAAATAAAATGGAGTCTGGATCATAACATAGAGAAGATCTACATCCTAAAAATAGAAAAAAGTGAATTGCATCCTATTTTCTCCAAGTGCACGAAATAGGATTTCACGCTACCTGAATAAAAGCAACCTCAAGCGCTAACTCTACATGCATCAATACAAGGCATTAAAACGGACAACAAAAACACACATCTCACACCAATTGAAAGACGAGTAGTGCTCGTCACATGTACTCGCAGAGATAATATACAAGAAGAGAAATGGAAGGAAAAGGTCATGGCACCAACCCAAGATCTTTGAAGTATTCATGCTCAAGAGCACTTCGAGCTGTAATTCTCCTACTTGGATCCAGGCACAGCATTTTCTAGCAATCATGAGCACCAGATAACAAAATATTTATTGAGCAGAAACCCAAGATTTCACACTGCTAAAACTAGTCACTAATTCTCATGAAAAACCAAAAGTGGTTCTACAGAAATGCCAGGTCAAATAGCTTTCTGGTCATCAGATGACTAAATGAAGCAGAGGTACGCTCCTAGGATGGATGATGGGATGCACCACCAGGATCGTCTGCCAGCAGTTTACAAGCACAAAAATCACGAATACAGTATATTTCGCTGGGGGCCAACACACTACACATTCGAAAGTACATGACTAGTTGTATAGTGGTTTTGATAAGAATTCTAAAAAAAATGCTCCATCTGCATATTGAAGGATATTTATTGGAAGGCATTGTTTGCATCCAATTTCCACATGTCCACCTACATGCTGATGAGAAAATGGGTATAGTATGGTTTGCTTTACGAGGCAGTAAATGGGTCATAAAATGACAGAATCAGAAGCAGCAATGTCCGTTTGTGATTCCAGTGGGCACCTCGCCATCCATGTCCAACTCGAACTAAATAGCACTTGACAATTTCCAATCCATTTCCATTCACCATAACACACCAAAAATGGAAGTAGATATTCTGATTTCTCCTATGTAAAAACACCTATTACATCTAGTGGCTGGATAAAAAGTTTATCTAATGGTATTATTTCAGCACATGGATATTTTAAATCAGAATAGTTACTAGAGACTCAGAAATGGGTATGAGACTCGTACAGGTAACATGTAAACACTTCGACTCTGCTATCTCATTGGTCAAGCATCCAAATTCAGCTGTTAAAGGTAGAAATGGCTTGGGACAATGGGAACCTGAGTTCTGTTTAAAGCTCTAATTTACTCTTTTACTATTTTCTGGTCTATCTTGATAAAACCACATGGATAATTGGAAAGTGCCATTTAGCATCACAAATGCATGATGCATCTCAGGAATCCCATTAAACAATTAAAATGGCAATGGCATCATTTTTGGCAACATCTTGTTTGTTCAACCCTCTGATCAATAACTTCTCCAAATTTTTCTTTGCAAAAGGGCACGTACTTTTTCTTTATAAATGAATCAACTTAAGTACACTTACAGATAGAAGATCAACTCCGGCTGGTTCAAGATTTGGGACCATAGTGGCTAGATCCTTCAAGAAAGAAGTAAAAATGATACCATGTTAATTAGACTTGAGAATGTCAAGCAAAAAAAAAACAATTTTATGTATTAAAAAAATGAAATAGCATTTCTCAAAGACTTTGGGCAAGGCCGGAACTGAAAACATCAGGGATTACGTGATCATAAATGGCCATGAATCACTTTCAAAAAAAATAAATGGCCGTGAATCAGTGTAATCAAATATTGACTGACTCACAAATATAAGCTTAAAAGGTCATTCCAAATTGTTGTCAAAAGCTGCCAATATATAATTCAAGACATGCAATCCATGAGACACAAGGTAAAATGTTCATGGTTTTTATTCATACAATCCTAGAAGCAAACTTGGCTCTGCATATGTTTTCTTAAAACTCCCCAAAAACCATTATGATTCACTGTAACAGTCACGGCCTGATACTGACCTGACCACTAGAATAACTTGTGATCTGATATTGATAGTGACAGCATTGCCCACTTTTTCACTCCAGCAACACCAGTTTAGAAAAGAAAATAGAAAATGATTTTTTATGCAAGTTAATGGACACTGATACCTTTGGTGGCCACTTGGGGAAGGTAGTCTTAAAGTCAGGCAGAGAGGTCACCCCTGGCCAAGTTTCTTCATTTGGAGTGCCCATAATTCTTCATTAAAGAACATAGGAAAATCAATAAATAAAAAAGGTTTAACGGTCACAGAGTAGAAAATTATTTTGACATCAATTAATCTTGCACCTGAAAATCTTAAACAGTTCATCGATCTCAGAATCTCCAGGAAACAATGGCCTCTGGTTCACCATCTCAGCAAAAATACAACCCACTGACCAAACATCAACAGGAGTGGAGTAATGCCGAGATCCAAGGAGGATTTCTGGTGCCCTGTACCAAAGTGTTACCACCTGCAAGAAGATTTCCAAGATAACTAGCAAGTACATGATAGGGAGCAGTTAAACCTTTTGCAGCATCTATAGGCATTCTGTTTACATAGTTGTGCAAGACAATCTTGACAAAATAATAATCTCTATTGTGGTTCTCTAAATATTGTTCCACATTTACTCACAACCAATATACTCTGAATTCCTTCCAGATCTTTTATTCCAACATCATCCCACTGAAATGGATTATGAGCTCAACTTTGTCAATGATGTTTGCATCCATATGTAACCCACGAACAAGAAAGGGCGTTATTCTTCTGAGGGTTAAGTTGCATCTGATTATAACAAGCAAAATGTTTAAAGTACCATAACCCCACCTTTCAAAACCATGAGCACATAACCCCCCACTCTCCATTAAGTCTTTGAAAAAAAACACAAAAACAAGTGAGGGAAAAAAGGGGGAAAAACAGAAATAGAGGGGAAATAGCTTTATAAACCTACCGCACAGCAAGAAACAATTTCTCTGAAGGCTGAAGAGCAGTCACCATCAAAGAGTGAAGTTTCTCCAATTATTCAGATCATGCCCTCCTGCCCTAAAGTGACTTCACTAGCCATTTATTCTATACATGATATCCAAGTCTATGAACAAAATTCCCACAACTATGTATAATGGATAACTTATAGAAGATGTTTCTCTGAGCAGAAACATGATGAACAATCAAACAACTTTTAACAGCAACAAAGGTAACTGGGTGTTTGGGAACAGTTTTTTTATAGAAACTATTTTTATCTAAGAAATTATGTTGTGCCAATTTTTAACTTAAAATTTAAAACTGAAAAAAAATGATATCAACTGTTTGGTAAAAATATCTCAATTTTTAAAAATTTGATAAACCCGTTTGGGACATCTGGGGTATGTTCACGGAACACTCGTCGGCGGCGGCGGTGGCTGTTCCTCTCTCGTCCTCCAGGACCGGGAGAGCGAGGCCGAGTCGACCCAGGCGCCGGTGGCGGTCCCCCGTCGATCCAAGCGTCGCCGTCGTGCCTCCAAGATGCCGCCAACCAAACCCGATCCTTCCTTCGAGCGCCTGGATGGTGCGGGCGGCGAGGTCGCGTATCGACAAACGAGGGTTTGCAGGAGGCACCGGCGCAGATGGTTGCGGCTTCCTCCGCGGCGGCCGCTCCGGCGCGGCAGTAGGAGGTGGCAACGGAGAGGACAGGGGAGGGTCGCCGGCCGTGGGGGAGGGGAGGGTCGCCGGCCGCGGGGGAGGGGGGCCGCAGGGGAGGGGAGGGGGGTCGCCGGCCCCGGGGAAGGGGGGCCGCAGGGGCCGCCGGGGAGGGGAGGGGGAGGAGGGCTGCGCAGGGCCGGGGGAGGGGGATCGAGTGTGGGAGGGAGGGGGAGTCCCGAGACGTGGTTGGTGTTTTAAAAAAAAAATTGGTGTAGACTTTTTTTTTTTTGAGGAAGATTTACACAGGTTGAGATTCTCTCCCTAAAATTTAAGAGAGGAACACCAAACAGGTTTAAAAGATCTCTTACTCTCTTTTTTAAATTTGAGAGAAAAAATAGATAAAAAAGAGCAACCAAACACCGCATAAGCAATTATACCAATTGTATCATGTGAGAGAAAATATTGAAAGAGAGTAGACAAAAGAAGGGAAAAGGAACATTGAAATTATTTCTGAACTTTCTCTTTATTGGAGGTAACAGAATCAACAGATCGTTATTTCTAAGCACATAAAATATTAAAGATCTGAACTGGCAACTTTACACCCAATCGTCCATCACATTTCTCATTACTGCTCTCTATACCCTCCCAAGACTATATACTAGTTCAAAAACAGTTTAGTTACATAATTTGAGAAGCATGTTCCTAATAGCATAAGAAACATATTTCTTATTCAAGAATCTACATTGAGCATCTTAAAATAGTCACATGATCCAAATCACTTCCACAGACAGAACACTGAATAATGGAGAAGCCAGTTTATAAAGCCATTGGAAGCTAATTGAAGGATAAGCATACCTCATGAGTAAATGTTCGAACAGGAATACCAAATGCCCTTGCTAACCCAAAGTCTGCAAGTTTCAGAGCATTAGTTCGGCGATCTATCAGCAAGTTTTGGGGCTTCAAATCCCGATGAAGAACCCTATGTGAATGGCAGTAGGCGATTCCACGAAGAATCTGATAGAGAAATGTCTATGGAAAAGAAAATAAAACAAAAAAGTGCATAAGATTAAGATTATGCAATAGCTGCTCATAACAAATAGGTAGATACTGCTAGGCAATTTTTAAAATGTAATCATCATTCGAAGTTATAATGCATTAGCCATTTGATCAATGAGTCAGTTAGACACACACAGCACAAAGCTAGGTCTCGGCCGAGGGCATCGTCACTTGTGGATTGGATTTCTGGAGTCTAATCACTTTCTTATGTTCTTTTGGTATCTCCTCCTCCTTTTTGTGGGTGGACTGGCTTGATGGCGGGAAACCTATCTTCTCTATTATATTTTTAATAATTCCTCATATTTCTCAAAGAGACATCAAGATGGAGAAAAATATGTGGGGTCCAACTATAGGAACATGTTGCCTGACTCAGTTGAGCCCCAACTTGGGAGTTTTGGAAAAAAAAAAAAACAAGATGACTTGTACCAACTCTTGGTTGGCTCATAAAGATTCTCACAGCATACAAGACAACCACTTTCTTCTTAGGCATCTTAGCCATCATAAATGTGTTAGATTGACTCATACCAAGTGATATTGATTGATTGACTGTCTCAGGACTGTCAAAAAACAAAGTCAATTCCCACACTTCAGTCTGAGTTTGAATGAGCCAGCAAAGCATGCTATTAAGTTGGCATGTTTGATGGCAGACTTTGATAGTAGAGTGAACAGAAAGGTTGACCTAAATTCCTCTACATGGAGATTGAGCAGGGTGGAGGAAGAAAGAAGAAAAATACAAGTGTGCACCGGCCACTGTTAGGTTACTAAACTAGGGGACACTTGCATTTCTCAGACTCACATTCCACACTGTTCCTGGTCACCATGTGATGAGTTTTCTTTTCTTTCTTTTCTTTGATCATCAATGAACCTAGCAGGTGTTGTCTTCTGGATTCCGAGTTGACCTCCTGTGTGACTGTGTCCTAAGCTACCTTTCAGCAGTGGTGCAGTCTATGTCCATCCAAGACCACCTTCCAGGAAAAAAATAAAGCTCAAGTATGTCTCAAAATAACAACAGAAACAATGATTTAAGGAATAGTCAGGTATCTTGGCAGCAATATCAGAAGGTGAATATAATATGTTTGACCAAATGATTCAGAGTTCTGGTGAACAGAAAGAACGATTTTTGTGATCCTTATTTGAATAGATGTCCATCTAGACGAATTAGTTGTCCACGGCTAGTAAACGTGGATGTCTCATCATGATAACTGTGACAACAAACTGCTCATTCAAATAAGATGTTTCAAAACTGACGTTGCTGTAAAGGTCAGGACTATAAATCACTCTATGATCATGCAATGAATAATAAGTTGTTGTCATCTAAAAAGCAAAAACTGGTCATGCACAGCAGTTTGCCTCAGCACAACTTTCGCCTGAGATCGTGGAATGAAACCCTCCCCATGGACAACTGCCATGTGTCTCCTCAGTGTTCTTCACCCTACTCCCTGGCCAGGAATGTGATCCAGGTTGGAATAAAGAACAGCTCATTGCCCTCTGGCATGGTTGGTCCGTAGCTGGACCCCAACCCCTCAGCATCCCAGGAGGCAACAGTGGATGTCCCCAGAAATAAGAAACGAAAAGAAAGAAGGAAACTATAAAAAGAAAGAAGCTAAAGGGTAAGCCTCACAAGTTGCAATTGCCTATCCCTCTTTGTCTATTTGTGTACAAAGCCTAGCATTTTTGATTCAATGAATTTAATCTTGACAAGAGAGAAATAGCACTTACTTTTACCAATCGTGGATCTTTTGCAAGTTCTGGACAAGAATCCATGTGCTTCTTCAAGTCTAAGTCTAGATACTCGAAGACTAGGTATAATCGTTTCTCACTGTGGACCACATCTTGCAACCTGTTGTCCAAAAATGATTATTCCTTCAAATAATGCTCGGGTAAAGCTACAACTAATTTAACATACAAAGTGGTAATTCATGATCAAAAACTATCTAATGTCCATACAGAAAAGTTCCTGGCTATTTGAGAACAAGGCCTCAATATAAGTCAGCAAGTAAAAAAAATGCAAGTTTTGGAGAGAGCATAATGTCATAGAATAGGACTATATAGAATAATTATGACAGTAGACAAATGTTAACAATGATAAGGATGAAAAACAGTCGCAATGATGCAGTTAATGTTTTCACAAAATGTTTTGTTTCTCTTGCTCATGATGCTCAAACGTCCAGTGTAAATCTGACCGCAAGTCTAGAAGAGGAACATGGTGAAGAAACATATACTACTGTCACTTATAGCAGAATAGTTGTGTTTCTGTTGCTCATGATGTTCAATATGCCCAGTGTAAATCTGACCACAAGTCTAGAAGAGAAACATAGCGAAGAAACATATACTACTGTCGCTTATAGCAGAATAGAAGTTCCTGAAAGACATCCATGATGCAAGCAAAGCAAGTGCTCCTCACTGACCTTGTAATAGCATATGAATCAAGCAGGTGGCCAACATGCTCTGCATTATAGAATGGACAAGTTATAGTGCTAAATAGAATATAAAGGAAAATGGATGTACCATGATTTGAACATCCATTTTGGGTATGTCTATCCCTTACACCCTTACAACCAATCATAAGCAGGAATTCTCATCTTATGAATCCAGAAAACATTTTTCAAACTGGCCAAAGTAGTTCAAGTCTATATAGCTGAAGGCATTAGACAGTGGAGTCTGCCATGGAGGCCAATGAAACAAATGTTTCCTTTCAAGTTTATTGGGCGTACTGAACTCAGGTCCATCTCAAACTTTGTAATCATTAATTTTGCTCATAAGAAGCTCAGATTTTTTTAATACAAATGAGATGACTGAAATCTACAGCACATTGTTGTCATATGCAGAAGCGAAATGGTGATCGTCACTGCCTTTTAAGTGGTCTTGATGTTTAGGAAGGAACTGAGTTGAGTAGCCATTGTGTAAGGCCCCATTATCTAAATCTTATACCAAAGATCTGATATTCCTTTAGTGGTAGTGAGCATACAAGAGTTATTAAACAGCTAAGGTGATCCTTTGGAAAAGACAAACCAAGTAATTCTGCCATCCTACAGACTAAGAAAATCAACCTTACCTGTTCAAGTATCATGAAAGGAACCATATAAAGTATATCATTAAATCTAGAAGATCCTGCAATTTTCTGACTTAGTATATCTAGCATCTGACCATCGTTACCCTTTTCAGAGATTCACCCTCTTGACTAGACAGAGGACTGGCCAATTTGCAAGATCCTATACCAGAATGGCAGAATCAGTCGCAGATGAAAGGAAGAAAAAAATGGCATGAACAAGCAAGAGTCACAGACTCACAAGATAATGCTGCTTAGGCAAACCTTTTGAAGAACAGTTGGTAATTACATACTTCATTGTATTCCACAGACAAGTCATCCATATGCTTCTCCATCAAACTAATATGTTTGCCGTTAATCATATTATTTCTGTTAATTTGTACACTATAGTGAAGCCCTTACAAACTATGCCCACCCGTAAGATCCAAGAGCATACTACAAGATCTGCACCTATGTCAGTCAAAATCTTCAAAGTAAATCATTATCCATCTAAAGATTATGGAAATTTCACTATATCTGCATATCAACATAGTCCAAAGGACTCCTCTAGCTACGAAACCTTGTGGTGTAAATCACCTGCATAATCATATCTCCAACTCTGCCAATGAAAAATAAAACTTAACAATTTACGTCTGCAAAGGGATACATTATGATTCTTTTTGGACCTTGTAACACAATTCTTGCATATTTCTGCTTCAGTTACCATGTTCTAGTAAGACCAAAATGGATCCCCCATCTAAAAGTGGTCTCCTTCCCAAAGTGCAATCTATTCTATGAATGAGTTCCATTCATAGAACAAGAGCCCAACGTTGGTAAAACAGCTGCATAAACATTATATCCAACTCTTCCAATGAATAATAAATAAGTAATAAAAGTTCAGGAACCATTTTGTGACCACAAAGCTATATCATGATTTTCTTCAACCTCGTACCACAATTCTTGCATCTTTTTGCTTTGATTACCAAATTTTAGTAAGACCAAAATGGATCCCCCATCCAATTGTGCTGTCCCCCTGCCTAGTACAGTTCTTGCATCTTTCTGCTTCAATTACCAGGTTTTAGTAAAACCAAAATGGATCCCCCATTATGAATAAGCTTCATTTTCTGGAGAAGGGCGTAAAAAAATATATAGAATTTGAATTGCATGTCAATGAAGCTAAATCCAAGTCCTCGATGTTTCTAGACAAGCAAAAACCCAACCTGATAAATGCCACATCACCTTTCTGACAAGAAAAGCAGTGTCCATGGGCCCAGATAATACTGGATAAATGAAAATTGGTGCATATATCAGGATAAATTCCTAACTGTTAGGATCGGGACACCGGCAAGATGACAAACACAAACACAAGCACACACCACGAGAGAGAACAAGTGAAAAACTAAATAACCGTATGTTCATCATGGTATAGCATGGCATTATGTTTTGACTGTGGCCCTAAAAGAAGGACAATCAACCTTTTGGATGACTATATCTGTTTTACATTTTATTCTCAACATAACCTGCCAAACCATTATTGATTTCTTTATCCTGCAAACTGGAGTTATGCAGTCAGTGACACACAACTATTTTCTATTCCAGACACATTAAGAAATGACATCTTCACCAGAAGATTCAACAATGACAGTCAATAAACTGTGAAGAATTTACTGTTTTCTTCAAGAGAACCATCAATCCAAGTATTTGGACAAGTTTCATTGACAATCTCAGGCTGGGAAACATAGTTTCCAGAGCTGTTTTCCGTCTTGAGGAAAGGCAAAGGAAGCAAGTATTTTAATAAGCTCACAACCTGACTATGTTACAGTGCTGCATTTCCTTCAACAGGGAGATCTCCCGGATGGCAGTGCTCGGGACGCCCTCATCCTCCTGCTCCAGCCTGATCTTCTTCAATGCTATGGTCTCATTGGTCAGGCGGTCGCGAGCCTTGTAGACCACGCCATAAGTCCCCTCCCCAATCTTCTCCACCTTCTCGTACTGTCCACCAAATGCCACCACATTATAAAACACGCAAACAAAAATCACCGGCAGCACGAGTGAGAGAAGAGAATAGCCAAATCTACCTGCTCCATCTAATCCGAACCGAGCCGTCTCGATCCACTCGGACCAGAAATCTGATTACAGACATGCAACAAACGGTAAACAGAAGGAAGCAGGTACGAACTCACAAATCGAACAGTACACCAAACAAAACAGAGAAATCGAAAAGCAAATGCACGAGCAGTTGCACATCAGTAGAAGCCCCAGATGCAGCAGCTAATCCAAGCATCCATTGCAAAAACCATAAAATCCGCATCCGATCGAATAGGCAGTGCGCGAAGAACACCACGGAAGCGCCGATTCAAAGAAAACCCCCCCACCCGACCCTCCCCCTCAGATACTGGGATTCATCCCGGTTGATCAGCATTTCGATCACGAAGAGACGAGGAATCGATCGGAACAACACCGAAGGAGAACTCAGAATCCAACGTCCGTTTGCAGAGAGACCGCATCAGCGAGGGACGACGTCAGAGCAAACAACAAGAAGCCAACAGTGTTCCTCCGTCGAGAATCCGGCAAAAAAGCGAAGAACAGGAGCGCGCAGATTGGTCGCGGAGCCGAGGAGGGGGGAATGCGGGGACCTGCCTGGTGGGAGGAACTAGGGTTTCGCGGGAGGGTGGAGACCACTTTGGATTACGCCTCGGGGAGGCGGGGGTGGGAGAGTAAGGAGTTGGCGCGCGAGAGAGAAATGGGAGTCGTTGCTACTTGTTTTTGACCTTCCTCCCCTCTCTTTCTCTCTCTACTGGAAACACGAATCACAAGTGGAGAGCTGCCGTGTGCGCTCTCTCTCTCTCTCTCTCTCTCTCTCTCTCTCCGGCTGCGTGGGATTAGGAAGCTCCGAGGCTACCACGAGACCGGCTCGGTGAGGCCATGAGATCACCAACGTAGGAAAGCCACACGGCTGAACGAGACCGCCGGGCTTCAGCCCAGTGGCGCAGTGCGCCCAGGTGGGGCGGTCATTAACAGATGGGTTGCCCAACGGGTATGTCGTACGCCAAAACAAATATGATAAGTGGAGAGGATATCCATAACACGTCATATGTATTGAATCCCTAATATGACTTGATAGTTGATACTGCTATTTTTATTAGATAAATTATTGAATACCCTGATTATATTCAATTACTATTTTTAGAAATATTTGTAAAATAACCCTATTAGATGAACAATTATATAATTGTCATTCTTCCATGCCTATTATTATTAACAATCTTATTATCTGAAAATAAACGCAAATTTACCTTGAAAATTGTTGCTACTTACATCCTTCTTTCTATTCATGAAAATAAAATTTTAAACAAAAATATCTTTATAAAATTTATTATTTTTATTAACACATTGTGCTGGAGAGAGAGAGAGAGAGAGAGAGAGAGAGAGAGAGAGAGAGAGAGAGAGAGAGAGAGAGAGAGAGAGAGATTTGTACACACGGAGTTCAGGAGATATTAAACAGGGTTTGTCGACTCGGCCGACCCGATCTCGACCTGGGTCGGGTCGGATCGGTCTCGTCTCGGTCCGTTCCGGTCTGTCTCGTCTTAAAAAAAGACTTTATATATATATAATACATATAAAATAATAGAATAAAATAAAAAAGACACATTATATATACAATATAATATAATATAATATTAAAATAATATGGTGACTCAGTGACGACCCACGACTCGGGTGACCCGCCCATAGCCTGGGTTGGATCGGGTCGTGCGGGTCGGGACGACCCGCACCGAGCCGACAAATCATGATATTAAATATATTTTAATATTTAAACATATTAATTTTAACTAAAATTAATAAAAACATTTAACGAAGCACTACCAACAAGGTGAAAGTACTGTTGTAAGTATTGCAACTTGGCGAGACTAATAATAATAATAGTTATATAAGAACGGTTATTCTTTAATTGTTCATCTAATAGATTTTTTATAATTTTTCTTTAATGCCAATAATATATAAATAATATAAATAAATTGTACAGCAGCTGTATATAATGTTAAACTTAATATCAGACTACCAATATCGGCTGCCTATCTCCATATTTTATATAATTCATATTAACAATATCGGTTGTCAATATCAATTTATATTTTTTATCTTATCCAATTTGACTGGTGATGTGAGAATGCCCAAGTCTATTAAATGTTCAAGTTTGAGTAATATGTTCTTCGACAGCCATTCAAAAATGTGAATAATGGGGTTGAGTGATCGACCTAACGGAGCGACGGGGTTACCATCTTGCATTCCCGGTGGAGGGTGACCAGAAGGAGCTCCTTCCCACCGCCTTGGCGCAATGCACCGTGGTGCAGAGAAGATCTGTAAGAGGCACAGGACGACGACGTTAGGTTTGGTTGGCTGTTCCCTGCTCGTCCGCTCGTCTGGTCGCAGGATTCTCGCGGGGGGAATCACCAATTAGCGCGCCAAATCCAATTATTAGGAACGATTTGCTGGCGCGTGTGCTGTTGCGGTACCCGTACGTGATTGGTTACCAGACTCCCGCGAGTGCAAGAAGCTCGCACTAACCTTTTTCTGCTCCTGTGGCCGTACTGGCCATATTTACCAAAAAAGGATCCCTTCTGTGAGGATCTCCGCTTGGTGAGATGTTCGCCCCGGCCCCCTGCTAACTGCCAAATGGGTGAACCGGTGACGCTGGGTGATAGGTAACTTTGACTCACCTCGCATAACTGTATACCATCGCTCGAGCAGGGGCCCGGGTTCCGGGCTCCGTCAAAACCTTGTCATTTTTCCCCTCTTCCTCTCTCGCTTGCCTCTAAATCTGTTTGATTTTACATGCGTTTCACAAAAACATATACATATATCGTTTTACATGCGCAGCCGGTACCTTTGTCCCCCCATTTCTTTGTGATAGTGGTGGGGGACAAAACCTTTCTGGCGTGGGCGGAGCCCTTGGGATGGGCAATGCGCAATGCACGGGGCAGGGTGCACCACGATCACCGAAACGCAGCCCACACGATGGATGAACCCTGTCGCCATCGGACGGTGGTGATAGGACCAGGGGCTAGCGCTTAGGGCCTGACGCCCGACCATCAGATTCTGACCAATGGGAAGCAGAGGGGCTACACAGGTCGTCTACATGGTCAGCTGACCCGGTTTTGTTTGGTTCTTTTATGAGGGGCCGCGAGCACCGCGTGACCTCCCCGCCCCGCCCAACAACTGGATGTAACGGGCCTAACGGCAGGGCATGCGCACGAAATAAAGCAGCTCCGGACCATCTAAAGTAGACTCTCGCTGGGCATTCTCCCGAGCATAACCAATTAGCTACGGACGCGTACCCTTTTCGGAATGACACATGCGGGCAAGGAGGTGCTGGGGTCAGCAGCCGTTGGGTCTCTCCACGCTGCGTGCGACCAACGGAGCCTCTATAGAATGCCAGGACTCGAATTAAAGGTGCATCTACGCGAAGCAACTACCATGCACCAGCAGGCTGAGTCAGCAGCTCCAGAAGAGGCCTGCCCGGGAGGGCACGAGCAAATTTACTGATGGAACTATTTGAGCCTGTTTAATCGTTCATGCAACGCATGATGTCATCAGGTAATGCGATGCAGTGATGATCGTACACCCCGACGACGGGGCCATCGATCGGGTGGTCCACATTGAGGACAGCGTGCGGGAACGCCGGTAATAAACGAGATTGTGGGGGTAAATTGGGTGGTCCCCGCCAATGGTGTCCCTTGGGTTTGGGTGGGGGTCCACCATACGGCGTGCATCAGACGGCCCCTCGTGATTTTTTTTTGCTTTTGGTTTGAAGAGCCCCGGGCCGATAGATCAGCGGATGAGGTGGCGAGGGCCACCGATGAGCTCGTTGAAATAATTTGATTTTTTAAAAAGTTGAAAATTATTTAAAATCATTTATTATTTTAATATAAATATATTAGATTTAAAAACTAATGTTTAAATAATTTGAAGCGTTTATGTTAATCTACTCTTCTCCAACATTAATCTCACTTTGGGAACAGTCCCGTTGCGTGTTCGAATTATGCGGTGGGTGAAAAATTATCAAAAAAAATAAACATCAGTCTCACTTTCCTTCGAATGAGATAAGGGGAGGTTGTAACCCAGATGGCCAGATCCGACCCAAGGTCCGGATTGAAACGTCAGAGCCGGATCCAAATGTGAATGCATTAATGTTTGTTGATCTGGCCGCATGCGAGGGTCTTCTGCAAATCCGAATATACTTGGCGTCTATTAATTAGACTAATGTTCCTGTTCTGATCCTTGAATAATTGCGTTGTTTATGGAAGATTTCCCTGCACACCAAGAATATAAACCTCCATAATAAACTTTCATTAATCAAAATAGAAAGAAAGCAAAAAAAAAAAGAAATAAAAGACTTGTAACTTCTCCACTTCGTTCCTCCGGAGTTACGTTAAAGGGTCTTATTCTGCGTCCCATAGAATGTTGTACACTATTTATATAGAACACCGTTTTCAATATTTCTTAGACTTTCAACCACAGTGACACCCCCCTGCGTAGGGCGGGGAGATGTCACACATCACACACGTTCCACCGCATTTAAACAAACCATTCGTACATACACACTATGAATACTAAACTAAAGGAAAATTTTCCCCATTCATAACATATAGATGTGACTGTCATTAATGCATAAAAACCCTGACTGAGCAACCAAAAGCAAGCAACCGCTTATTCATTCCAAGATACAACTATTGAAGACACAAAAGTCACACCCACAGCTCACCACTCCAATGACTTCAGCCTGCACATGTACAACAAGCACCAAAAATCTCCGCCCAGCACTACCACCAGACAACTCCCCGTCAGGATCTTACTGACCATGCTTGACCAGCACCTAAAACAAGCGTAGAAAACTGTCTTGAGTACAACAACTCAGTAGGAACCTTTAATACAAGATAGCACTTCACCCCACCATCACAGTATACTTATTCTCATTACATTAAGACGATCATTTGCATATAAAACTTGCTTTTCATGTGGTACAAATATATGTTAAGTGCACTACATATGATTCAGGAAATATGTAAGGAAGAAGGATCTCATAAGCTGATCGAATAACTAAAAGAAGTTTTGGTGGAATAACAATGGGGTGTCTCGTACCACTGTTTAAGGCTATTGAGACAAAAGAAGAAAGCTACGAAAACATACATGCCGTCTAAGAATATCATAGCATAACATGAACTTGCAAAATGAACATGACATGATCTTGAACTTGCAACATAAACTTGCAGACTTGGAAAGATTCTTGATAGGAATGGGTTATCTTTGCATAAAATTTAGCTGGCTTCACATGCATGGTTATAACATACTTCCTAGTGTAATATGTTCACACGAACCGTTCACAATACTGTTCACCACTGGGTATCCGCCATAGCCCACCAACTGTTCACATTCATGTTCACCCGATTCAAATGAATAGTAAACTATTATTCATTCCCAATTCTGTTCATCCGACTGTTGGATCTCTCTCTCTCTCTCTCTCTCAAACATATACACACACTGTGTCTAGGCAAAAAGTGAGAGCAGAACCATATAAACCGTCGACCAGTGCAGTCCGAGATTCAAATACAATGGGAACGATGGCTAAAGAGATTTTCCATATTCAGAAATTTCTTGGCTTACCGGCCTACGGAACCGGCAACTACTCAAAATACCCACTGTGATAAAAAGGTAAGTCGGGTTAGAGTGGGTTACTCGGGATAAGGTGACTTAATCTTGATTTAGCTCTTTTTATCTTAACCGGGGTTGGTTAGGGATAAACTTAGATTTTTTTATTCCAACCAAAAGGATAGAATAAGTCATCCGAGATGAATTAGGGGTGAGCCACTCGGGATGACTTACCGGCCCCTAACCCAACCGTTATCAAAGTGACCCCAAATGTTGTGTACAAATGCAGCCTAAAATAACGACAGAAAAAACAACCTCCACACTCGATTTCTTCTCTTGACAAGATTGATTTATGAAGTGTTAGAAATAAACAGTGTGCAAGGACAACATCATGGCAATAAACGGACCACAGTAGATGCAATGCAAACCATAGTAAAATTACATAGGAGGTTGATTCAAATAAGGACAACCAAGAAGAATCAAACATAAGCATGATTGTTGAACAATTAAGTATGAAGGAATAAATAATTATATCTATCTAAACAACTGGATTAGTAGAAGCGCCTCAAAGAGACTCCCCTTAGAGAAGATATCGCCCCCCACAAACACGGTGCGATAGATATAGCGATCTTCCCCCAGGATACGACTACTAACACAAGAAACTTAAGCGCACTCTTAAGAATCTTGTAATAATTACTACACGAAAAACCTAAATCTCGTCTTTTAAAAAAGGTTAGAAAGCATGCACCGAACACCGAAGAACAAGGGCTGCAAGTGTCCGCGAGCGTGCACAGCGACGAAGACGGTGGCGAACGCACGGGACGAAGACAGCAGCGATCTCCGCGGGACGGCGCAAGGAGGAGCCGGAGACGAGAGCAAGAGAGCGACGTTGCGAGCGGTTCCTCTGTGAAGTCGAACAGACACGAGAGAAAAAAGTAGCAGTAATTAGGGTAATCCTAATTACTCTCCTTATGTGCCCCACGCCCGCGACGGTTCGTATCCGAAACGATAAGTTCGGAAACCCCTCTTTCTCTCCAAGGAAAGGATAGAATAGCAAAAAGAATTCCAAAAAAGGTGCCAAGGCAAGCCGGCTGGACCCACACCTCACACACGCGCGCCCGCCCAGCCCCGCCCGGCCCGGCGCGTGCGTGCGTGCGTGTGATTGGATCTAGCTTACCTCCACTATGTCTATAAGACATAGTCCATGGGGTCCTAGGAACTATAAGGTCCCCTCACCTCTTTGTGTTTTCCAATGTGGGACTAATATCCCCATACAAAACACAACACTTGAGGTAGCACCCTTATGGAAAACCTTTGAGTTTCCCTTCCTTAGATATACTCCCAACCCCAACCCCCCTTCAACCTAACATTCCCCCACAAACTCAAGGTTTGATAAAAGGGAACAAACAGAAGAGATATGAACAAATCATGCTTTCAGTAAAGGTACCTTTCGGGTTTGAACCTTCACCTAAGTGTTCTAATTTTCACCCCCCCACAGAATCGAAGTGAATTAAATCTTGAACTTGATCCTTTTTGTGAAGGGCTACTTATTAGAAAACAACATGAAATAAGGTTCTATTGGTAGTAAAAAATAACTGGCACTTTAAAGGCCATGTGCCCAATCCTGTTTCATGAGTACTTTCAAGAATAACCCAATTCTTTAACTGCGGCCTCACAGTTGTACTCATATAGGTGGGCTTCTCCAAGGATGCACTGCAAACATCCTGCCTTACCAGGCTTGAACCCATTAAAAGTATACAACTTAACCTTAACTTGCAGTAACAGGCACTAGATTGTTTAGGATTACAGGGGAGGAACTCAGATACAAAGTATCTATTTAAACAAGTGCCTTCCAGTCCTCTCAACAGCTTGTTATTACCACATTGAACCTTCTTTGTAGGATCTCTACTCAGATAGGTTGGGTTGCCACTGCAGGAGAACAACTGATGGGTTTCAGTCCCATCCCCATCCTAAATTTTTGGACTTGACTCTTGTTAAGTCCTTTAGTCAGAGGATCAGCTATGTTGTCCTTGGTACCAACAAAATCCACAGCTATCACTCCCTGAGACACTAATTCTCTTACAGACTTAAGTCTGAGTTGAATATGTCTCCTTTCTTTTTGGTTGTACTTTGAACTTTTAATCTTGGCAATTGTGGTCATATTATCACAATGCACAGATATCGCAGGTATAGGCTTACTCATCAGAGGGAGTTCAGAAAGAAGACCCCTGATCCATTCAGCCTCCATACCAGTAGTATCCAAAGCACACAACTCAGCCTCAAAAGTAGACCGAGACAAGATGGTTTGTTTAGTTGACCTCCAGGCAACTACACCACCTCCCAGGGTAAAGACATACCCTGTGACACCATTGCTCCCTGAGTTTTCAGCTATCCAGCTTGCATCACTATATCCCTCAAGTACAGCAGGGAATTTCTGAAAATGTAAGCTTAGGGTCATGGTACCCTTTAGGTACCTCAGCACCCTATCTAAGCCTTCCCAGTGAGTATGGTCAGGACAGCTTGTGTATCTACTGAGTTTAGACACAGCATATGAAATGTCTGGTCTAGTACAGTTTGCAAGATACATTAAGCTTCCTATAACCTGAGAATACCGCAATTGAGACACAGGATCACCACTCTTATTCTTGCAGAAAATTCTAGAAGGATCATAGGGTGTACAGACAGCTTTACAATTCTGATAGCCAAATTTCTCTAAAACCTTCTCAACATAGTGAGATTGAGAAATTGCTATTCCTTCAGCTGATCTAATAAGAGTCAGCCCCAGAATCACATTTGCCTCACCCATATCTTTCATTTCAAATCTGCTACTTAAGAATGATTTGGTCTCAGTTATGATTCCCAAACTGCTTCCAAACAACAAGATATCATCTACATATAGGCACAAGATTACAAATTCATTACCCTTAACTTTGTGATAGATACACTTATCAAACTCATTGACTATAAAACCAAATGATATGATAGTCATATCAAATTTTTCATGCCATTGCTTAGGAGCTTGTTTCAAACCATACAGAGACTTTACAAGTCTACAAACTTTATTCTCACTATCCGGAGCCACAAATCCTTCAGGCTGATCCATATAAATCTCTTCATCAAGATCACCATTAAGAAAAGCAGTCTTGACATCCATCTGATGGACAAAGAGATTATGTAAGGAAGCCAGTGCTACAAGCACCCTGATTGTGGTTATCCTAGTGACCGGGGAATAGGTATCAAAATAATCTATTCCCTCCATTTGTTTGAAACCCTTAGCAACTAGCCTAGCTTTATACTTGTCAACGGTTCCATCTGGTTTTAGTTTCTTCTTAAAGACCCATTTGCATCCAATGGTCTTTGAACCAGGAGGAGGATCAACTAACACCCAAGTGCCATTAGCAAGAATGGAATCCATCTCACTCTTAATGGCATCCTTCCAATGCCTAGCTTCAGCTGAAGCCATGGCATCTCGAAAGGTGGGAGGATCACCCGTGATCTGGAAAGTGACAAAATCACTACCAAAATCCTTGGCAACCCTTAGTCTTTTACTCCTTCTAGGTTCAACCTCTTCTTGATCATCAGCATCAAGATTAGGTCCGGATGCATCAGCCCCCACATTAGTCATTCTTTCCACATGTTCTGGAATAGAATCAGATGTAGAGGCAACAGTCTCAGAAGACAAATGTTGAGTCAAACCAGTCTTCATGGGAAAAACATTTTCGAAGAATGTGGCATCACGAAACTCGACTATGGTGTTAATATCTATGCCAGGAATTTCTGATTTGACAACCAGAAACCTGTACGCATAGCTATTTTCAGCATAGCCTAAGAAGACTGCGTCAACTGTCTTAGGTCCTAGTTTCTTTCTCTTGTGCTCAGGAACAAGTACCTTTGCAAGGCACCCCCACACTTTGAGAAATTTCAAACTAGGTTTCCTATGTCTCCAAAGTTCAATTGGACTACTATCTCTATGTTTCAGGGGAATATGATTCAGAATAAGGCAAGCCGTATTCAAAGCTTCCCCCCACATATACTTTGGTAGTCCCGAGCTCTGCAGGAGAGAGTTGACCATGTCAATGAATACCCTGTTCTTCCTTTCTGCTATCCCATTAGACTGAGGAGAGTATGGGGCAGTTGTTTCATGAATAATGCCATGATCTTGGCAATATTCCACAAACAAACTTGAAGTATACTCTCCTCCTCTATCAGACCTCAACCTTTTAAGAACTTTGCCAGATTGAGAAGACTGCGTCAACTGTCTTAGGTCCTAGTTTCTTTCTCTTGTGCTCAGGAACAAGTACCTTTGCAAGGCACCCCCACACTTTGAGAAATTTCAAACTAGGTTTCCTATGTCTCCAAAGTTCAATTGGACTACTATCTCTATGTTTCAGGGGAATATGATTCAGAATAAGGCAAGCCGTATTCAAAGCTTCCCCCCACATATACTTTGGTAGTCCCGAGCTCTGCAGGAGAGAGTTGACCATGTCAATGAATACCCTGTTCTTCCTTTCTGCTATCCCATTAGACTGAGGAGAGTATGGGGCAGTTGTTTCATGAATAATGCCATGATCTTGGCAATATTCCACAAACAAACTTGAAGTATACTCTCCTCCTCTATCAGACCTCAACCTTTTAAGAACTTTGCCAGATTGTGTTTCTGCTTCTTTCTTAAAGATGATAAACTTTTGCAAAGCCTCATCCTTAGATCTAAGCAAATACACATAACAGTATCTACTACAGTCATCAATAAAGGTAATGAAATACTTTTTATGATCCCTAGTCAACACACCATTAAACTCACAAATATCTGAGTGCACCAGATCCAGAATTTCTGAATCTCTAACCACAGAATGAAAGGGTTTTCTGGGTTGTTTAGCCTGTACACAGATATCACATTTCTTAGTTTTATCAACAGTATGTTCAGGAATCAATTTCAGGTTCATCATACGTTTCAAGGAATTGAAATTAAGATGACCTAAACGAGCATGCCACAATTCAGATGAATCTATAACATTATAAGCAACAGGAACAGAAGTAGAAACGGAAGCATTAACATCCACATTTCTGTTCATCACATGATCCACAAAGATTTTAAACAAACCATCAGAAAGATAACCTTTTGCAATAAAAGTCTTCAAATAGAGTATGACAACCTTATTACATTTAAAGTTCAGTTCATAACCCTCTCTTACTAACACAGAACCAGATAAAATGTTCCTCTTGACACTAGGAACATGGTACACTAAGGAAAGAGTAAGAACACGCCCTGAAGTAAACTTCAGGCTCACACGTCCAACTCCTAGCACCCTAGCTGTACTCCCATTTCCCATTGTCACGGAGCGATCATGGATTTCCTGATAAGACACAAAATTAGCCCTGTCAGCACATAAATGCACATTGGCTCCAGTGTCTACCAGCCATTCATTTGGTTCATAAATAGTAAACAACTGAGGATTAAGAGAAACATACTCCATACCAGAAGAAGATCCACCGGTCACTACATTGACCTGTGCTGGGACATCATGGATCAACAGGGCCCTGTTCAGCACATTTTCTTTCTTTTTGGGACATTCATTGCGCATATGACCCTTATCACCACATGTCCAGCACTGTCCTAGCACCTTCTTCTTCTTTATCTTTCCTTTGGGTTTCATCTGCACAGTGGAATCAACCTTGGCCTTTCCTTTTAAATCTTTACCCTTCTGTTTCATTACTAAGTTTGCACTTGCATCTACAGGCATTTTGGGCTTTTCCTTTCTATGTTCCTCCTCAATAGCTATTGCCCTCATCAAATCATCAAGAGAAATGGCCCCTTTTCGATGCTTTAGGCCCATGCCAAAATCCTCCCAGGATCTAGGCAACTTCTCTATGATGCACATGACTTGGAGCTTTTCAGGCATTTTCATTTCTGCCTCAGCCAAACCATGGAACATAAGAAGAAGCTCATGTGCCTGCTCCCCTATAGATTTATTCTCGACCATTTGGAATTTAAGGAACTTGCCAACGGAGTACTTTTCCAGACCTTGGTCCTCGGTATTGTACTTCCGATCAAGTTCATTCCACAGAGCTTTAGTAGTGTTGAAGGTGGAGGTACTATAGACATCAAACAGGACATCTGACAGTGCAGTTAGAATGCACACATGTCCTAACCTGTCTCTATTAGTCCACTCTTCAACCCTCCTAGTACTCTCGGGGTCGTTTTCATCTATCACAGGGGGGTCCGATTCTATCAATGAGATTAGGCCAACCATGGTGAACCACATCTTCATGCGTTGTTGCCAACGCTTAAAGTGTTGCCCGGAAAACTTCGCGGGCATCCCAGACATGTCCACCCTGTTTCCAAAACTCATCGAAGACGACGATGCCATGAAGGATATCTTCTCTAAGACTGTTAGAAATAAACAGTGTGCAAGGACAACATCATGGCAATAAACGGACCACAGTAGATGCAATGCAAACCATAGTAAAATTACATAGGAGGTTGATTCAAATAAGGACAACCAAGAAGAATCAAACATAAGCATGATTGTTGAACAATTAAGTATGAAGGAATAAATAATTATATCTATCTAAACAACTGGATTAGTAGAAGCGCCTCAAAGAGACTCCCCTTAGAGAAGATATCGCCCCCCACAAACACGGTGCGATAGATATAGCGATCTTCCCCCAGGATACGACTACTAACACAAGAAACTTAAGCGCACTCTTAAGAATCTTGTAATAATTACTACACGAAAAACCTAAATCTCGTCTTTTAAAAAAGGTTAGAAAGCATGCACCGAACACCGAAGAACAAGGGCTGCAAGTGTCCGCGAGCGTGCACAGCGACGAAGACGGTGGCGAACGCACGGGACGAAGACAGCAGCGATCTCCGCGGGACGGCGCAAGGAGGAGCCGGAGACGAGAGCAAGAGAGCGACGTTGGGAGCGGTTCCTCTGTGAAGTCGAACAGACACGAGAGAAAAAAGTAGCAGTAATTAGGGTAATCCTAATTACTCTCCTTATGTGCCCCACGCCCGCGACGGTTCGTATCCGAAACGATAAGTTCGGAAACCCCTCTTTCTCTCCAAGGAAAGGATAGAATAGCAAAAAGAATTCCAAAAAAGGTGCCAAGGCAAGCCGGCTGGACCCACACCTCACACACGCGCGCCCGCCCAGCCCCGCCCGGCCCGGCGCGTGCGTGTAAAAAAGACCCACACCTCACACACGCGCGCCCGCCCAGCCCCGCCCGGCCCGGCGCGTGCGTGCGTGCGTGTGATTGGATCTAGCTTACCTCCACTATGTCTATAAGACATAGTCCATGGGGTCCTAGGAACTATAAGGTCCCCTCACCTCTTTGTGTTTTCCAATGTGGGACTAATATCCCCATACAAAACACAACACTTGAGGTAGCACCCTTATGGAAAACCTTTGAGTTTCCCTTCCTTAGATATACTCCCAACCCCAACCCCCCTTCAACCTAACATGAAGCTCTTACTACCTTTCATTCCTTCCTCTCTGACCATCACCCATTTGCCAATTCCTTGTTGCTCATGCTCATGCAATGCAAATGGCATCAATTGCTACCTGGAACAGAAGATGATGTATAAGTAGAGGTTTCTTGCAGAGCACTGTGTATAATCATCCCAACTTGGGAACATGGAGTACTTGCCCAGATCCGGAAATGTGATGGGTGCAGCAGACAATGCCATATGGTAAATCTCTGATCCATAACCCAACTCCGAGAATAGGTTTATAGTTACCAGATCACTGTTATGATCACCAGCTAAGCACAACTCTGGTAGGGGTCTAGATCTCCTATTAATCCTGTTTTATATGACATTTTGAACCAAGGGCTCGTTTGCTTCATCATAAAATACCACAAGACTATGCAACTGTTTTCTTTTACAATATTTTCTGCTTGTTTGTTTGATCATAAAATAACATAAATAGGAATATGAGATTAATTCTGTTGGTCCACGCGGCATAAAAATTCTCTTGTTTTAGTTTACGGCCTATATATGTTCATCATAAATTAAAATAAAAAAAGTTAAAATGATAACAAATGAGTAAAAGTACCATGTTTTGTTTTACAGTCACTCAAACAAAATACTCCCGATTTTAAACTCAAAAAATACAACAATTTTAAACTTAAGATTTTAAAACTGAAAATTACATCAAAACAAACAATACCCAAATATTTTTGAATCAGTTGGATTGAGGTTGATGGACTTCCTTCTGACAGTTAGGGCTAACTTTCGAGGGGTCCCCTTCCTCTGGAAGGTATTTGAATGGTGAGCTGGGGCGTGCCCGTGGGTCTCTGATGACAAAATTGCAGCCATTGTATTGGAGCATATGATCCCTTGGATTCGTGACGGGGGTGACGAGACAAAGGAAGAGAGAAGGAAAGGGTCTCACGAGGAGGGATGTAAGACAACTTGTTCAATCGAAAAAGTAGCTGAACTCGAACTCGACTGGAATACTACAAGTAATGTTTTCTGCATGCATGCGGTGATGCGGTGTAGTATATATATATATATATTTAAAATTATTGGTTCTCACGTCAAGTTATCTCTGTGTATCGGTCACTTCATTATATGACATGACGTGAGAGTTAAATAAAAAGAAGAAGAAAAATAAATATGAATAGTATACAATTTATGTCCGGAGAGGAGAAGATTCGTGACCCAATACTTCACTGCCCAAAAACCCATAAAAGTATGCGTGGCCCAGAAAGTTACAGTCCCACCAGGACCCGCTTGCTATGAGACCCAAGATAAAGGATCCAACAAGGTCCACCAAGCCTTAGCTCGGTCGCCCGAGTGAAGGCCTCGCCAACGCTAGGGAGGAGTCCAGGTGCAAGTTAGACCGAGCCAGTCAAAGGTGGATAAAATGTTCCCTCTAGGATGCCCAAGGCCAGGACTCCCGGCCTAGACGGGGAATATCCCTTATCTCTCGTACGTAGATCAGCCCATCGTTGAGACTCCCCAACGAGACAAAGTGAATTCCTCGCGGTCGGGCACCTATGCCTAATAACTATAAGCGAACGATGCGTTGTCATCTGAGAGTGGGAAGCCCATCAGAATAAAGGGAGAGCAAGAGTCTCTGAATGATAAGAATTCACACAGTGGATGTAACGTCCTCCGGACTCTCACAATTCTCCCTACTCAGAAGAGGGAGCCTACATCTATATAAACTCAGAGATCTCCTCCGGAAATGTAAGCTAATTCTGACCTTCTCAACCGGTGGAGAGCAGTCTCGTGCCCTACACCTCCCTTGCCTCTTTTCACATCCCGCTCTTACCCTTGCTCATTTTAGCATCAGAGAGTTTTCCTTGAGATAATAATCCCAGACTCCCTGATCGTTTCTTTCCATTTCGCAAGATTTCGTTCTAAGTTGACTACTCGTAACTGATTTGGGACTCGTGTCGCCCTAGATCCGACGATCATCGGCTTAGCACGAGATCCCGTCTCTTCAATGTCTCTCTTTTTTTTTTACCATAAGGCTCAAGCAAGATAGGTGACGTGATTAACACATTCAGATAACTTGAAGTGAGAGTCACAAAAAAAAAAAAAAATTAAAAATATATTTCATCACATGCGGTGTAAAAATTATTACTCAAACTAAACAAGTTAGTCGTGCTAAAAAAAGATTCCAAACTTGTCTCATATAAACACCAGTCGCCTCGCATGAGTGCGCGAACAATTTTGTTAACTAACTTCTGGTTTATTTTAAATCACGAATACATCTCTTAGGCATCTTGTTTTTTATATTTTAACAATTATGGACTTGCTGTGGGAGGGGCCAGCCATTCTATAGCGGTTGATAGCCTGCTTGGCTTCAGCCCGAGTTACTTTTGCTGGATCACTTGGCCGAGCCCAAGTTACCTTCGGCTTGGCCTCTTTGTGCGACAGTGTGAGATATTTGCGGGGCTTCATTTCTCCGGTATGGTCAGATAGCCAAAAGGTCTCATTCGTCAAAAGTTCATAATGGACATGTTGGTTGTTCAATGATTACATTTATCCTCCGACATCGATCTTGCTCTACTCTATAAATTTATACTTTTCATATTATTATGAAATACTTTCACGATAAATCGGATGCTATCTAAGATTTTTTGAATTGATCCGATACGGGACGAATCATCCGTATAAGACCGTATCAGTCATAGATCGATCATATCGGTCGTACCAATCTATAACACGCAGCCGATACGTAACTTTTTTTAAAGATTATGTATATTATTTTATATCAAATATTTTTTCATAGATAATTTTGTTAAAAAATCTTTTTTAAAAAGGTTAAGACTTGAGTTGAAAATCTTTTTTTTTTGGAAAGTTAAGACTTGAGTTGAAAACATACCGGTTACACTATTTTCTTATTTTTTTTCATTGTTCTTTAGGAAAAATAAACTAAAAAGCACGTAACACTTGTGAGACTTAAAACTTTTATCTCACGCACAATTAACACATCTATTAACCACTAAGTTACGCATAATATTTTATTCTTGCCACCATGCGGTATGAGTGGTAAGATATCCTATCGTATAGTATCGACTGAAAATTAGTACGATCGAACCGATAAATCTTGATCCTATCAAACATAGTCTTTAGTTAATTGGGTTAAGACGATGGCATATATATCCTTCAAATCTTTCATATTCTCTTCTATACCCATCTGAAAAACTTACATTTTACATTTTCAACTGAGGATGCTGCCAGCTTTAATGGCGTTGGAACTAAAGGGCATATGACTGAATTTTTTTTTTATTATTTTAAACGGGGAGGGGGGACGGGGTGTTGAACCCATGACCTCCCCCTTTAGGAGGGTGTCCACTCTGCCATATGACTGAAATAACATTATCTATTATATAAGTAAACATAATAATATGAAAAATAAGTTTCTAGGGTAAGAATCTATAAGAATCTGAAGGTACGTATCCCTGCAATGTTTATATATGAAATTTTGAATGCTAAAAGCATGGGTACGTACATATTCTGCATAGACATAAATATACACTTCGAGAGTTTTGAAGATGGCAAAAATATAACAAAACGATATTAGCACTTATAGTCATACAACTAGTTCTAACTTTAGTTAATTAGTTGAAGTAAACAGATTGAAGTTAATATTTCAAGTTTTTTCTTTCATAATCTTTTCCTAGTTGGATATTAGGTCGAACAAGTTTGTGAGGTTTTCAACATATATAATTCTTTACCCTAGAGGTTTGACGTCTACGTGAATAAAGAACTTTACATTAAAAAGGTTATAAATAAAACGGTTAAAATAGTTTTAAGCCTTGATGATGCTTCAGTCTTATATAATGTGCAGACGTTGACTGATAATCAGATTCAAAATTTTATGGGTAAGCGGGTAATTAAGATTTCAACTCCGTTTCTTATTCATTTAACATTGAAAAATAATAATTCATTTGTCTTGGACTTGATACTTGGCAAATGTGTTTTGCTTGAAGGGTAGATTTGTCAAAATCTTATCATACATTTAACACAAACTAACGTCATTTTGGGGTTCCACCAGCAGTGCGTCACTTCGTTGTGTTGCTCACAGTACTAACTAGCAATTATTATTTTAAAATATTTTTTCTTGGATAATTACTCTCTCAAGTTATCTGTCTGTAATTAAAAAAAATGACTGTTTGATGTTTAGAAGGATTTAGATACTTAAGTTATGTAAGAGTTAATTTGAGTTAATTTAGATTAACTTATTTTATCGCACACCTAGGTGTGTTGCATATCTTGAGCGTGCAGTATTTTTAATTTTTTTAAAAAAAAAATTTCGAAGTGACTCCCGATATACTTTAACTTGGGATACAAGTCACGTCACCATTCAATTATCAAAAAAAATTAAAAATAAAATATGTCATTTTTTAAAAAAATAAGTCTAACACTATTCATTTGATCTGATTTCTTTTTAAATTTTTTACTTAATTTAATAGTGACGTGACTTGCACCTCGTTCTAAAATATTTAACGACTACTTTAGAAAAAAAATTTAAAAAAATTAAAGGCACTGCACACCCTAGGTGTGCAGGGTGTGATGCACACCCAAGGTGTACAACCAGTCTTTCTCAAAAAAGCATGGACACTCTTTTTCTTTAGAAAAATGGACCAATTAAAATTGGACTATTAAGATCTCTTTGATAAAGGAGTAAGTCCGGTTAGGATAGGTTAATCGGGATGAGATGAATCCTTGTTTGACTCTTTTTTGCTTTATTGAGATTGGTTAGAGATAAAGGTGGGTTTTGTGAATCCATGGAAAGAGGTGGAATAAGTCACCCTAGGTGGGTTAGGGACGGGCCACCTAGGGTGGCATATCCGCCCCTAACCCACTCCAAAAATAAACTAGGCCTTAAGGTCATCGATTTTTTTAATTTTTTTTATAATTATCTAATTCAAGATTGACAATGTAGGAGGTAGGTTGGAGAAAGATCTACAAAAAAAAAAGTTGAAAAATGGTGCAGCTTTGGCAAAGTTCTTGCATTTCATACCACACGACAATTATTCTCTTAGGTGGACTTTGATAATAGAACAATGCCAATTAGGGTGAGTTGTTCGACCAAATCGGCTTTGATATGCGAAATGACTCATTGGATCTCGAATAGGGTTAAGGCCACTATTTGAGAGAAAACTAGTTTGAGGGGACGGGTCGAATGACTCATTTGATCTCGGGTAGAGTTAAAAATGAAAAAACAGTGTAGAGACCGAAAAATATCTTCTACGTCTCGTACTACATATTTAAGATTTGTTTGTTAAGGAATATCCCGAGAAAATTTATAATCACTAGACACAACGTCAAAAGGAGTCCTGTGAGAGATCCCAGAAGACAACTCTCTAATCCTTAAGTCAGTAATCAGCGAAGGAGCAAGAAGGAAGCTTAGAGAGAGAGAGAGACTATAGAACAGAGTCGAAACGTGGAGAATGCTCGGAGAGGAGGAAAGTGCTTGGAGAAGGGGAGGGCGCTCAGAGACAGAGATCAAGTTGAGAGAACTAGGTGAAGTCCCCTCAATCTGCACTCCCTGCACTGCTTGCCCTCTATGCTAAGGAGTCCTTGTCTGGATTCGTCTCTCTAAGTTCGTATATTCATGAAAATCTATGTTGGTCCCCCCAAAGATTTATTTATACCAATCACAGCAAAGTTGCTTCTTCCCCGACTTAGCAACAACGTGGTAAATGGAGAAGTGTCATGCTTTATTGTGGGGATCCCTCATTGTCCGCTCGCCCGCTCTTGGAGGAAAGATAGTGCGGCGGATATCTCGGCATCATGGGTGTGATCTAGAACTCATTGAGATAAGTCCCGTAATGGCGGCTTCAACGTTCGTTCGTTGACGAGTCTTACGGTGCCTAGAAAGCATGAACATGGAGATCTTGCTTGTGGGCTAGTCAGGCCTCGATGGACTTCTACTGGTCTATGCTTCTAAACCGCCGGTCAATTGGAGTGAACCACTATGGGCTTGGCTACCCTGGACCGTAGTGGGTCTGGCGTTATCGGGTCACGTTGGGTCTGACGCATTGTCCCTTTTCAGGCAGATTAGGGTCGAATGGATCTCCAAACTTGCCCCTACCCTACTAATATCAAACTCGGCCTAAAAAAATTGTCTATTTGTAACAGAGAGCAGAGAGTTGCAAGATAGAAGTAGTACAATTGTATAAATACCTATTAAAGGACTACTAGAGGTGGCTGCATAGAGAATTTTAACGTCATGCTGTAATTTTTATTTTTTTTCATAATCCTTCCCTTCATCTTGTCATCATCAAGTGGGGATTTAGATACTCTACGTCACTTTCCTACATTATCTTTGACTCCATTTCATCCAATGTTATCAGATCTGAATCGATCAACGAGTTAGTTCAGTTCGAACTGATTTGAACCATAACGTCATCATAATATAATTATGATATCATAAATTTTTAATAATTTTAAATATATATAAATATTATATTTTTTAAATAATATAATAAATTATATTATTAATGAAACAAATGATTCTATAGCTCAAGATAATAAGAAATAAGATATAATGAACAAAATACAAAAATATACATGCATTATTATTATTCATGATTATGTAAAGCAAGTAAAATAATAACAATAACATAGTTAAATAAATTAATCTTAAAATTTTGTAATACTCTATTGGTGTTCACGTACTCTTCCTAGTTGACGTCTATGCTCCTTTAAAATTTTAAACTTTAAATATATCTAAAATTAAATGATAAATAATAATAAATTAATAATAGTAAAATAATTTTATTCACACATAAATATTATTTTAAATATTTAAATATTTTTATTTTTATATTTATTTTTTATTTAAAAGGTGAATCAGGTCAAATCGATTCGAACCGATTCACCGAGTGGATTGCAGTTCGTCTGATTTTTCAACATTAGATTGGATCAACCTTAACCAGACTGACGTCTGAATCGATTGCAGTCAAACCTCGTACCAAGTAGTCCGATTCGATTTTGATAACATTCATTTCATCTTAATTGTACATCTCTTTTATTTTTTGTCACGTAACCCAGAGAACTGAGGTTCTAAATCGATGCTCCCCCATCTTATAGCCCTCCAACATCTCAGGAGGTGTCGTACACGTGCTGCTTTTATCGTGATTGTGGAAATCGAATTTCCTGAACAAATAGCCAAGAGTCTAATATAAATACACTAATGAGATGGAATATATGATGATAATGAAAAATAGAGTAGAGTATCTCCCAATCCGTTGAAGTTATGTTGGGAGAATCGGAAGCAGAAGGCTTTGGGGGGAGAAGAGAGAGAAATAGATACTTTCTTATCCTATTCTTGACCAGCGGTCTGGTTCAAGCTTGTCTGTCATTTTGTCAAGAAAGAGCATGTAATTAAAAAGATCACCCATATCAAATGACGTCATCGGTGACTGGGCAGCCGAACACGCCAGAAGTCTCGTGTCCAACTAACTCAAAGGAGGCACGTGGCACGCGTGTGTTGGAGACCGGGGGGCTTCGGCCTCCTGGACCCATCGGGCCATTTCTTATTTTCTCGATTTTTTATTTTGGTGTTGATCGCAAATCTGAGCACCTGTGTTCACGTGGATGGGAGTGCACGATGAAAAGTGACATCATTAATTGATTACTAACGGGCAACCAAATATTAAAATAATAATTAATTTTAAATAAAAATTTTACATAAAAATTATTATTAGAGATGAATTGTAAAAAAATTATTCCTATAAATATATTAGAATACATATCACTCGGTTAATTTAAATAGTATATAAATATCATTTAAACATATTTTTAAATTGTTGATAAAAAGTAATATATTTATAAATAATATTTTTTACACAATTCACATTTACACAGTGATATCTATGTTAATATATTTGCATGAATATTTTTTTATTTAACAATACTTTTTATGTAAAAAACGCATTCTAAATTATAATGTAAAAAATGATCATATCCAACATGCTTAATTGCAAAAAGAAAAACTAAAACTCATACATACTTTTTGTCTAATAGAATAAAAGGAAGAATGAAAATATTCATAAAGTTGGATATAATTTACAAACCAATAAAATACAGATAAATTTTGTTAACAAGCCAACCCAATTCAACACAGGGGGGATTAGTCTCCTCTGCTCTTTCCACTTTAACGGGGAAGTGAAACCGAAACCCCCCCCCCCCCCCAACCAAAAACCCTACACTCTGAGGTGCTGTCTGGTAACCGAATACGTCATCCATCCGCAGGTGACATATTCGCCAGTCTCACCTAGGTTCTCCCAGTTACTCCCTCATCTCACTTTGATAAAATCCATAACAACTCATCCTAGTCACCTTGCCCAAGAGGAAATCTGAGTTTTCCCATTCTACCTCGCGAGGTTGAATGAGTCGACTCAGGCCACCCCAACCTTAGCCCATTAGATTATCAAACAGGGCCTCGTTACATTACATATATTTCATCACTCCACTTCATCTAGAAAACCCCACAGTTTCCTCTCAATGACGTACCATCACACCCAAAAAAAAACAGAGGTACTCTGCTGCCGCCCCTAAATCACCTCTACTGTACATGGCGGTAGCTTTTCATGCTTGGGCACAAAAAAAAGGGCAAAGAAAAAGAGGGGCCAACACGCCACGTCAGATCAGATGGAGTAGCTCCAGAGTGGCACGTCGGATTCGTCCTCCACGTCATCCCAGTAGCTCCCTCCTTCCCAGTGCTGCATTTGCATGGCGTCGTGCGGCGGCGACAGCATTCCTGCGTTGGCCAGGTAACCGGGGAAGCCGCCGTCGACGGCCCACTGGTCGGGGCCGTCCACCGCCGGCGCCGGCGCAGCCGTCGAGGAAGACGCCCCCGTCGGCACTGATTGGTCGCCTTCCTCCGCCGCCGCCCCCGCCGGGCTCTGCTCCTGCGGGCGGAACGCCTCGACGGCCCGGGCGGCGGCCTGCTGGATCTCCCGGGCGGTGGCCGACGGGGGGAGCGTGGGCAGCAGCCACGCGGAGTCGGCGAAGTTGAGGCACGCCGAGCGGCCGCGGAGCGCCATGGCCGCCACGTCGTGGGCGCGCGCCGCCATCTCGGCGGTGGGGAACGTCCCCAGCCAGATGCGCGACTTCTTGTTGGGCTCCCGCACCTCGCACACCCACTTCCCCGGGTTGCGCCGCCGGACGCCCTTGTACAAGGGGTGCCGCGTCTCCTGGAACTTGGTGCGCCCCGCCCGCTTCTTGGGCGGCGCCGAGGACACCGTGGTGTAGGCCTCCTCGTCGGACGCCGCCGACCGGAGTGTGGTGGCCGTGGGCGAGTCCAGCTCGGCGGCCGGCAGCAGGGATTCCGAGGGGCTTGCCCAGTTTTCCATGGAACTCTTGGTAGTTTTCCTTGTGTGCATCAGATGAAGTGTTCCCCAGTGGAGTGAGCGGTGGGAGCAATTTCTTCTGCTGCTGCTGCTGCTGCTGCTGGGTAGTGGCGGGAGACTGGGAATGGCGAGGAGGAGAAGGTATATATAAGGTTGGAGAGGGGGGGGTGTTATGGCGGTAGAGGGAGGCCGTCCCGTCGCTTTCGACGCGGCACACGGGGTTCCGGAAGTTGGCCAGTTATCCAAGCTGGGATCGTTCTAAGGAGAGTGGAAGGCCAGCTGTTGGTGCGGAGGAGGGAGCGACCGCGAGAGACACGAACGGAAAACAACATATTTTTTTCGTTGGCGACGTGGCCTCTCATCTCCGTTAAAAAACAAAAAAATACAAGTCCAAAGCTCGGCTGGATCCAGTTAAACCACCTCAACCCCCTCCCCCACCGGGCGCACGGAGTGGTAGTTGACTGGACCCCGGAGGCTGATCCTCCTCCTCGTTCCCCCATCTCCTGGAGGCTTCCTGCGGTGGGGGCAGCCGTCGCCATTGGTTGGTCTAGCAAGTGGGAGAGCTCCAAATCTAAAGGGATTTTTACATATATATCCTTAAAAAATTTAATTTTATTAAATATATCTTTCATCCGACCATATTATCATGAATATCCTCGAAATGTGAATAATGTGATGATTATGTTCTCGTAGTAACTTCTGCATGTTTAACCCGAGTTAAGAGTGAGTCAAAGAGTAATATATATATATATATATATATATATATATATATATATATATATATATATATATATATTCTTATAAAATTTAAATTTGTCAAATATATCTTAGATCTAACGAGCGTAGATGATATATTTCTCATAATATTCTCCTCCGTCGACGATATTAAATTAAAAAGATATAATCGTAATACTTCTGTCTAAACGAAAGATATTTATGATAATATATTCAGATGAAGGATATACTTCACAAAATTAAATTTTATAGAGATATATATGTAAAATCCGTAATTTAAATAAGGCTTGCAAGGGCCACGGTTAAAAGGGGGTACAAGGAAGCTTCCATCTGGTGTGTTAATGGAGCCATGGTTGTAGCACACAGAATGTTAAAAATCTATGCCCACAACTAATATTGCTGTCTAGCTGTGTCACTTCACCAAATCTTGATGAAGGGAATTGAGCCCCCTGTGAGCTTGTCATGAAGGCACTCCAAAGTAACAAGGCCTCCAAAGTCACGGTTAAAAGAAAGGTGGAAGGGGCTAGGAAGATTCCATAAGATGTGGGTGAAGGTGGGGCATTCTCTTGATGGCACCATGGCCGTTAAGGACCATGATGATGCAAGGAGAATTGGAGTTGGCGTTGTCTTTAAACTGAGATAGAATACTTAATAGACGTCTTTAATTATAATGTTTGGATGTCCTAGTGAGAGGACCGTTAAGATTAAGATGTAGGAATTGAGAAGACTGTACGATTAAGACGTAGGAACTGGCAGTGCAGGTAAAAAAAATTTTAATTTTTTTTGACGTGGGTCCCACACGTGGATATAAGTCACCTAAGAGTTTGCGGTGAAAGGCAAATAAAAAAAAATATTATGCGAACAGTGTACATTTCAAGATGTGTACTATTTACGTAAATTTCTTTCCTTGCCGTGGGCCCAAATAAATGTGTTCTTAGATCCTACTCCAAGGTGGGAGATCACCTTCAGGGTTCAGACCCACTCAAAAAAAATTTGGGTTGGAGAGACTAATTCGTAAATATGAAAGATTATGGAAGATAAAAACTAAAAATGCCGATGCTCTTAGTATTCCATTACGATGAACTAAAAATGACCACTTCTCTGTCAATGTATGTTTATATGCAAAGGTTTTTTTTTTTGAAGAGATCAATGTTATGGATTTGAATTCGAGTGCTCGAGAAGGTTACAGAAAATTCTTTATTTTTTACACGAATATCTTTATTTCTTGGTTAGAAAAGGAATAATATTGGGCATTTTTGTCCCAAGATGAGGAGAAAAACACTTATTTTCAAATTTTATTCCCCTTTTCAGAGACATTTTTTAAACCAAAATTTCAAAGAAAATCACATCACTTTCTCTTCCGTATCAACCCATCACTTCTTCAACAAATTTTTGGGTTATCTATAAAAGAAGACAAAAAATATTGTGTGTTTTTTTTGTTTGTCTGTTCTACCGAAAAATTCTGGAATCGGTGGGAAACCTGTTTACAGGCACTGAATGATGCACATCCTTGACCAGAGAATTTGATTATTCCCATCTCTCGAGAAGCAACGTGGGGAAAGCAGTGGTCTTCACCTCCACGACCTCCTCACCTCATAGTCCCCCGAAGCAAGGGGAGCTCAGCTCACCATGGAGGATTCCTCCCCACCCCATGCCCTGTAAAGCAGCGGCCAGCGATACCGCCTCCAACCTTTGCCGTTCACGGCGGGTGGGAGGCGCCACTCCAAAACGTAGCTTTTCTTCCACACGTCAGCCTGAACGGAGAAACCCCCCCCCCCAACCCACCCCCAGTGTTCTGGATAAGGTGAGGGGTCAGGTATCCTTGCTCCTGTGTTGACGCAGGAGCAGAGGACGCCGGTGGGCTGGGCTTGGCTGGCCGGGGGCGGCCCGCGACCGCGGAAACGCGTGCCGAAGGCGACGCTGGGCAATCCCGGTGCCTGCGGAAAGCAACCAAGAACGGTCCATCCGTACAGCCAGAGGTTTTGGGAGATTCCTGGTACTCCGCGGCTCCTCGTGAGGAGGAGCAGGCTGGCCTCCGCCGACCTGGCCCCCTGCTGTAGACTCGGTAGTCGTACATCATGTCCTTCTGGAGATCTGAGAAGACGGGGGGCGGGGGGGTGGGGGTTGTGCGGGGTCAAAGACGGGGACTTGGGTAGTATGGTCAGTACAGAGAAGGGTCAGGTTCGGCCCACCGTGTTCGTGCTCTTGACATGGATGGACTACGGAGGAGAGGGATGGGGTGGGCAACGTGGGGGCGGCGCGGCGGGGCTGGCTGTGAGGGCGACCTGTGCGGTGTTTGAGCACGTTGTCAAACAGGGAATGGGTTTTTTAAATTGGTCGGATAATCGGATAATGTTTTTAAATTCGTATCTGATTAACAATTAAATTATATGTCAGATATTTTATTTAAATAATTATCAAATTAGTATGAATTCGGTTCAAATTTTAAATGGATAATTATTAGACTTACTTAAGGTGAGTCGTGTGAGCCGGAGCGCCGTGAGTTATTTTTTCAAAAAAAAAAAGAAAGAGTATAAATTATTTTTATTTTGAGAGATATTATCAAAAAATTAAATTTCATCTTAAAAAATAAAAGATAACTTACTAAATAGGTGTAGGTGGAGTTATTATTTTTTAATTATATTTTAAGATAAAAAATAAAAACGAATAATCAAACAACATATTAAGATTTGAGTTAATTATATATAGAATATGTGTATCATTAGATATTTATCTAAAGGTTCATATTCGGTCAGATAATATCCGACACGGATATCTCAATATCTGAATTCTTTTCCGATTAATAATCGGATATCTGATATTCGATTAAATTATCAGTCAGATATTTTATTCGAATAATTATTCGATTAAATGAATACGAATTCAAATTCGATTCGAATTTTAAACGAATAATTACATGCCTAGCCCTGAGTAATTACGAGCAGGGGCCTTGCACCATTTTTTAATTTTTTTAAATATTTTTTGAGAGGGTCTTTGTCACTGTCTATATATTTCGGTGAGTCTCAAGTAACTTAAAATTTGATGTGAAAGTTAAAGAAAAAATTGACCTCAGATTTTTCACTATTTATACGACGTTAATTTTTTTCGACTCTCACTTCACGTTACCTGATGACATGACATTCATATCAAAATATTTCAACATAATATTAATTTAAAAATATATAAATTAAAAATAACATAATACCTCTGCATTTAATTATTAACAGTGACATTGTACTTAGCATTTTTAGTAACTCTATTATCTGATCTATGTCTTCTATTTACAAAGAAGCCCTCAGGAAGGTGGTCCGCATGACGACAACATTGCTCGTACTTTTATGCGTCTAATTCTGGTAAAATTTTATCTGCTACTACATTTTATCATATGACCCTCAATTAGACTTGTACATAGATCGGATACGGAGCGGATATCGTGATATTCGAATTCGTATCTGATTAATAATTAAATTATCCGATTAGTAATCGAATTATCCGTCGGATACTTTATTCAGATAATTATCGGATTAATTTGAATTCAAATTCGATTCGAATTTTAAACGGATAATTATTAAATCTACTTAGAGGTGAGTCGTGTGAGCCGTGTGATAGCGTCGTACGTTGTTTTCTAAAAAAAGAAAGAGTGAAAATTATTTTTTATTTTAGGAGATGTTATCAAAAGATTAGACTTCATCCTAAAAAATATGAGATAAATTACCAAATCAGTACAGGTGGATTTCTTATTTTTAAATTTTATTTTGACACAAAAAGGATAAAATAGAATAATCAAATAATATATTAAGATTTGAGTTAATTATATATAGAATATGTGTATCTTACATTTTTATCAAAGAGTTCATATTCGGTCGGATAATATCTGACACAGATATCTCAATATTCAAATTCGTATTTGATTAATAATCGGATATCTGATATCCGATTAAATTATCCGTCGAATATCTTATTCGGATAATTATTCAATTAAACGAATACGAATTTAAATTAAGTTCAAATTTTAAACGGATAATTGCCAGGTCTACACGCTATCATGTATTTGTGAAAAATCTGTTGGACGGTAATTTTTTGTAAATAACTTCCATCATGGCCACTATATATTTAAATAACCCCCTGATCTTGACTTCAGGGATTGCCGGATCGCTGATCCGGCTCGATTTGGGTTGGCCCTAATCAGATACAAGTCGGTCTGGCACAGCAGAGTTACACAATTGAATCAATTTGATGATATTTTTGTTTCCAAAATCAAACTTTAATGAAAATTTTGTGATTTTTACTCTAGTTTTGTTCCAGAGTTTGCATGCCCTTCATCCGTGAAAATGCAAGGTCTATTGCTATGTTATATTCTTGGAAAAATTAAACTAAGGATTGTTTGAATAAATAACGGATAGGATTACCTAGATTTGGCCGATGTATCACGAATCACGATTGGGTGGTTCATTATCCAATGCAAATCGGCTATATCACATCGATCTCGTAAAATATGACAAATCATTTAGGACGTGTTTGTTAATCGAACCCGATTAAGATTATTATGCGTGAGAGAGAGAGACAGGGTCCACCGCTCTCTCTCTCTCTCATCCTCTCACCTATTTTAATCCGTTCTCAAATCGACCCTTTTAGAGAACCCACTTGGGGTTACGTACGTGTATATTAATCATAAATGGAGTTTTTTTTTACATATATTCGTTGTTATAAGAGATTTTTCACAACTACGTTGTACCTTAGGAGATTATTTTTAAAAATAATTTGTATTTTATATTTATTATGTTAATCTATAAAGTTAACAAAATGTAAAAGATGATAAAAATTGTATGTATATACAATTTGCATTTAATTAAAACCAATAAATTTTAATAATAATGCAATAATAAATCTTTGACCATGTGATGCAAGTTCTTTGGTGATGTTAATAAAATGTGGAAGATGAGTGGTCACTGGTTACGGACGAAAGGATCGTACTGTAATTTGTGCATAAATATCATCTGTCTTCGGTTGGCTCAAATGAGGTACCTGTTGGCTTGTCAACATCCAGAAAGCCAACATGGTACTAAGCTCGCATTAGGGGAAAAAAAATTACATAACATATATAGATAAAGACATAAATATTTTAATATTTAATAAATTAAACCCTTAAATTTAATTACAATGGAGGCCATCTTTTACAGTTTCTCCTCCGTTACAAATTTTCTCATAACTTGAAATAATTTAACTAATATAAAAGGTTAAGAGTTCACTTTATAGTTTATATGCACCTCTTTACATTCAAAATATCAAAAATATTACCCTTAGTTATCAAATATGATATATATCATGGTTATTGATCGAAATTTTCAAGAATACCAGAAAATGATAAAAATATCCCTATTGATCGTGTGGGGCCATTGGCGGTCGATATTAATGTTGAGAGCATTTTTGGCATGGAAAACTTTGGTTAATAACGGTGGTACTTATGATATTTGAATGTTAAGGATGATAATTTTTATTTTAAATGTAAGGAGGGTATATATGAAATAAATCAAATGTTGATTTTTTTTAAGATTTAAATTTTATATTCCCTGACGGCCGCCAAGACTGATCGTAGTCCATCCGAGGAGCCAAGTTCTTCCACGTGTGACCCTTGGGATTCCTGCACTTGGAGTAAAGAAAACCAAGTAAAGGACGTGGTCGGGCAGGTAATGCGGTTGATGGTCCCCAGGGAAGTCGGTCCGATTTTTTTATTAAAAGCCCAGGAAACGGAAGGTTGTTTGGGCATTTCCCATCACTCCATCAGACAAGCTGGCACTCTCCCGTGTGGAGATGTCCAGCCATGTGATCTGAGAGCTCACGTTAACGATATAAATGACCATTTATGTTAATTCTAATTGTAAACATAATTATGACATATAAAATAATTTTATTGCTTAAATACCAGTATAGAACTGCCCTTGCGACTTTTCTTTATGTGGTAGGATTATTTTTGTGATGTTTAGGAGTGAGAAGGACTTGAACCAAAAATTGCTCTTAAATGCCATGTTAAATGATGTTAAAGATGTAGTAGTACTGGGAGCTATGTCATTTCAAATTTTCAATGTGGAATGAAACGTAAAAAAGGGTACGAAATAATTGTGGGATCAAAAAATGTACGAATATTAGTAGGATGTATGCCCCTGCGTGGAGTAATGCCACACAAGAAGTATATATGAAATGTTGGTGTAGGTCAGGGTTTGCCGTCCCGCCCCGACCCGCACCGACCCGCACGACCCGACCCGACCCAGGTAGGCGCCTGGTTGCACGGGCTGTGGGTCGTGGCCGGGACGCACTGGACCGCATGGTCTCGTGCGTCCCGCAGCGGACCGGAGCGGGTCGAGGCGTGGTACGTGCGGGACGGCGCGAACGTGCCGGGCCGCCCATTTAGCGGGCCGGGGTGTGGGCGTATGTGGCATCCGCAGCGGGCTGAAGGCGGTGGCCGGCGGGTGGGGGCGGCGCAGAGCGGCAGCGGACGGCGGCGACGACCGGCGATCAGAGGTAGGTGCCCTAATTTTTTTTTTTGAATTAATTGGAGAGGGAGAGGGGGCTGGATCTGGCCGGAGGGGGGCGTCCACCGCCGGTGGGGGGCGGGGAGGGAGGTGGGGGGGATGGGGGGCGTCTGCACGATGGCCGCCGCCGGTGGGGGGCGGGGAGGGAGGTGGGGGGGCTGGGGGGGCGTCTGCACGATGGCCGCCACCGGTGGGGGGCGGGGAGAGGGAGGTGGGGGGGCTGGATCGCCCCTGCCACCGGGGGGGTGGGGGGGGCATCTGCACCACCGCCGGTGGGGGGGGCGGGGAGGGAGGTGGGGGGGCTGGATCGCCCCTGCCACCGGGGGGTGGGGGGGGCGTCTGCACCACCGCCGGTGGGGGGGCGGTGGGGGGGGGGCATCTGCACCACCGCCGGTGGGGGGGAGGGAGGTGGGGGGGCTGGATCGCCCCTGCCACTGGGGGGTGGGGGGGCCGTCTGCACCACCGCCGGTGGGGGGGCGGTGACGCGGCGGCGACGTGGGAATGGATCGACGGTACTCCGGGACGCGAACAGGACGGGAACGGATAACTGCTATCTCACACAGCTCGGCCTCACGCCGGACGGTCTCACACCGGGCGACACTCAGATCTCACAAAAATGAGAAGAGAGGGAAGGAAATAACACAACACAAATCACTTCTTTCATTCATTCATAACTTGTCTCGTAACAAGCATTGGCCTCCTATTTATAGGAAAGGCCTATTACATCCATACCTTCCTTATTTCCTTTATTTGCATATCTATCCTACCCTAATAAAACAAAGGCCACCAACCCACTATTGACTTATGGGTTTAACAAAATTAAAAATACAAATAACTTTGACCAACCTTGCCTAATAAAACAAAAGTGAATACATGTAGTAAAACATGTATTTTACACACGTACAAATACTCAATACTCAAAGATATAAATACACACAAGTATAACTACTCAGTATGCCGGGTCTTCAATCGAGTCTCCGAGCCATAAGTTCGGTGCAGTCGGTGCGGTGCGGCGTCGGCTCCGAGTAGTGGGCCCGGTAGTGGAACCGGTGGTGTCCCCACCAACCCTCCCGGGGCGGCTGGAACTCGACTCCGTCGAGTAAGGGGGGACACTGATGTGGTAGTGCTCCAGTAAATCTGGATCGAGGAGCTAGAGATCTTCCCGGCTGATCCAGGAATCATCAGAAGGTGGATGGTCCCGCCAGCGGATAAGGTAGCGCTGGTACACCCTGCTCCGTGTAGTGGTCACCTGCTCATCCAGTATCATCTCAATGTGCTCGCGCGGTACTCTCGAGGCTGTGGGACGCACAGGGGTGGGCTCACTCTCAATGGGGGGAGAAGGCTCGAAAGGGTCATTAGGAATCGCTGTGGGTTCCTTGTAGGCCACTAGATCTGCCACATTAAAAGTCGAGCTAATCCCATATTCGGGACGTAAGTCCACAACATAAGCATTGGAGCCAATCTTCCGCAGAATTGGGAAGGGTCCATCACTACGGGCCTGCAACTTTTTAACGGCTCCCGAGGGGAGTCGTTCGGGTCGGACCCGTACCATAACCAAGTCACCTTCTTGAAATTCATGGTGACGCCTATGCGAATCAGCCAATTTTTTATAAGTCTCATTACTGAGGTTGATTTGCTTGCTAATTGATTCATGCAGACTCGTGACATGCTGTGCAAACTCCTCAGCTGGCTTGGATATCCTAGACTCGAGGGGAAGGGGAATGAGATCCACATGTTTCCTAAGTTTGTATCCATGCACGACCTCAAATGGACTCATACCTATGGACCGATTGACCGAACTGTTGTATGCAAATTCGGCTCTGGGCAAAAGAAGATCTCAAGTGCCAGAATGTTCCCCTACAAGACACCTCAATAGATTCCCTAAACTCCTATTGACGACCTCAGGCTGCCCATCAGTTTGTGGGTGATAGGCAGTGGAAAACTTCAGTTTGGTGCCAACTAGGTGCCAAAGTGTCTTCCAAAAATAGCTAGTGAACCGGACATCTCGGTCAGACACGATGGTTTGGGGGAGACCATGCAGACGCACGACTTCATCAAAGAACAAATGGGCTACTCTAGATGCATCAGATGTTTTGGAACATGCAATGAAGTGGGCCATCTTAGAGAACCTATCAACGACAACAAAAATGGAATCATGCTTGTGAGTAGTGCATGGTAACCCAAGGATAAAATCCATACTCATATCAACCCATGGTCGACCAGGAATGGGGAGAGGAGTGTAGAGATCAGTGTTCTGTTTGACATGTTTGGCCATCGTGCACGTCCTACATTGGGCTACAATCTTGGCCACATCTCTCTTCAGGCCAGGCCAATAGAAGTGCTCCTCCACAGAATGGATGGTCTTGTTACGGTCAAAGTGACCAGCAAGACCTCCAGCATGCATTTCCCATATCAGGAAGTCCCGAACAGAAGTTCTCGAGACACAGAGTTGCTGCCCTCGAAATAGAAAATCATCTTGGAGTAGATAGTCAGAAAAGACTGTCGAGGATCCAGCGGACAGAGCAGAGTAGGCAGGGCCAAAATCAGGACACTCTCCATAGAGTTCCTTCATGCAGTCAAATCCGGTGACCTCTACCCGAACAGTGGAAAGAAGGGAGACCCTTCGACTCAAGGCGTCGGCCACCTTATTGTCATTTCTAGCCTTATGTTTTAGGACAAAGGTGAAGGACTGGAGGAATTCTACCCACCGACCATGCCTTGGGTTTAAGCCCTTCTGAGAGCTAAGGAATTTCAAAGTCTCGTGGTCCGAATATAAGACAAACTCTTGTGGTAAGAGATAGTGTCTCCAGTGTTTGAGGGCTTGGACCACGGCATAAAACTCCTTATCATATGTGGAGTATCGAAGCTTTGCATCAGAAAGCTTCTCACTGAAATAAGCCACAGGGTGGCACTCCTGGCTAAGCACTCCACCTATTCCTACGCCAGATGCATCACATGAAATCTCAAAGACTTTGGAAAAGTCTGGTAGGCGGAGGACAGGGGCTTTGGTCATAAGCTCTTTTATGGCAAGAAAAGCCTGGGAGGCGGCTTTGGTCCACTCAAAATTCTCCTTACAGATGCAATCCGTAATGGGTGCCATAATAGTGCTAAATCCCTAGATGAAGCGTCTGTAGAAGGTGACTAGCCCGTGGAAACTTTGAACGTCATGGACATTATGGGGCTCTGGCCAGTCTACTATGGCTCGGACCTTGGATTGGTCTACAGAAACTCCATGACTTGAAACCACAAATCCGAGAAAAGTTACCTGGTCTGTCATGAATTCACATTTAGCAAGGTTGACATACAGGGTTTCTCTCCTCAAAGTCTCACAAACTTTCCCTCAAATGGTGGATGTGATCCTGAGGGCTGTGGCTATAGATGAGAATGTCGTCAAAGTAAACGACAACAAAGCGACCAATGAGAGGACGAAGGGCTTCTGTCATAATCCTCATGAAAGTGCTGGGGGCATTGGATAGCCCAAACGGCATGACAAGCCACTCATACAGACCTTCTTTGGTTTTGAAGGCTGTCTTCCACTCGTCCCCTGGTCGGATTCGGACTTGGTGGTAACCACTTTTCAAGTCAATCTTGAAAAAGATGGTGGCTCCACTCCTCATGTCAAGCATGTCATTAAGACAGGGAATGGAAAACCTATACTTGACAGTGATCTTATTGATGGCGCGGCTGTCAACACACATCCGCCAAGTGTCATCCTTCTTGGGTGTGAGCAAGGCAAGGACAGCACATGGGCTCTTGCTCACCCTGAGGAAACCTTTTTGGATGAGGTCCTCGACAATCCTTTGGAGCTCAGCATGCTCCTTCGGGTTCAATCGGTAATGGGGAAGGTTGGGTAGGGTGGACCCAGGGACAAGATCAATAGCGTGTTGAATGTCACGCATGGGAGGGAGTCTAGATGGCAAATCCTCTGGGAAAATGTCTGGGAAGTCCTGCAGAATTGCCTGGACCTCGGGTGGGACTGAGACTCAAGACTCCTCGTGGGTGATGGTGACAATAACAGCCTAGACAGGGGAACCTTCGGCAACCTCCCTATTCAGCTCACGGACACCTACGAAGTTAAGGCGTCTAATCGGGTCATGGTCAACCTTAGGGGCCTTAGGGATGGATATGACAGGTGTAGGAGAGGAGGGAATGGGAAGCTTCCCTTTGGTGGGGGTTGGGGCATTCTCCTGAATTTTATGGGATGCAGCGGGTGTGGAGGTAGGACTCTTTCCCGTTGCTACCTTTGGGGGTGTTGGGAGCAACTGAATCCTCTTCCCATTGTGGGAGAAGGAACACTCATTGGACCGACCGAATGTAGTAAGGTCTACATCGTAGATCCATGGCCGTCCTAAGATGATGCTCCCGACCTTCATAGGCACTACATCGTATAGGATTTGTCCTTGGTAGAACTGGAACTGGATGGGAATGACACACGTAGTGGTGACAGGGATAGACGTGTCGTCAACCCAAGCCACATTGTATGGCCTTGGATGAGGATGGGTAGGTAGACCTAGATGGGATACAAAGTCTGAAGAGACTGCATTGATACAGCTCCCGTTGTCAAAGATCACCTTGCAATGTTGAGTTTTGACCATGTTGGAAGATGGAGGTTCGACGCCAGTCGTCCTCCTGTGGTTGTACGAGGATGCAACGAACTACACATAGTCTTCCCTGATTTGAACTTTCGGTAATTTCCCCCACTTGCATATACTCGACATGTGTTCCATCATACCTTGCATCTAATTCCTCAAACTGGGCCACGAGATCAGGGTCAGGCTCATATCTCTCAAGGGTTTCTCCTTCCTGAGGTGGAAGCTCCATGGACTGGGGGTCGGTGATGACCAAGGCTCGAGTGGGGCAATTGGTGGCAATATGCCCTAGGTTATGACACCTGAAGCATCGGACTCCCGAGATAGGGGCTGGTTGGGAGGTGCTAGGGATGACCCATTTTCCCTTGTCATCTCTCCTCTCGACTGGTGGAGTATACTCCAGCCTAGGCACAGCAGCGGGTGCAGGTAAAGGGTTCCTTGGGAAAGGAGCAGTAGGGACAACGGCCCTAAATGGGGTAGCAGTAGGGACGTAGGAGGTGGAGGGGCCAGCTCTCTCAGTATAGCGGACTATGGGGTTTCGGGGTTCAGGCTGGCGATAGATGGGAACCCGAGGTGGGACCACCCTTTGAAACCTCTCAACATCTCGCGCAACCTGGTAGGCGTGCTCGAGGGTGTTAACCTCTCGCAAGAATAATTCCCGCTGAATACTCTCGTGTAAGCCAGCCTTAAACCGAGAGAGGGTGACAGAGGCATCCTCCAAGACTCGACTCCGAAGGAAGTAGTCATCAAATTTGGTGATGTACTCGTCCACGGACTTTCTATCTTGGGTGAGTTTCTGCCATTGGTCTAAAAGACGCTGATGGTAGGAAGGTGGCAGATACTTCTCCCTCAATTTCTCCTTCATTTCTTCCCACGTGCTAATAGGCTCCTCTCGTCTCTGTGCTAGGAGATTCTCAACAGTACACCAGTAGGTCTTGGCTTGACCCAGAAGTTTCATTTTGGCAAACCTCACCCTGGTGGTAGGGGTCATGCGGCGATGTCAATCAAAATATTGGTCCATCCCGATCTCCCACTCAAGGTATGTAGCGGGGTTGAGGGACCCATCAAAACTTGGAGCGTCAATCTTGACGTTCCGTAGGATGATATCTTCATCGTCGTGGTCTCTCTCTCGAGGCACACGGGCCTCTTGCTCTCTACCTTGGGGGGCCTGATTCGGGCGGACTTGCTCTCTTTCCTCCCTAGGATTGGCTACGGGATTGCCGTGGCCATTCACTCTTCCTTCCTCCCCTTTTAATCGATCCTCTAAGGCTCGAATCCTCTTATCGAGTTCCGTCCGTAGTTGGCCTATGGATTCTTCAAAGTGGGCCACGAGATTATGCTCGAGCTGGACTAGCATAATAGTCACGCTCTCTTGATCCATGGGTAGTGTTGAGGGGCGCTTTAGACGGCCAGATGAATTCCTAGACCAACGTGGCATGCACGACCTCGGACTTAAATGATGCAGTCTTGGGACCGATAATTAGCAAGCTATAGACCCAATTTATTGGCTAATAGGCAAAGGGTTAATTTGAAGAGACAGGTCAGGGAGAGTTGTTCGCCCGTAGGTGAAGTGGTTGTGGAACTACCTCCTGACAATTAGGGTGCCATAATGTGACAGCCTAGGGCCTTAAGGATGGGTACATACAAGCTCTCGCTTTCCGTCCTCAGCGATGCACTCAGGGGACTGGCTGCATGGATCGGGCTCTCGCTCACTTCGTCGCGCGGCAATTGAAAAGATACTAGATGAGTAAGTGAGGGGAGCACGTACCTAGCGAGACTGAAAAGTCTAACTCCGACCGGAAATGAAGGCGAGCGATGACGTGCGGCTCCGCACGGTGTCAACGAAGCTTAAGCGGTTACAAAGCATTCACTCCACCCAGGGAGGATTGAATTATTACAAATCGCTTAAATTTCTCACGCAGGGGAACAAATCAGTCCAAATTCTCCGCGCAGGGAGACTCAGAGGTACGCCCGTTCCGTGATCTTCGGATCTTCTGTCGGCATCCGGACGACTCAGACACGGGCCGAGCCGTAATAGCGGACTCGAGTGCCACAAGAAATAAGTTAAATAGATATATAATATTATATCTATTCAACTCTTTTTTAATCAAATAATATATATAGATATATATAGATATATATAACAATATATATATATTCTATATATTTAACATTTTTTTCAATCTCCTTTTTTTTACTTTTCTTTCTCTTTTCAAACTTCACCTAATTTTTTTTTGACTTTTCAAACCTCGGGCGAGTTTCACTCGGGGGCGGGGTCAAGAAGACCGGCGCTGTGAGGGGTGGCCACGGGCGCACGGGGGCAGCGAGCGCGGTGGGGCGCCGTGTGCGCCGCGGCATGGGGCGTCTGGTGCGTGAAGGCCCTGTCGGCAGGGGGGCACGGGCGCTGCGGGGGCGTCCGCTGCGGAGCTCACAGGCGGTCGGGCGCGAGAGGGCGCGTGGGCGGCCGAGGCGGGCTCGCAGGCGCGCAGGCGGTGCGCGCAGGTGGGCGCGCAGGGCGCACAGGCAGGCGGCTGGCCGGGCGGGCGCGAGGCGCTCCCCGGGCGGGCGCTGTGCGGGCGCGGGGTGCGGTGCGAGCGCAGGGCGGGCACGGCCAGGCGCGGTGGCACACGGCGGTGGAGCCCCTGCCGTTGCGGCCGTGGGGTTTTGACGGGGGGGCACGGGCGACAAGGCCGCCCCCCCTGCGAATGCAATTTTCTCTCTTTTTTTTTCTACTGAGAGACTCCGAGAGTGAGAGAGAGAGGTAGAGAGAGAGAGGGAGAGAGATCACGAGAGAGAGGAGGGAAGGAAAGAAAAAAAAATTCCCTTTTCCTTTTCTTGGTTTCTTCTGTTGGGCTGAACGAGAGAGAGAGAGAGAGAGAGAGTACAGAGAGAGAAATGGGGAGAGAGAGAGAGAACGCAGGGTTTCTCTATTTTTCTTTTCTTTTTTTTTTCAAAATTTTTTTTCTCTATATTTGTTTTCTCCAAAAACTCTTCGCAATCAAGATCTTCCTATCTCTCTTCTTTTTTTTCACTATCTAACAACAGAGAGAGAGAAGGGAAGACGACGGGGACGTCGGGTTGATGGAGGCGCCGTGTTAGGCTCAGATACCAAATCTGACGCGGCGGCGACGTGGGAATGGATCGACGGTACTCCGGGACATGAACAGGACGGGAATGGATAACTGCTATCTCACACAGCTCGGCCTCACGCCGGACGGTCTCACACCGGGCGACACTCAGATCTCACAAAAATGAGAAGAGAGGGAATGAAATAACACAACACAATTCACTTCTTTCATTCATTCATAACATGTCTCGTAACAAGTATTGGCCTCCTATTTATAGGAAAGGCCTATTACATCCATACCTTCCTTATTTCATTTATTTGCATATCTATCCTAGCCGAATAAAACAAAGGCCACCAACCCACTATTGACTTATGGGTTTAACAAAATTAAAAATGAAAATAACTTTGACCAACCTTGCCTAATAAAACAAAAGTGAATACATGTAGTAAAACATGTATTTTACACACGTACAAATACTCAATACTCAAAGATATAAATACACACAAGTATAACTACTCAGTATGCCGGGTCTTCAATCGAGTCTCCGAGCCATAAGCTCGGTGCAGTCGGTGCGGTGCGGCGTCGGCTCCTAGTAGTGGGCCCGGTAGTGGAACCGGTGGTGTCCCCACCAGGCGGTGGGGGGGGGGGGGGGCGTTTGCACCACCGCCGGTGGGGGGGCGGGGAGGGAGGTGGGGGGGCTGGATCGCCCCTGCCACCGGGGGGGGGGGGGGGCGTATGCACCGCCGCCGGTTGGGGGGCGGGGAGGAGGGTGAGGGGTGGAGGGGGGGCGTCTGCCACCGGGGGGGATGGGGGGCTCGGCCATGCCCGGTGAGGGTGGCGGAGGGGGGGGGGAATAAAAAAATATTTTTTAATTTATTCTTAATCTAAAAAATGTAGAAATTTTTTTATTAGATTATTTAATATTTTTTTAATATATTATTTAATTCATGTTATATAAATAATATAATTTTTATTTAATTTATGTTGTAGAAATATCATTTTTATGATGTATTATTTAATTCATTTTGTAGAAATAATATAAATAATATTTAATTCATGTTGTAGATATAAATTTATTTTTTGATGTGTTATTTAATTCATGTTTAAATATTAGATTTAATTGAGATGTATTAAATTTTAAATTTAGTCTTGCATGTTGTAGAAATATTGATATTAATATCATTATTAGTTGTAGATGTAAAATATTTTTAAATGCATAATATATATTAGTTAATTTAATTGCATAATGTAATTTAAGTAGACATATTTTTAATGTAATTATAATTTTAGTGTTGATTATTTTATAAATAATTTTAAAGTTAATTTATATGTATACTGTAAATTACTTAGAGATGTTTATAATTTATATGTATAATGTAATTTAATTAGAGATATAATTTTAAATATATAATTAGTGATAAATAATTTAAAGTTAATGTATATGTATTAATTGTAAATATTAACGTTATATGTATGTTTTAGAAATAATGATATTATTTAGAACTAAATTATATTAAGATGTATGAAATATTGAATTTAGTCTTGCATGGCAGGCAAATAATGAAATTATTTTCATTGTTAGTTGTAGATGGGAAATAATATATTTTTATAATTTATATTTCTTAATTTTAGGAGATAGTACTCTATGGCTCCTAAGGAACGAACAAATGATATTGGGTGGTCACACGGAGTTTTGTTGGATGGCAACCGTAGGTGTTGGCGTTGTAACTATTGTAAAATAGAACACCGGAGAGGAGGGGTGTCTCGATTGAAGAAGCATTTGGGAGGAGGAGCCGGGGCAGGATACTCTGAGGTTACTGGGTGTACCCATGTGCCAAGAGATGTGAAACTTGCAATGGCTAGGCACATGCGGGAGAAGAGAGCTGAGATGCAAGAAAAGGAAAAAAAGAAGAAAATGGATCAAGCGGCAGTGAGCGGAATAGCAAGCGGCAGCAACGAGGAGGAATGTGCATGGACACCCAGTGACGAAGACGAACCAGCACGTACTGAGCAGGCTAATGTGTATGTCACTGTGAACGATCCATACGAACCTTAGTTTCTTGAGGCAATACATCAGAGCAGGGAAGAGTCAAGACATCCAGAGGAGACGAGAGTCCGTAGTCGCGAGGCGGCAAGGACCGGGGCATCAGGGAGTGGTGGTTCATCTGCGACTCGACAACCACGAGGCATAAGGAGTTTATTGACTGGTGACTTGGGGACACAAAGAAAAAGGACATAATCGATCAACATTGAAGATGTGGAGCTCGGTGCACTATCCCGAGAGTATGGCAAGTAAACGAGGATGGACGATGCATATGGCCAGAAGGGACCTAAATGGAAACTTGGTCAGGCTGTTGCAAAATAGTGGCACCACGTGGGTCTGCCTTTCAATGCAGCTAATAGCCCTTACTACAAGCCAATGTTTCAGGAAGCACATGTCCTTGGGCTACACGTGCAGCCACCTACAGCGAGAGAATTGCCTGGCGTATATCTTGATGAACAAGTTGTTGAGATCAAGAGTTACATTGACTCATTCAAGAAGAAATGGACAAAGTACGGAGTCACACTGATGTGTGATGGATGGTCAGGTACCACGAAATCTAGCATGATCAACTTCCTTGTTTATTGTGACAGACATGTATTCTTTCACAAATCAGTGGATGCGTCTGGTCAAATTCATAGTCACCATTATATTTTGTCATTGATGGAGCAAGTGGTGACTGAGATTGGGGAGGAGTACATTGTGCAAGTGGTGACTGACAATGGGTCGAACTATAAGAAGGCTGGGGAGGAGCTAATGAAGAGAAAATGGCACAATTTTTGGACCCCATGTGCAGCACATTGTGTAGATCTGATATTGAAGGAGATTGGGCAACTTCGTATGATCATTGAAATCATATATAGAGTTCTGTACTTATCATTGAAATCACTAATGTAAACTTTTACATCATTTGTAGGTCATCATGGACGGACGACGTCACCCTGCGTGGGAGCATGGATACTCTGTCGAGGGTGATGGACATGTGCACTGTAGATACTGCGAACATCGCGTCACCGGCATACACAAGTTTGCGGAGCACCTTGCGAGAGTGAGACGCGATGTTCGTGCATGCGACCGAGTTCCGGGAGATGTCCGATATTACTTTCGGACACAGTTACAGGATAGATACGGTTCTCGTAGCACACCCAGGACATCTTCTTCTACGTCCCGGGTACCTCCACCACGAGCACAGGGCAGGGCAGGATCTTCCTCCACGTCCAGAGTTTGAGCAGCACCAGCACCAACACCAGTCGCACATGATAGAATTGAAGCTATAGATGTAGTGAGGACTTTTTTTACAGATTTTCATGTACCCTCCTTCGCAGCACACGACCCATCATTTGTGCAGATGGTTACATATTTTCAGTCCCACCCACATGTACCTCCACTCACTAGGATAGAGTTAGATTATACGGGTGATCAGTCTCATGTATTTGATGATGAGTTTTGGGATTCATGCTTCACTGATGACGAGGATTAGTGAGTTTTGGGATTCGGGCTTCACTGATGACGAGGATTAGTGAGTTTTGGGATTCGGACTTCATAGATGACGATGATTAGTGAGTTTTTATATTTTATACTTCATGAATGAATGCCATTATTATGTCACTGTTTACTTTTACATATTTAATAATTGAAATAAATTTTTATGTATTATATATAATAGGATGTTTAATTAAGCGGTGTAATATGTAATTTTTATATAATTAATTATGTGTAATTTAGTATGGATCTATTATCATAAAAAAACTCTACATTCTAATATTTTTAAATATATATAATATTTAATCTTTCAAAAAAATTATTAAAAAATTTAAAAAAAATTAAAAAATCACGCGCCGAGAGCCCGAGGGAGCGGACCGGGTCGCTGTGCGACCCGGCCGACCCGACCCGTCTCGCGCCGTGACCGGGTCGACCGGGTCGGTCGGGTCGGCAAACCTTGGTGTAGGTGATGAAGAAGATTAATGTTTTGTGCGCCGAGTTCGGTGTATAAAATAAATTTAAATTATAATATTTTTTTTCATTGGTCTTTAAAAAAGTTGAAATGATCATTTTTTGTCAAAAAAGGATGTCCCGTGTCAAATTCGTACGGTCCCGTGTTAGACTCGTTCGACTTATTTTTTGTTCGGCGAAAAAAATACATGAGTGAAATATTTTATAAGACTGAAATATTTTATTATAGGAATGAAATATTTATTTCAGTCCTATAAAATATTTCATTCCTGTGTTTTCTCGTCGAGTAAAAAAGTGGGTCGAACAGATCTGACACAGAACCGTACGGATCTGACGCGAGTAATGCTTTTTTAGATAAAAATAATCATTTTAACTTTTTTTGACCGACAAAAGGAGAGATTATAATTTGAGTTGACTGTGTACGTCTGATTCGATGTATAAAATATTACCGGACGAATAAAACTACCATACTAAGCCAAAGATCGGCTCTGGATCAACCCACGAGTTGTTCATAGGCTTTTTAGCCCCTTTTATGTCATGAGAAGCCTTTTCAGATTTTGTTTTACATAAACTTATGCAATGAATTAGATTACATGGTTATCATGGTAAAAAAAATGCATTTGCACGTACTTGTATATCTATTCTTATTGTTTTCAAGAGAATGTATTCGTTCGATTTTCTTGTTTTTTAATTTGAAAGGGACGATGATTAAACGTAAGGTGAAGGAGAGTTGTTCTATTTTCTTCTGAGATTTACGTATACAGTGTTCTTGCAATTAGTCAAAAATGCTTAATTTTGGAGAAGAGAACGATGATACGTGGATACTTCCACTTGGGGTAGATGTTCATACGGTGTAAATCATGATTGGATGGTTTAAAAACTTAAAAAAAAATAAAGAACAGTAGTAATGGGTCGACCACTTTCGATCTATTAAGAGTTATTAATCTTCTTTTAAATATTTTCAGCCATTCAAACATAGATTGCGCTACACATATGTGTACCTCATATGGGTAGTAAGATCTATATTTTCTTCAAAATAATATACACACCATTGGTGTGCAATAAACCCGGTTGTTCAGTAATATGGCTTAGATCTCAAACGGGCCAGAGATTGGGTGCTCGGCCTAGTCAAAGACCCAGTCAAGCTCTTAGCCCAAGACCACGACACGAACGAGATCAACATTGAGGCCCAGCCACATAGCTGACCACACCCGGACTCAACGTGATGAAACCGAGGCTGTAGGCCCAATTAGCCCATTGGCTCAGGGCACATGGTGCCACCGAGCCAGAAAAATCCGAACGATTTTAACGCTTACCTGACACATTAGACGTAACTTTTTAATCGGGACATTGAGGCAGGGTTTGTCGACTCGGTGCGTCTCGCACCGACTCGCACGACCCGACCCAACCCAGGCTGGGACCGGGTCGGCCGGGCTGTGGGTCGCCACCGGGTCGGCCCATTATTTTAATATTATATTATATTATATTTTATATATAATATGTGTTTTTTTATTTTATTATATTATTTTATATTATATATATATATAAAGTGATGTTTTAGAACGAGACGGACCGGGTCGGACCGAGACTGAAGATTCCTGGTACTCCGCGGCTCCTCGTGAGGAGGAGCAGGCTGGCCTCCGCCGACCTGGCCCCCTGCTGTAGACTCGGTAGTCGTACATCATGTCCTTCTGGAGATCTGAGAAGACGGGGGGCGGGGGATTGTGTGCGGGGTCAAAGACGGGGACTTGGGGAGTATGGTCAGTACAGAGAAGGGTCAGGTTCGGCCCACCGTGTTCGTGTTCTTGACATGGATGGACTACGGAGGAGAGGGATGGGGTGGGCAACGTGGGGGCGGCGCGGCGGGGCTGGCTGTGAGGGCGACCTGTGGGGTGTTTGAGCACGTTGTCAAACAGGGAATGGGTTTTTTTAATTTTAAAAGATGGGCGGCGGAGAGAAATAACTCTCGAAAAAATGTGAAGTGCAATGCCTCGAGTAGACCTATAAATTGGTCGGATAATCGGATAATGTTTTTAAATTCGTTGATTAACAATTAAATTATATGTCAGATATTTTATTTAAATAATTATCGAATTAATATGAATTCGGTTCAAATTTTAAACGGATAATTATTAGACTAACTTAAGGTGAGTCGTGTGAGCCGTATAGGAGCGCCGTGAGTTATTTTTTCAAAAAAAAAGAGTATAAGTTATTTTTATTTTCAGAGATATTTTCAAAAAATTAAATTTCATCTTAAAAAATAAAAGATAACTTACTAAATAGGTGTAGGTGGAGTTATTATTTTTTAATTATATTTTAAGATAAAAAAATAAAAAAGAGTAATCAAACATCATATTAAAATTTCAGTTAATTATGTATAGAATATGTGTATCATTAGATATTTATCTAAAGGTTCATATTCGATCAGAGAATATCCGACACAGATATCTCAATATCTGAATTCTTATCCGATTAATAATCGGATATCCGATATCCGATTAAATTATCCGTCAGATATTTTATTCAGATAATTATCTGATTAAACGAATACGAATTCGAATTCGGTTCGAATTTTAAACGAATAATTACATGCCTAGCCTTGCGTAATTACGAGCAGGGCCATTGCACCATTTTTTAATTTTTTTAAATATTTTTTTGAGAGGGTCTTTGTCACTGTATATATATTTCGGTGAGTCTCGAACATGGTTTGACAAACCGTGACAGGACGGGACAAACCGTCCATCCCGTCCCGTCCTAATGTGGGACGCAACCGAGATGCTATATATATTATATTAATTTCTTTATATTGAATAACATTGGTAGGTCGATTGGTTACGCGCCCTCACGTTTAAACCTGAGATCTTCAGTTCGAACTGTGTCTTCCACATCTTTTTTATTCGATTATAGTTATTTTATTAAAAAAACGTTTCAAAAGATGGCAGAGACGAGATTTGAACCATGGATGTTCGTTTAAATCGCATGTAACTCACCCAACTAAACTATGAAAATATTTGAGTTATATTACATTAGAATATATATAAATAATATTATTTTATGTCTCGATACGCAATGATACTGGCCCATACCATCCTGTCCCTGTGAAAAATCGAGATGAACGGTACGCACGGGTTGTCAAACCCTGGTCTCAAGTAACTTAAAATTTGACGCTGAAGTTAAGAAAAAAATTGACCTCAGATTTTTCACTATTTATACGATGTTAAAATATTACAAAAATATTTATATTAAAATATTTTAAAATAATAATTAAAAATTTTACAAAAATTAAAAATAACATAATACCTCTACATGTAATTATTAACAGTAATATTGTACTTAGCATTTTTAGTAACTCTATTATATGATCTATGTCTCCTACTTACAAAGAAGCCCTCACGAAGGTGGTCCGCATGACGAAAACACTGCTAGTACTTTTCTGCGACTAATTCTGGTAAAATTTTATCTGCTACTACATTTTACCATATGACCCTCTACATGTATTTGTGAAAAATCTGTTGGACGATAAGTTTTTGTAAATAACTTCCATCATGGTCACTATATATTTAAATAACCCCCTGATCTTGACTTCAGGGATTGCCGGATCGCTGATCCGGCTCGATTTGGGTTGGCCCTAATCAGATCACAAGTCGGTCTGGCACGTCAGAGTTACACAATTGAATCAATTTGATGATATTTTTATTTCCAAAATCAAACTTTCATGAAAGTTTTGTGGTTTTTACTCTAGTTTTGTTCCAGAGTTTGCATGCCCTTCATCCGTCAAAATGCAAGGTCTATTGCTATGTTATATTCTTGGAAAAATTAAACTAATGATTGTTTGAATAAATAACGAATAGGATTACCTAGATTGGGCCGATGTATCACGGATCACGATTGGGTGGTTCATTATCCAATGCAAATCGGCCATATCACATCGATCCCGTAAAATATGACAAATCATTTAGGACGTGTTTGTTAATCGAACCCGATTAAGATTATTACGTGTGAGAGAGAGGTAGGGTCCACCGCTCTCTCTCTCTCTCATCCTCTCACCTATTTAAATCCGTTCTCAAATCGACCCTTTTAGAGAATCCACGTAGGGTTACGTACGTGTATATTAATCATAAATGGAGTTTTTTTTACATATATTCGTTGTTATAAGAGATTTTTCACAACTACATTGTACCTTAGGAGATTATTTTTAAAAATAATTTGTATTTTATATTTATTATGTTAATCTATAAAGTTAACAAAATGTAAAAGATGATAAAAATTGTATGTATATACAATTTGCATTTAATTAAAACCAATAAATTTTAATAATAATGCAATAATAAATCTTTGACCATGTGATGCAAGTTCTTTGGTGATGTTAATAAAATGTGGAAGATGAGTGGTCACTGGTTACGGACGAAAGGATCATACTGTAATTTGTGCATAAATGTCATCTGTCTTCGGTTGGCTCAAATGAGGTACCTGTTGGCTTGTCAACATCCAGAAAGCCAACATGGTACTAAGCTCGCATTAGGGGAAAAAAAATTACATAACATATATAGATAAAGACATAAATATTTTAATATTTAATAAATTAAACCCTTAAATTTAATTACAATGGAGGCCATCTTTTACAGTTTCTCCTCCATTACAATTTTTCTCATAACTTGAAATAATTTAACTAATATAAAAGGTTAAGAGTTCACTTTATAGTTTATATGCACCTCTTTACATTCAAAATATCAAAAATATTACCCTTAGTTATCAAATATGATATATATCATGGTTATTGATCGAAATTTTCAAGAATACCAGAAAATGATAAAAATATCCCTATTGATCGTGTGGGGCCATTGGCGGTCGATATTAATGTTGAGAGCATTTTTGGCATGGAAAACTTTGGTTAATAACGGTGGTACTTATGATATTTGAATGTTAAGGATGATAATTTTTATTTTAAATGTAAGGAGGGTATATATGAAATAAATCAAATGTTGATTTTTTTTAAGATTTAAATTTTATATTCCCTGACGGCCGCCAAGACTGATCGTAGTCCATCCGAGGAGCCAAGTTCTTCCACGTGTGACCCTTGGGATTCCTGCACTTGGAGTAAAGAAAACCAAGTAAAGGACGTGGTCGGGCAGGTAATGCGGTTGATGGTCCCCAGGGAAGTCGGTCCGATTTTTTTATTAAAAGCCCAGGAAACGGAAGGTTGTTTGGGCATTTCCCATCACTCCATCAGACAAGCTGGCACTCTCCCGTGTGGAGATGTCCAGCCATGTGATCTGAGAGCTCACGTTAACGATATAAATGACCATTTATGTTAATTCTAATTGTAAACATAATTATGACATATAAAATAATTTTATTGCTTAAATACCAGTATAGAACTGCCCTTGCGACTTTTCTTTATGTGGTAGGATTATTTTTGTGATGTTTAGGAGTGAGAAGGACTTGAACCAAAAATTGCTCTTAAATGCCATGTTAAATGATGTTAAAGATGTAGTAGTACTGGAGCTATGTCATTTCAATGTGGAATGAAACGAAAAAAAGGGTACGAAATATTTGTGGGATTAAAAAATGTACGAATATTAGTAGGATGTATGCCCCTGCGTGGAGTAATGCCACACAAGAAGTATATATAGAATGTTGGTGTAGATGACGAGGAAGAGTAATGTTTTGTGCGCCGAGCTAGGTGTACAAAGTAAATTTAAATTATAATATTTTTTTCATTGGCCTCTAGAAAAGTTGAAATGATCATTTTTCGTCAAAAAGGGACGTCCCGCGTCAAATTTGTACGATCTCGTGTCAGACCCGTTCGATCCATTTTTTGTTCGACGAAAAAATATATAAGTGAAATATTTTATAAGACTGAAATATTTTATTATAGGAATGAACCATTTTATTTGACTATAGAAATGAACGAATGAAATATTTGATAGAAATAAAACATTGATTATATGAACGAAATATTTGTTACCGGGATAAAATATTACAGAAATAAAATATTTTATTATAAAAATAAAATCTAATAAAATATTTCAATTCTATATTAAATATTTCATTCATATAGTAAAATATTTCAATCTTATAAAATATTTCATTCATATATTTTCTCGTCGAGCGAAAAAGTGAGTCAAACAGATCTGACACAGAATTTGAACCGTAGACTCATTTTTAAAGTAAAAATAATCATTTCAACTTTTTTTTTGACCAACTAGAGGAGAGATTGTAATTTGAGTTGACTTTGTACCGGTGCACAACATATTACCGGACAAATAAAACTACCATGCTAAGCCAAAGATCGGCTCTGGATCAGCCCACGAGTTTTTCATAAGCTTTTTAGCCCCTTTTATGTCATGAGATGCCTTTTCAGATTTTGTTTTACATAAACTTATGCAATGAATTAGATTACATGGTTATCATGGTAAAAAAAAATGCATTTGCACGTACTTGTATATCTATTCTTATTGTTTTCAAGAGAATGTATTCGTTCGATTTTCTTGTTTTAGACTTTGAAAGGGACGATGATTAAACGTAAGGTGAAGGAGAGTTGTTGTATTTTCTTCTGAGATTTACGTATACAGTGTTCTTGCAATTAGTCGAAAATGCTTAATTTTGGAGAAGAGAACGATGATATATGGAGACTTCCACTTGGGGTAGATGTTCATACGGTGTAAATCATGATTGGATGGTTTAAAAACTTAAAAAATAAAGAACAGTTGTAATGGGTTGACCACTTTCGATCTATTTTAAGAGTTATTAATCTCCGTTTAAATATTTTCAGCCATTAAAACATAGTTTGCGCTACACATATGTGTACCTCATATGTGTAGTAAGATCAATATTTTCTTCCAAGTAATATATACACCTTAGGTGTGCAATATGCCCGATTGTGCAGCAATGGCTTACATCTCAAACGGGCCAGAGATTGGGTGCTCGGACTAGCCAAAGACCCAGTCAAGCTCTTAGCCCAAGACCACCACACGAACGAGGTCAACGTTGAGGCCCAGCCCACTAGCTGACCACACCCGACGCAACGTGATCAACCTGCCTCCAGAAAGGCTGTAGGCCCAATAAGCCCATAGGCTCAGAGCACATGGCGCCACCGAGCCAGAACAATTCGAACAAGTTGCACTCCCTTACCTGACAGATTAGGCGTAGCTTTTTAATCGGGACATTTAGATTACCCACAAATTTTGACCCAGCTAATTTCAAAGAAAGATGTTAAATTTTAGAGGCTATTTATACACTTTTTTAATTAGTTTTTGACATCTCACTAGTTAAAAATTCTAATCTAAATTGTGGCTTCCTAGAGAGTGGTAAAGCTAGAATTATTAGAGCAGGCTGAAATTTTATAACTGTTCAAAATTAATTATAAATACTCACAATTCATAGTTTTCATGCTAAAAATAAAATCTAAAAATAACTTCCAACTAAAGTTTCACCAAATACATCCATAGCCAACCTCGTATATTTGCCAAAAGAAATTCGAAGTCGTTCAACTTTTAAGAAAGAGAGATGTTATGCGTGTAATATTTTTAATTTTTAATTTTTTGAAATGATATTCATGTCAAATTAACTCATTGTGTTAGTTATGTCATCATGTGATGTGATATTACATAAAAATTATGTAAAAATAAAATTATAACTTTATAAATAGTAAAAATACTTTATTTTCATTATTCACACCATGGTGTTTAATGAAGTGATTGACACGTTAACTTAATTTCATGTGAATATCACTAAATAAATAAATAAATATTACACCAGTAACCGCCGTGTATAATTAACATCGGTGTTGCGAGAATAGTTACTCATTCAGTAACGTAGCTACCTCCATGTTTTTCCTTATATTTTTTTATCGTGGGCTTTTTTTTTGACAATATACCCCCCGAATCCTATGCATTTAACTATACAACCATGAAATCATTCTACTGACTGCTATACCCCTAAAATGAAAATGAAACTTGTTACCTGTGTACGCATCCTCCGTGTTAGTTGCTGTACGTTGATAATACTCTTAACGGCGTTAGGTGGTTGAGGATTTTACGATTATAGCCCTGATTAAAATAGTTACGGGCACTGGTGGCACCGGGACGTTTTTGAAATTTTCAAAATAGGACGGCTTAGTTGCACGTACGCCACTGACCACCCCTCCTCGTCAAGTATCAGGAATCAGGCATCGGTAGAAGTCCCCACCCCCTATCATCATTGGAGATGTTGCAGGAGAGCTCCGTTGCTGCGGCAGTAGAGAAGGCGTTCCGGTGGACGGTGCGACGGGGTCAGTGACGTCATGTCATTCGAATGCCCGGATGTCGGCCGCCGTCGACCCCTACGTTGTTCCCGTCACACTACTTCCGAGACACCATGTACACAGGGGAGGGAGTCCCGCTGATAACCCATGACACTGGTCATTGCGGCCACCCGAGACTCCAGCACACCCCCCCCGCCCCCGTCTCGTCCTTATCCCTCCCCCAACCGCCTCCCCTCCAACAACAGCAGCAGAATGGCTCATCGGATCTACAGATAAGAGTTCCGGACTTGGTGGAGGAGCTAACATGGTGTTTAGGGTTCTCTGGGTGTTGCGCAAGCCGGCCGCCGTTGTTGTGCTTCTCAGCTTCACCCTCGCGACTGATCCCTGCACTGCAATCTGCACCGACCGACTCCAAGGGCAGCATGGGGATGCCCTCTCTCTCTCTCTCTCTCCCTCTCTCCGTGTAACCATGTTTGACAACCGAATACACCATTTTAGTGGATGGCGTATTCGCCGGTGGCATCAGCCGCATCACGATTTCTTCCGTGCAAATTTTGACCGAGTTTGATAGGGCATTGAGTTAAAGGTTGAACGGCGATACAATAAGTGCAAAAGTCACGTTTTGGTGGAATAATTCATTCAACTTGTATGGGTCGAATGACTTATGAGAGAACTAGTATTCACAAAAAGATATAAGGGTAGAATGGACTTTTTCTGGTTGGGTTAACTCTTAACTCAACTGTGGTGGAGTTAGACATACAGATGCTGACGACCATGGTGTAAAATAAAGTATACACTAATCTCAAGGGTATATTGGCTAATACGTTGATTTAGGGCACGTAATTAAATACAAAGATTTGAGGGATGTACTTGCTCGAGTGCATGACAACCTCCTTATCTTACTTGCTCAAGTTTTTAGAGAAGTTTTGATGTAAGATTTGACGTACAGATTTGGTACGCGACGGTCTTAAATAGATACAAATCGATGCATGATACGTAATCTGTATAATATTTATATTTTTAAATATTATATACTTTATCTTATGATTAATATATCTTAATAAATAAATTGGTTAGAGTGTTCCTTAATTTAGAAATCTTTGAATCGAGTTTGAAATGTGCGAGTAATATTATTTTTCTTAGTTTTTTATTATTATTCAAAAATAAGATGTCAAAATTTTACGATAATCGTGAGATTTGAGATAATCTCATACATAAATAACATCCATAATAATCAACCAAGTTACGTATAACTTATTATCATATTTTATTATAATATATATTTATTAAATAATTTTTCATTTACTTACACACGATAGTAGAATTCGATATTAAATCATACGGTCAGGTTAATATGATCGGACTGACAAATTTTAATTTAATTAGACGAATTTGTTTGCCAATGATAAAAAATAATTTTTACTTGTACGATGAATTTCATAAATCATGGATACTCCTCTAGGTTCAATCATTACGTTCAAGACAACCCCGTTTCATCTCCCTCTCGTGTTTTCCCACCCCTCCCTCTTATTAAGAAAAGCGGACCTTTTGGGCCGGCATCGTTTTCACGGGTAGTTTAGTTGAGTAATAAATAGAACAGCATTTGCAATAGATAGACTTCAAATCTAAATACCAATATCAATATTTTCTTTAATAAAGAGATTCTTATTTATCATTGCAAATTTTCACAACCGTTCGACGTATGATCCGGGGACACATTCACAAATTCATGAGATCAATCCCCTTTCGCGGTGAAATGTGTAAGGTCTCCCTCACGAATTTGAACCGTAGACTCGTTTCTCGTATAGATCAAAATTTCTTGTGATTGATATTCTAATTTAATAAAAAAATAATATTTTATGCATTGAATTCGACGTACAAGGTCATGTCATAATATAATATGTATTTTTATTGACTTTCTAAAAATATGAAAAGATCTTTTTGTGTAGAAAATTACGTCTCCGACTTATACGGCATATTTTTTTCACGCATTAAAGATCGAGCTCGCTCGACTTAAAAATAAATGACTGAAATATTTTATATACTAAAATATTTTATTATAGAAATGAAATATTTTAATATAGAATTAAAATATTTTGTTAGGTTTCGTTCTTATAATATAATATTTCATTTCTGTAATATTTTATCATTACCACAAATGTTCCGTTCATGTAATAAAATATTTTATTTGTACAAAAATATTTTATTAATTTATTTCTGAAGTCAAATAAAATATTTTATTTATATATAAAATATTTTAACGTTACAAAATATTTTAATCCTGTATTTTATTATCGAACAGACTCGATCTTTAATGCGCGAAAAATACGTTGTACGAGTCTGATGGGAGCGTATTTTTCTGCCCCAAATTTTTTTCCGACCTTTTTTAGAGGGTAATAAAAATACACGTTGTAATGTGTTTTACTTTTATGCATCAAATTCGGTGTATAAAATATTACTCAAAAAAAATCTCGAGGGCCGAATCACACATTATTACTTAGCCAACACTTGCAACGAGGCTTGGTGTGCACTTATTAGCTCCGGGATTACGAAGAGTCACAAAGAATGGTCCGTGGCTTTCGAAACATCTAAAACTTCGCCAGGTCTTCAATATCTACGACGCAAGTATCTCCCCGTTTGCTTTTTATAGAAGATTTTTCTTGTAAATATACCCTTATTATCTATTAGATCTATATCTATATTTTTTTACCATTAACAATGATTGAAAAGACCTATGGACACGTCCGAAGGGTTGTGGGTATACTTTTACTGTAATTTTTATTTAATTAATGTAACTTAAATGTAGTTTAAGCGGTTTAAATTACACAACTACGTTTATGCCGAGTTTCAAAAGAAAACATACGAATAGTGTGATATTTTTAGCATGTAACGGCAAACTAGTTATGATCCTCTGAAGCTCCGGGTACGAGGGAATTTACTTGCGATTCCTTAGTTGATGGGGGAATAATAGTTATTATATATTTATTTATTTATTTATCAAGTCATCTATTGAGATCCGAAAATTTTAAAATTTTGCACTCTCTCAAATAATAAGAGAGTCAAGATTTGAACCGAGAATCTCATAATTTTCCGTGAGATGAAGAATCAACTGAGTTACTTTATGGATTCCTATTATATACAATGTATATAACTTTATTTACTTAACTAATGAAAGTCTATTGGACCTTATGGAACGAGCACTCTGCGTTTCAATCCGGAGTCAAACTTTTGGGCCTCCTCGGCCGAAATGGGTCGACAACCCATTCCAGCGGCCCAATCCCGGGTAATTGGCGGCGATATTATCCAGATTGGGATAACTCCAAATGTAATACTTGCTACACACATGCAGTGATTGTGCATTTTCGATGTGGGGTGAAATTATTTGATTTTTTATTTTAAAAAATATCTTGACCTTCGGGCTCGTCAGATCGACATGGTCAGTACATGGTTAACCCTGATCAGTCGACCTAAAAAACCTCAAAAAATGTATGTATTTATTATTTATTTATTTTTTACTTTTAATTTTTTTTGAGTGATATGATAAAGGGCAAACTTACGTGAACGCATAGGCCAGGATAATTTTTAAAAATAATAAAAGAATCTTAGTACTTCAGACATACACAATTACCGGAGTGCTACATACCTATCGTAGAATTTCAAAAATGAGATCATAAGATCTCATATTTAAAATTAGAAAGATGGGCACGTGTTTGCAATTAAGATCCAAGTCTTCTCATTTAAATATTTTTTTATCAATAAGAATGATAAACTCTTAGTCATCTCGAGACGTAACGAGGATAATATCGTCAAAGAGATATTTAAATTTATACATCTATATAATGACATCATTTATGAAACTCGCGATCTAATAAATACAAACTCACATTTATTGGAGTCTTAAAAATGAGAGCCATAATATCATAAAATTTAAAGATAGACATGTGCTTAAAATTAATTTTTAAATATTTTTCTTTAAATATTATTTTATTAATAAAAAATATAAAATCTTAAATGTGTTTCAAAATTATAAAAATAATATTAAAATAGACATCTACATTCCTACTTCTACAGATGAACATAGATGATTTAGTTACATTATTAGTTCAACAATCAATTTCGCGGCTTTGTACAACAATCCCCACCTCTCCCCTTAGTTCAACACCACCACTAGTGTATCTCCTTGGGCCGCGTGCACGAGAGAGAGGGAGAGAGAGAGAGAGAGAGAGAGAGAGAGATCACGTTGAAAGCGTATTTTCAAGACTTTCATTGCCATTTTCTCGATGGTTAAGATGATTGTAACGACTTACAGATAAATCAATGTTAGTCAGAAACTGATCAACGATTAACTAAATTTGCAAGGATTAATATGTAAAAATCTCATTAATAAAAGCGCTTGCGATGGAAGCACACGAGATTGAGAGGCACATGATTTCGAAGTGGTTACATAATTTAATAATCATGTAATTAAGTGTCCAGGATGATCGAGTTAGGTGATGGTTCTGCTTGATCACAGTCTAGATCTATAGATTAAGGTCTATTAATTCAAGCCGGTACACTTCGATGCCAATAGAGATATTTCTCTATCTCTCTCTCTCTCTCACTCACTTAAATGATCAATCACATGATATTGATGATTGAACTCGGTCACCGAAGTGTTCTCAAATAAATTTGACCCTTTTGGACATCTATATATATATACTTCTCTGCAACCTTTTCTTTGTTGGAAATCTTACTGTACTAAACCCTTGTTTGCAAGTCATTTTTACAAATCCTTTTTAAACCCGACGGACCTTGTAAGTGATCACTTGGGATGTACATGGAGGGCCTTATCAAAGGAACCACTTTTTTAAGTACTACAAACGATAAAATCTAATCACTTCCTTCACATTTCGTGTGAGCAAACTCTCCACTTTGGCTGATAAGATATTCTTTTTTTTGGGAAGCATAACGTATGGTATTCATTCATAGCAAACAATCACCATAGTACATGGACACACAAGACACGGTAGCGAAAACATTAGCGGCCATGTTGGGCCCATACAGACGACAACCCCTCGGGGTGACAGGAAGCAAAAGAGAACAGTGGAGATAACATACACCAAACATGGTTGAGGATTCTTCGAGACACCGAGGAAGAGGCAGTCGCTTATGTCGGTGACAGATCTCGTCCTCGCGGAGCACATGGCTTCTGAACCGCGTTGACCGAAGGCGGTGGTAATAGGATACTCGGGAGGCCAGCATCTCGTGAGATGCATGGGGGTAATGCTCAGATTCTCCAAGTCATGTTGAGATCGAGGGAGAGAAACCGATACCGATGCCGCGGAGCTGGCCCTTGCTTCGCCGGTGTAGACACGCCATTTCTGACGTTATGATGAGTACATCACATATTGTACCGTAATGCCCTGAAGTGGCTTACATTTTATTTCATTTGAGTGATTTCCGTAATTGTGGTTAAATTACATTATTTTGTGAAAGGGAGAAAATTAAAATATGTGTACATATAAAATAAATAAAAAGAGAAAAAAAATTCCCAAAATATGTGTCAAAGCGGCCCATTTAAGACCGTTAAATTGTCCAAAGACCAAAATATTCAGTCCAGAGACCAAAAATACTCAGTGTTAATCAGGGTAAAACAACGTTAATCAACAAGATTATCAACCCATATAACAACAGAATAAATAGATGAGTAAATGATAAAAATTTACTTTCTGTTGCAATATTTACTTTTTGGAAAATTCTGGTTAAAATTACTAAAACATGGTTAAAGTGAAATTATTCACTGGTAAAATTCTTGGTAAATTGGTTAATCATGTTAAAATTTACCTTGGGTAAATTCTGTAAATTTTACTGTAGAACAGAAATTTAAATGGCAGACTTATGGCAAGTCTTGGCCAGTTAGACCGGACACTCCATCCGGTAAATTACCCTATTTTTACCGTGTGACATTTTTACCGTGGTAAATCCCGAGTTGACAACAGGATTACATGATTACTGGTTTTACTTGAGTATATTAAATGGCCCGATACACATCGTTTTAAATTTGATTAATTGACCGATTACCCTTGGTTAAATTTTCGGTCATATTCGAGCCCGGAATCGACCATTGGGCAGTAACCATATTGGTTTACTTGTCATTGGCGACCCGGAAGCCATTTGGCATATTTTACTTCTCTTCTAGTCGTACTGACTACGACCGGAAATTGTTACCGTTATACTTAATACGTATTCTCTGGAACCGTATATCTTGAATACGGCCTCGTACGGTCCGTATAATCGTTCTTCGGAACTTACTTCCCTTCTCTCGAACGGATTACTATCGACCGTTCTTTCTTGACTCCGTAACTCGTTACTCGTGTGAGTACGGCCCGGTATGTGCCGTACGACGACCCTCAGTTTTGGGTTTTATCGTGATTATATTCTCGAATCCGAGGACAAGTGTGGTCCTCTAATCTGAGCATTGACAGAAATTCATCTGATTAAATTGGCCATAATTTGACTATGTCGAGACGGTGGATCGTTGATCCAATAAAATCAATGCTAACGCACCATAAGGGCCCGGTCTGGTCCTGGGGAGAGCGCCCGAAAGTTAGTGAGCCCATGGGATGTTAATGACAGGGTGTGGCATTGCACCCGAGTGCAGGAATATACAGTGTATGTCTATGACAAACTCTCGTTACTTGATCGTGTGATCGTGCTGGAATACGTATTTATACTACTTGGCCGAATTTACTATTGTTACTTGTTATCTCTTGTTCATTACTTGTGGTAAATTCGTGTACAAAGTTATTCCTTGACCTTGCAAGATATCTCTCTACATTGTTTATTGTCTTTCTTTATCGTATCGTTATCTCTTGTCATTAGTTTTACTGCATTTCATATAAACTATAATAAATTGTTAATCACTTATATTTGCCATGGTTATCTACTGAGCGCGTTAGCTCATACCCTACTTGTTTTTCCCCCTTTTTTTCCAGGTGATGATCTTACTATCGGGGATGGACTGGAGTGACACCGAGTGATAGTTAGTTAATTGAGTCATTTGAGTTTAGAGAATTGTACTAGTTTCAGTCATGTTATTTGGCTGTAGTTGTTCTACTTCAGTTGTAACTTTTATTATTATCAATAAAAGGAAGTTTGGTTAATTGGTTAATTATCTCTTTTCAACTCTGGTGTAAATGGTATGGAAATAATACCATTTCTTTCTAGCTCGCGTGCCCCTAACTGTACGTCCCGAGATTCCGCATCGGGGCGTGACAACAATCTCAAGCCCCTGTCATCCTTCACACGGTACCCCAAACGGGTCTGTCCATTGGTGGGCCGTCATACCCCTCTAGTTCAGGGTTCCTTTCTCAAGCCTCAACGAGGCCTCTTTCGCCTCAGTGGCAAGCCCAACCTTCGCCCTCTTTTCCTCACCCCTCATGGCCCCAAAATTTGGCTGCCCCTCCTACCCTGGCTCAATCGAGTCACTCTACGGGAGAGCCTTACTCCACTTCTTTTTCAAGCCTTCCATGTCAAGCTGCCCCTCCAATGCCTCAAGGCCAACTCTCTACTTCACGAGTCGCACCTCTCCAACAAGCTCTCATTCACAAAATGGATCAAATGAAGGAAGAGTTAAAGGAGTTCACAATTCGGCTATCGCCCCCTCCTCCTCAAGTCAACCCCCTTCACGCTAAAATCGCCGAAATAGATAAGGAGTGGAAGAAGGTAAGAGATGAGTATGAGCAAGAGCTTCTTTCAAGTCGTTACGATCAAATGGATGTCGTCTATCCATCACCCATTCACCACACTAATTCATATGGCCCTCCGCCTTCACATCCACATCCATATACGTAAAATCTTCCTCCCCTCATTAATACGTATTCCTCACGTATTCCATTTGAACTTGATGACTATGGAGAAGTGGAAATGGCACATGATGAAATTTGTCAAAACTTTGAAGATTTACCCACTCCGAGGCTTCTTCGTTCCTTCCCTCTTCCACCACCACCAGAAGAGCCCTTTGATCAGGATGAAGTCACTGATTCTACCCCTACCTACGAGACATCATGGCATTATGACGATGGGCCAATGCACCAGCAACCTGCGTCAACGTACCATGAGTCTCCCATTGTCCCTACCCCTACCTATGAGACATCATGGTATTATGACGATGGGTCCATGCTCCAGCAACCCACGTCAACGTACCATGAGTCTTCTACTAATTCTACCCCTACCTATGAGACATCATGGCATTATGACGATGGGTCAATGCTCCAGCAACCTACGTCAACGTACCATGAGTCTCCTACTGATTCTACCTCCACTTATGAGACATCATGGTATTATGACTATGGGTCGATGCTCCAGCAACCTACGTCAACGTACCATGAGTCTCCTACTGATTCTACCCTTACCTATGAAACCACATGGTGTTATGATGACGGGTCTGTATCCCAACAACCCGCATCAATACACCATGAATCGCCCCCTATTTTGAACCCTTCATGTACCACTAAAACCCGACGCTTCCTACGCACCAAGTCTCTTACTGTTACCCCTCCAACTACACAAGTAATCTCCACACCATCAGCCTCCATTGAACCTCCCATTAGTCCTTGTCCCCAAACTAGTAACCCTCCATTACCTCCGCTTAAAACCTCCACCATCCCTATAACCCCTTGTCCCCAACCTATTCATGTTCTTCCATGTGATCCCTTACCTAAACCCGTGATTAACCCTGAGCATGGCCCATCTATTTTTACACCCGAGCCAACCTCATCTGCTTCCGAGCAAGGGGAGAAGCTCGTCGTGTTTCAACCTTCACCTACCTTTCCTACAATCCCTTTTATTGAACCTTTATTACCCGCTGAGCCCATTGCCTTCATCTCGCCTCCATCACTTAAGGCTTCCACCATCCCTATAACCCCTTGTCCCCAACCTATTCATGTTCTTCCACGTGATCCCTTACCTAAACCCGTGATTAATCTTGAGCAGGGTTCGTCTGTTTTTGCACCTGAGCCAACCTCCTCTGCTTCCGAGCAAGGAGAAAAGCTCACCGTGTTTCAACCTCCACTTACCCTTCCTATAGCCCCCATCATTGAATCTCTATTACCCGTTCAGTCTGTTGTTTCCATCTCACTTCCTTCCATCGCCTCTCGGAGTGGGTGTATTCCTATAAATACATGTGCCAAAGATGATGATCAAGAACTGGACAAGAAGAATTTGGTTACGGTTATGCCATTCAAAATTCAAGATTTTATATGCCGAATGCCGATTCGCGTTCTTGTGTCGGTTATTTTTGAGAAGCCCGAATCTCCATCTCCACCAATATTTATCAAAAAGGACTCTCAGGAATTGGTGCTAAGTAAATCAACGGCCAAAACGATAGCGGTCACGTTACTCATTGGCCAACATTCTTTCACGGCTCTCATTACCCCTTGTTCCGTCATAGTGCAAATGGCCAATCAAAAGAAGGGGTTCTCCTCGAGCATAATAATGACACGTTCTACTGCCGAGGAGATGATGAATTCTATGCTCAAGGTCGGGTTAGGTCACTCCTTGTTGGAAGTCTTTGACATTTTGTCTACTCCCCACCAACTTCCATGCAAAGGGCACACGCCTGTGCTACCAATCACATTCACGCAGGATATTCCAATGGCCCTTACTAATGCCCCAAACATGAAGCTTCTTATGCCAAACATCGAACTTCCAATAGTAGACACCATTCGTCTATCAAGAGAGTTATTTCTCAAGGAGCTATTTCATATTAAGATCCTTACTTCACAAGCAGAACTCTCAAAATTTTGCTATCATCATTTGCCAAGAGAGTTGCCGTTCGCTTTTGAACGTTCAAGGGGTCTTATTAAAAGTCCGTCAAATGAGAACCTGGGGGGCCCTGACCTCACCGATTAAGCCGGTTAGTCAGAGAAAGATGAGGCCGTCTGTTTGGGCACATCATTGGGATCGGTCTGCGAACCCAAGAGGCCGAGAAGTTATGTTGAAGGTTGAGAGGTCGTCATGTGAGAGAGTATCCACCAGGAAGAAAGGAAAGCATAAAGTGAAACTTGAGGGCGAGAAATCTCATGTTGAGGAGCCATCTTGTAGCCCATCTACTTCATATCCCATTCCATCACTGCTTATGCTGTTATTCAGCTTCTTTTTATGGGTAATCTATTGGCTAAGGGGACACTTTCCATCATCTAGATCTACGCAATCAAGCACTTCCTCTGTTCTAGGGTCTTTGGACCCTCACATTCAACCCCCTCTGGAGCCTCCGGATCCTTACCTTCCACCTCGTCCGGAATCTCCGGACCCCTATATTCATCTTCGTCCGGAACCTCCGGACCCCTCCCTGTTTAATTCCACGTCTTTATCCACCTTCTATCCTCGTCCGGAGCCCCCGGACCCCTCCATGTTTAATCCTCTGTCTTTATCCATCTCTCATCCCCTTCCGGAGCCTCCGGACCCTTACCTTCCACCTTGTCCGGAATCTCCGGATCCCTATATTCATCCCTGTCCGGGACCTCCGGACCCTTCCCTATTTAATTCTATCTTTTTATCCATCCCGCATCATCGTCCCCGTCCGGAACCTCCGGACCCCGCTCTGTTTAGTTCCTTGTCTTTATTCTACCCTCACATTCCACCCCGTCCGGAACCTCTGGACCCCTCCATGTTTAATTTCTTATCTTTATATGTCTCTCATCTCCCTCCAGATCCTCCGGATTTCTCATATCATTCTCCATCTCTCTCAGGACATCGCACCCTTCCTTTTTATATCCCTCCGGAACCTCCGGATTTCTCATCTTGTTATCCATCCCTCCAAGGGCATCGCGCCCTTCCTTTTCATATTCGTCCGAAGTCTCCGAACCTTTCCTTCTTCCTATTTATCATTTTGTTCTTCTGTGGCATTGTGTCCTCTGTCCTTTTCATCCCTTTAAATCACCTTTTTGCATACTTTTTCCCAGGGCATCACGTCCCTCACCATTTTCTTCCTTCGGAACCTCTGGATCCATTCTCCTCTGATTTGCCTCCTTTACTCCCGAATCTTCCGGATCCACCCCTCTCAATTCATCAATTTCTAATTCCTCCCAATCCCGATCCCGAGTCTGACTCGATTCTTGCCACATCAACTGCCTCGGGCATCTGCCCGTTCTCACACTACTTTCGAGGCTTTAGTCCTCACTCTTTTCTTTGATTTCTTCTCACTCTGTAAATTCCCCTAGGCATCTTCCACCTCATTCTGGTTTTGTTATCACTCCTTCAAATAAACACACTAGTTGGAGGATTGCTATACAAAATAAGCCTCACTGGTGTTCTTCTGAGGTGTCTTGATGATGATGAGTCCTGGAAGTGTGTAGAGGAAGCACACTCAGGTGTGTGTGGTGGCCATGTGAACAGCCAAATGCTTGCTAAGAAGATCCTTCGGCAAGACTTTTACTGGCCCACCATGGAAGAAGACTGTGATGTCTATGTCCGTAGGTGTGTCAAGTGTCAACTTCACGCCGATAAGATTCATTCCCCATCTTCCTCTCTCCATCCAGTATCCTCCGCATTGCCTTTCTCCATGTGGGCATTCGACATCATCGGTCCTCTCGGTGACCCTAACTCCCTTACTAAGCAAAAATCCTTCATCCTCACTGCAACGGAGTATTTCACCAAATGGGCTGAAGCCGAAGCCTATGCAGAAAGTCAAGGCATCAACAGTCTGCAAGTTCATCATGAAGAACATCATCGCCAGGTTCGGCATTCCAAGAACTATCATCACCGACAATGGGCCACAATTCATCTCTCAGGATCTTCAGGACCTCTGCCAAAGGTATAAAATTGCATTGCATCATCAGTCACCATATTATCCACAAGGTAATGGCCAAGCAGAGGCCACGAATAAAACACTGATCAAAAGTCATAAAGAAAACTTGTGAGTCTAGCAGATTCTCGGATTGGCCAGAGAAGCTTATCGAAGCTCTATGGGCCTATCGCACTTCAGTCCGAACTCCTACTGGGCAAACTCCATTCGCCCTCACTTACGGGATGGAGGCGGTAGTTCCGTATGAGATTCTGATTCCCTCTCTGAGAGTACAATTGGACAAGGACCTTCCCCTCGACGAACGTCGTGATTCTCTCCTTGTCCAGTTGGAACTCTTAGACGAGAAACGTCTGGTTGCTGCCGAGCATGCTCGCGTCTACCAAAATAGACTCGCACGTTTTTACCAGAAGAAGGTTATTGAGAGAAAGTTCAAAGTTGGTGAAATGGTAGTGAAAAGAATTTTTGTAAAACCTGGCGGGCCGCGTTCTAAGCTCCAACCCAATTGGGAAGGACCATACGTGGTTCATGCTGTGCATCCTGGTAACGCCTACAGGCTAGTCAATGCTGAGGGAGTTGAGTTATCCCACCCTTGGAATGGGCTTTATCTTAAGAAGTACTACCCTTAGATAGGTGTACATACTGTCAAAATGAAAAAAAAAAGGAAAAGAAAAACAACAAAAAATGAAAAAAAATGAAAATAACAAAAACATGTGTATAAAACAAAAGAAAAGATAAAAAAATAGAAAATTCAAAATGCTGATGCTTGGAGATCACCATGTAGTTAAGTCATTACATTTAACCTCCATGTTAGGAAAGGGCCCATTAAGACTCGGTAGGTCTCAGGTCTTGGTCTGCCAGAACGTGGAGACCCCTGTCTGGCCAGTTCGGCCTATGCCCCCTCAAAAGAAGACAACATGAATACACATCTGTGTTATAAAAATTGATAGCATCGCTTATGGTAGGGCATCACTCAAAAGGTCTCCAAGAAAGCTTAAATCTTTGTTCTCTTCTTCTCGACCGAGTGAGACAGTCGGCGCCCTTAAAACGCTGAGCATGGGAAACATGAACACGACCCCTAGGGTGAGAGTAGGATCCAATTCTTCGAGCATGAATCAGAGCACGAGAAGAGGGCAGTGTCCCCGCAGGCATCCAAGAGGGATTCCATAATGTCAAAATACTATGTCCCTCGCAAAAAAAATCCATCAAAAGAATCAAAAAAAAAAGAAGCAAAAAAAAATCAAAGTCAAAGAAAGGCCTGGTCGTAACCGTGCCTGATTCCACTAAATGAAACCCCTTTGACTGAAAGTCAAATTCTACACAAAAGGGGTCATGAGATGTAAATGCTCGAGAGTTAGTCCGAAGTTGCCCGAAAGGGGAAGTTAAGTGTGCCTCTATTGGCTCGCCGGGTTAACGGTTTTGCCGGTCCTCTCAGGAGGTTTACCCCCAATACTCTTCCTTCTTCCCCGGAAGATAAAGGCTCAATGGAGTTCCCGAAGGGTGAAACTCACCAAAGCTTGCAAACATATGGTTGTCCATTTTGAAAGCAGAAGTCATTGTCGTGAAGGAGTCTCCGTGTTTCTGGCTGGTCAAGACCTTTTTCTACCACCTTAATGTCTTCTTAGTTTAACCTCGGGCTTAGACCAATGCAAGCGCGTCACCTATAGGTGCGACGGCGTCTGATTCCGGGTCAGCGTCGCGCGGTTGGTCATTTGGGTTCCAGGGTGTTCCATTACATACCATCTAGAGTTGTGAGGAAATAGACCCGGGTCGGGCAAATCATTTACCTCGAACATTTTTTGGGTGAATCCTGTGGTCGGAAGCAACTGGGAGCCTAAGCATGGCATGACGGTATTGTCATCAGGATAAGTCTTAGCCGGCGGAATTATCATTCGAGGAGTCTAGAGGCCCAAATCAACCTAGATGTGCGCTTAGGATACCTGGGAGGTTACCAAGAAACCCTCGTCCTCGTGCAACTTACATGTTATATGGGTTGGTCATCATGCATTAGCAAAAATAAAAAAATATAAGCCAAAAATAAACAAAAAATGACAAAATCAAAAAAAATCCAAAAAAAGGGGGAGAAAAATGTATATGCACAAAAAAAAATGGAAATGTAAAAGACCAAAAATAATAATAAACAAACAACAAAACACAAAAAAAAATTAATATACACCTACAAAAAAAAAACAAAGATCACATCTTTGCATGATCCCATCTGTATGCAGCATTCATTTTAAATTCTCGTTTGCATCCGTGTGCTTGTCTGTCGCATTCATCATCATCTTTCATCAGTGCCTTTGTTAATAAGGGCTTGCCCCTTGACTCGTTATCAAGGATAGTTCAAACTTCGTTGGCTTGTTGAGCAAGGGGCAAGTCAGAGCAGAAATACTGACTTGTTTGCTTAGGTGTGTGCAGGAATTCGAGAGCTCAGGAAGAAGCAGAGAATCAAACACAAAACACTTTATTTCACTTCTATTCAAAATAAAAATAAACAACAAAGAGATTACATCAGATTTCACATTCTCTCTCCACATTACTTGTCCCGCCACCCTCCGGACGAGACACTCTTGAGGGGGCTATCCAATCATGGAATGCGGTCCTTCCACCGCTTTGTGCTCCTCTTCCGATCTCTACTCCCCGGCGCCGATCTGCGGGGGCACCAAAGGAGCTACTGACACGAAAGCCACGCTCTCGTGCTCTTCGGTAGCGTTCCTCACCGTCCTTTAGCCACTGCTCGGCGAGGCCGAGACTGGTCTTCAATTCAAATAATTGGGCCTCCAGGGCCCTCTTCTCCTCTTTCTCGGCTGACTTCTTGGCCTTCTCTCTTTCCTTGGCCTTTTCCCTCTCAGCACGTTCTCTCGCTCTGTCTTCCCTCTCCAGCTGAAGGGTGATCCTCAGCTCTATAGCGTCCCTAGAAAACTCATCACCTGGACGACGCTGCAGTTCCTCTTCTAGCTCGGCTATTCTAGCTTCCTTCTGGGCGGCATGTGCGAGTGCCTCCTCCATTTCTTTCTCCTGCCAGACGTTTCATCTCAGGCTTCTGGTAACGCTTGAACAAGGGATTTTAAATGGTGAGGCTCTCACCTGTACAAAAAGCATCCTTTCTGCTTCCGCAGCCCGCTGTGTGGCATGAGCAAGTTACTCGTGTAGTGAATCTAACTCTGAAGTGGGAATCCATAGACTGGAAGAAACGCCGTCTGCCCCCATTGCCGATGAAACTACATCGAGCTGGGCACGCTGCGTACACATACGAGAGGTGACAGTTAAATGGTTAACGCCATGAATTTCAAATCATGCCAGGAGTATGTATATATACACTTACTGATGAACCCAGAGCCGCTCGGGCATCAGTTAACTCTTGCTCCGTGTCCGCCAAACGAGCTCGTAAGTTCGTTATTATGGTGTCACGGGCATCCTACAGTCATGGCTCTTGAGTTCACAAATAAAAATAAAAATAAATGGAAATTATAAAAGATAAAAAAATGGTGTTTTACTTTACCTCTATAAGCCCTCCAAGCTGGAGCCTCTCCGCATACATTGCCCTATAGAGCCGTAGGTAATCTTCACTATCTTGCGCTTGTGATTCCAGGAGCGTGTCACCCCGCTGCCAGTCTTCATACTGTTCGGGGAAGCGCACCCTCCAATCAACGCAGGTTGCCGGCCCACGCGTCTTCTTCCCGACGCTGGGTGAGGAGGTTATATCCACCCATTCCTGGGCAAGCCCGAGGGTTCTCATGACTAATCGTAGCCTTAGTGGCTCGATTTCATTCAAGCAATGGAGCCAGAGATCCCGTCCGAATCGGGCACGGCTTCCAATTACCCATGGCTGGTCGACATCGACCATATTCAAGTAAGGCCTCCAGTTCACCTATGTTGGGTTGTACATATCCTCTTAGTTACTCAAAAATACAAAAAATAAAATAAAAAAATGAACAAAACATATAAAAAGGAGAAAAAAGTATCCTACCATCGCTGCAAGGAACTCTTGCAGCTCCCGTCTCGATACCATCAGCTGGTAGGATAATGGTGTTGTACTCATGATGGGTTGCCACTGCCTAGCCAACGGGATCGTCACTGGCCGACAATGTCGAGCTCTCCCCATTGAAATATAATAGTAGCTCCACAACTACACCATCATGTGTCATTGGCATCAACAAATACAAGAAAAAAGCACAAAATAAAAATCACAAAAAAATATAATCTTTTACCTGGATGAAGGGCGTAAACCCATTTATTGTCACCTCTCGACCTGTCCTTTGCGACAGACCTGTAAATAGATGTGCCAGCACGGCAGCTCCCCAGGCGTACTGTCCTACTCTCTCCAAATCTACGAACAGCTCCAGGAAGCGGCAGTGTATGTTGTCTCCCTTGGAGCCCAGTAGCAGCCTACCCAGCAGAAAGAGGAGGAACCTCCTCAGGTCCATGTTGGTCCTCTCCCAGTTGCTGGCATCTGCACAGTATACAGCACGGGCACCTCTCTCTGCCCTTTCCATACATTCCTCCAAGGACTCGTCATCCCGTGGACGGATGTCAGTAAGCCCTAACACCTCCATGATCGATGTCTTGGCTACTGACCTGTTCTTCCGTCCATCGAGTTCCAGTCCTAACAGTTTCTGGGCACCTTCTCGGTAATCCGCATAAGTGACGCCGGTCACTGCCTCTCCATCCACTTTGAGACCCGTAATGCGGACCATATCTTCCAAACTGGGCACCATGTGCCCCCAAGGCATCAGGAATGCCCGACTCGCTGGATCTCATCTTTCATGTAATGCTTGGATCAGGGCAAGGTCGAGCTTTATCGGCTCGATTCGGAGGAAGGCACCGAACCCCATCACGTCTAGCCTGGCCTTTTGGAAGTCCGGGAGACCTCGATATGCTGCCACTACCAGCTCCCACGAGATGTGCGATCACATCATGCCCTGCACATCCACAAGAAGTGAGAAAGGGGAGCATTGCTAAGCAAGAAAGGAGAAGAAAAGGATGAAGGAAGGAAACCAAAGAAGTCACTTACCAGCTGTGATCGGGTCCTCTCACTCAGTTGTCCTTCGACTTCTGAGAGTCTCCTGGAACTGTTACCTGATCTGCTCCTCTTCGAGGAGCGGGAAGACTCACCTTCTGCTCTAAAGCTAGATTCACCCTCTATCCTGAAAAAGTGAGCAACACTCGCAACCTCCCTTCCTTACAAATTTGCACTCCTCAAGTCTGCTCTCTGGACTTCGGTGTTTCCAAGTCGAGCGAAAGGGGAGGTATTTATAGGATTGGAAAGAAGGTGATCTGGATCTATCACCATCACCCCAGCAACATCCTTCACGACAAGTCACCCTCTCTTTACTCTCGCATGTCACTCTGCCATCTGGAGTGATCAATTCGGAGGCGTGATTTGTTGACTTGTCCTCCCCATGCGGTCTAAAGATTCTCCGTGTTTATTGTCCCGTTGCGACTACTTTTAGCGCAAAGAAGAAAGTGGGGGACATTTATACGGGAAAACAGGACCAGGGACCGACGTTGTTGAAATTGGTGGTAGATCCCTTTGAAAGTCATGGCCACGGTACACTCGCGTGCCACTTTGCCATGTGAAGTAAATAGAGCAGAGCTGTGATTTGTTGACCCGCCACTCCTATTCGGTCCAAAGATTCCGCATGTCCCTTGTCCTATTGCGACTACTTTTAGCGCAAACAAGGAAATAAGGGACATTCACGTGGGAAAAGAGCACCACAGGCCGATATTGTTGAGATCCGTGGCTGATCCCCTTTGAAAATCATGGCTATGGTGAGTCACCACCCCGTGTTTTAAGGAGACATCTCGTCGAGTACGTCTCGCGGGAACCCATGTGGTGGAGAAGAGGCGTAGAGCAGAAGAAACATATCCAGGGCGAACCAGCCGTGTTCAAACCAACCTATTTCACTCGCACATATATATAAGGGTTTGTGCCCGTCATGAGAAGGGAGTGAGTGAACAAGCCACTCACTAACCCTCACCACCCTCCTGGTCGCTTCTATTCTCTCTCTCAAGGTAAGAAGTCCCTTGGAGGCCTTCTATAGTTCCGTGACGCAACAATCACTTTGTCGGGCCATGCGTTCCCACCTGCTCTTCGGCAGTGCTCCTCGCCGTCCTCCTGTCTCTCTCGCGACCCTGATGGCCGCGAAGCTCTTGAAGTCGAGGCTGCCAGTCGAGCTGCCCTATGCTCTGCCGATGAAGATGCTACCAACTCCAGAAGCTCCTCTGTTGCGAGCTCTAATCCCCTCCAATCTGCAGAGCGAGCCATCTCTCGATGCTCTTTCTCTCAGAGCTCCATCTCCTGCGTCTCTTGTGCTGCTCTATTTTTACCTTTTCTCTCTCTCTTATCTCTTGCCTTATCTCTCTCAGCCATTCGGAGAGAAATCTCCAGCTCCCGGGCATCACAGGGCAACTCCTCATGCTAGTTACCTTGATTTTTTGGCTTTGTCCGGAATGGTTGGCTATCACCTAGCACTGGCTATTGCAGATGTTTGTGCCAAAAATAAGAAAAAAGAGAAAAAAGGGAATAAAAAAAATAGTAGAGAGTGAGGATGTAAATGGCATTAAAGCTTCCATATTTATTCCAAGATAAGATACATTAGGGTTTGGGCATCTCAGACCTCAATTTCCCCAACTCAATTACATAAGCTTTCAGCAGTTCTTCGTCCTCACTCACAAACTCTGTTGCCCTCAGTGTAATGCTGGCCTTCCATGACGCTTTGATTGTCTTCACATTTCTTGCGTCACCTCCTGTGCCCAGCTCCCTTTTCCTGATTAAAGGAAGCTTGGATAGCAGTGGGAATGAATGGCGAGGGAGGCCCATCTGAGTGTGACACCGGTGCGTGTTGTAAAGGATGAATTCAGACGCGCCAACAAGCTGGAGCTCCATGTTAAGAGAAGACCTCGTGAGAAGCTCATATGGGAGTAAGCATGTCGATGCACGACTGAACATATACTCTTCAATGGTACTGAAGTGAGCCCACCAGTCTTCTCGTTTCTTCAGCCAGGGAACGCGATTTGCTATACTACCACTAGAGCCTAACACATTGACCATATGGTGAAGCAGGCTTTGTTGGAAGAGTCTGGAAGTAGACGACATTCCCTCACGATGGTTAAATTTGAAATGCAAGTCAGTCCAGCAATTCAAAAGGAGTGCGCAACCAAAAGGAGGCTTACCCATACTGGAAGCCGTGAGTCCGCTATAGAGATAAGCAAGGATAGCCGGTCCCACTCTCTTTCCTTCCCAAATTCCACAGATGGCGCTTAGTTGATCTTTCTCCACTATGTTGTCAGTATAAGGAAATAGGAGAGCACCCGCTAAGCAGATAGTGAATCCCTTCATGAGCTCTTCAATGCGATCATCATCGCTTGTCAACCTTTCAAGAGCATTTATGACCCAATCTGCAAGTTTTTGCAGATGGATTCCCTTCTGAGTCCGGACGCCCTTGATGGCTTCGGACGGCATGAAGCTTCTGAGCACCTCCTCGGAAGTCACCATTCTTAGCATGCGCATAACCTTTACCTTGCCATTTCTCTGGAATTTCTTCACGCCCAGCAGAAGTTCTGCTTCTTCGAGAAGAATAGTTGCCTCGAAAGTGGGAAAAATGAACGTATGGGTTTGAGGGTGCCAAAGCTCTACTAGTGCACCCATAGCCGCCCAATCCATGTGAATCTCGTTGTAATGTTTGGCATGAGTTACGAGCTTTTGGAGATGCCACTTTCTGATGATGGCCCTCATGCTGATCGAGATGTTCGAAGTGAGTCTCGACAGCCATGGCAACCTTGAAAACTTCCTCGGGCCAGGAAAGAGAGGATACGCCTGGAAATAGAAAGGTGGAGAAGGCGAAAATGAGCGTAAGAAGGTCTTGCAGAAACACTAAAAGAGAAATGGTAACTCACCATTCGAGACTGAATTCTCCCGCTAAGGTGTCCTTCGAAGTCAGTGAGCCGCTTGCACTCGTTGCTGGGCTTGCTTTTCTTTACGGGACGGGAAGACTCCCCTTCCATCTCGAACTCTGATCTCCTCCTAAGCTTCAACTTTCTTAACTCGCCCTTGAATGCATTTTCTTAAGGCCAAAGGGGCGATACTTATAGTGAGGAAAGGAATCTAGGAACAGTGTTGCCAGTTTCGTTTTGTTGTGTGTGATAATTTGCTTGCATAGTTGTGATCTTGTTTTGTTATGTTAATTATCGAGTGGGGTACCACTGTCCCACCGATGCCCCACCTTGTCCCGCCTTGTCCCCTAATCATTCAATTATTGTGGTCCCCCTTATCATGCATCGTATTATATGATATTTACGCTACTAGAGCATGCCAAGGACCATACGCCTTGGATGAATCCGGGATTTGAGTTCCCCTTCAACAAAAACAGTGATGATCCTGGAGGAGTTCAGGACGTACGGATAGGCCGTTAAGTTGTGATAGAATGGGGACGATGGTTCCATTCGATGAGTCGGTACGTGGATAAACGGGCCCCGGCTCAGTATCAGCTCATTAGATCGGTATCCTGACCCACTCTCCACAGCTTAGCAATATTATCCTTGGCTAGTTTCTATTTTAGTTTGTTTCATTTTTCTTTTTAAACCCAGCATGCATTCATGTAGGACTTTGAGTTCATTGTGGAAAATCATTCACTTACTTTGATTGTGTGAGCCACTGTGCTTAATTGCTTAAATATGGGATATTCCATTCTGAGTCGAGTACTGAGTTTCCCCGAGGTTGCCTTCGGACGTTTCTCTGGATGAAACCATTGTTTGGATTTGTCTCCAATCATCTGTTTATTTCCCTTGGACCCACCTTGGCTGCAGCACTTCCACAATGGCTGGTAACCGCTCCCCAATGGTGAAACCTGAGGTTTACAACCCAGGTACTTCCGCGCCGTGAAGTTGGTCCTTTTAGTTTGTTTGTGCCCCAGTGCACACAATGTCCTTCCTTGTTTACCATCCAAACAATCGTGGATTTCGGAGAACCTTCCTCAAGGTTACTTCGTGAAACTCGGGAAAGATTCCCATCGCGTGATGTTAGAAGCGTGTCTCATCACACCTTGGCATCCGCTTTTCAGTCCATTCCATTTCACTCCAATACACTTCATTTCATTCCATTACACGTCCTTCCCCTACAAAGTGGATGCCAAGGCGGGGCAGCTGTAGACACGCCATTTCTGACGTTATGATGAGTACATCCCATATTGTACCGTAATGCCCTGAAGTGGCTTACATTTTATTTTATTTGAGTGATTTCTGTAATTGTGGTTAAATTGTATTATTTTGTGAAAGGGAGAAAATTAAAATATGTGTACATATAAAATAAATAAAAAGAGAAAAAAAATAAAATTCCCAAAAAATGTGTGTAGTTGTGTTTACGTAAAAATAATATAATTGATTTTCTTTACTACATAAAATATAAATATATATATAAGTGGTTAGTATATACATAATATATTTATTAAAAGGTAAAAAAATATAATAACCATAAATAATATATGTATATATATATATATATAACCATTAAAAAAGCAAACAAAAATAAACAAAACAAATAAAAATAAAATATAATAAATAATGAGATAATATTCCCTACCCCATTTTATTCTCTCTAAGTCTCTTTTTATTTTCTATTTCTTTCCCTCTCTCTCACGTAATCCCCTCCTCTCCGTCTCTTTCTTTCCCTCTCACCTCACTGCACACACCCCCTCCCCTACGGCACACACACACACACTCCCTCGTCCATACCCACCCCCCTCCAAACTCTCTCGTTCACTCTCTCTGCTCCAAAAAAAAAAAAAACCGTAACCTCCATTCTCTCGATCACTTCCTTCCACCTTCCACCACTGCCGAGCCCGAGTGCCTCATTCTCCCTTTAGCCATTCCACGTCCGAGCTTCACTCACCAGCCACCTCCTCCGCGTCCACACCGCCCCCACTCCTCTCTCCGGCCATCTCCCTCTGCCGACATACACACCACAGCCGTTCTCAACCCTCTCCATCTTCTCTCCCTCTCCCACTGTCCCTCACTGCGAACCTTCCCCACACCTCCGCCACCACCACCTTCCTCACGTTAACGACCGAGTACCCTCACGCCCTCGACCGCAGCCGCCCGTAGCTGCCACCTCCACCGCGAGACCACCTCGCTCAGCCACGTCCGAGCACCCCACGGCACTGCACCCGGCCACTGCACTGCCCACGTGAGTCCGCCGGAGCCACCTTCAAGCCGCCGCTACCGTCGCCGTGAAGCCCGCCGGTCGCCTCCCTCGTCACCACCGCTGCCGTGAACCTCCGGCCTCCACGCCTCCACCGCGTCCTCACCACCGTTGCTGCCGTTGTCGTCTGGACGTACCAACACTGCCGCGAAGCCCACCTCCACCTGCACCGGCCGCCGCGAAACCCCACCTCCACCTGCACCGGCCGCCGCGAAGCTCCCCTCCGGACGCCCACGGCAGCTCCATGCTCGCCAGCACCCCTGCCGCAGAGCTGCCGCGACCACCCACGAGCCCCCACCTGCATCGCCGGAGCACCGTCGCCGCCACCCGCGCCCAGCCTGCACCGCGTCGCCTCCCGCAGCCACCGCGAGCACCGGCCTCCCCCCCTCTCTCCTCTCTTCTCTTCCTCCCTCCACTCTCTCTCCCTCTCTCTGTCACTCTCGACCCCCCCTCTCTTTCCCTGCCTCTCTTCTCTCTCTCTCTTCTCTCCCCCCTCCCGATCTCACTCCCTCTCTCTCTGCTCTCTTCTCTCTCTCTCCCTCTCTCCCCCTCTCGCGTTTCTCCTCTCTCTCCCATTTCCCCTCTCTCTCTCCCGTTAACTCTCTCTCTCCTCCCGATCGCGATCCCTCTCTTCCTCTCTCTTCCTCCCCCTCTCTCCGTCTCGCGCTCTCTCTTTCCCTCTCTCCCTCTCTCTTTTAATTTTTTTTTATTTTACTCTCTGCTTCTCTCCCCCACGTCCTCTCTCCTCACCGATATCTCTCTGCTCTCTCTCTTCTTCCCCTCTCACAGCTCTCTCTCTCATTATCTCTCTCTTCTCTCCCCACACCCGATCTCTCTCTCCTTCTTTTACTATTTTTTTCTCTCTCGTTCTCTCCCTCCCTCTCTCCTCTCTCCGCCTCTCTCTCTCTCTTTTTTATTTTTTTTATTATTCTCTCTTCTCTCTGTCGCGTTCCCCCCCCCCTCTCTCTTTTCTCTCCCTCTTTCTCTCTCTCTCAACTGCTCTCTTTCTCTCCCCCCTCTCACCGCCTCTCTCTCTCCCTCTCCGTCTCGTTCTCTCTCTCTCTCCCTCTCGATTTCTTTTTTTCTTTTTTTAATTTTTTAATCATCTCCCCCACTCCCTCTCTCTCTCTCCCTTTTCCCCCTCTCTCACCCTCTGCCTCTTTCTCTCTCCCCTTCTCTCTCTGTCTTTCGCCGCCCCCCCTCCCTTTTATTTTTCACCCTTTTTTCTTTTTTATTCCTCCCTCTCATCCCCTCTCTCTTTCTTTCTCTCTCCTATATATATATATATATCAAATATATATTGTATATATACATAATACGTATATATATATATATATATATCATATATATATATCTTATCCTTTCTTCCAAAACAAAGTCTTAAAAATAAATAATAATAAAAAAGAATTTTCTCTCTTCCTTTCTCACCTTCTCTCTCGAATTCATGTTCTTTTGTTTTGGTCAACTTACGTATATGTTTATATATGTTTGTATTTACGTATATGTTAAATATCTTTAATATGTCTAAGTATATGTTTATATAAATATACTTATCATTCATATGTATATGCTCGTGTGTGTGTGCTCTTATGTCCGGCTTAACCAATATCTGAAGTCCGCTCTGAACCTCCTTGGTCGCGCTGTGCTCGTGCCGTTGAAGCCCTTTTCAAAGCTCGTTGCCGGCCTCCCTCGATAAGCTTTTCTCCCCTCTCTTATTTTTATTTAGTCAATCAATCATGTTCCATGCATCATTTAACATATGTGTCATGCCTTTCTCCCCGAGAGGACCTAGCTTGTGAGTGTCTTTGTGTTTGTGCATTTCATCATGTCATTCTCCCACCCTTCTAGTTCTAAAGGGGTTTTAAACACACCAACCAGGTACGTGTTTGTTCGTGTTATTTACATTTTTATTATCTAAGGATTGGTACTACACCGCCGTCATTCTCATTTAGTTGTTTTTCTCTGTTTGTTTTTTTGGGTAAGGGGTAACCAGTTAAAGGCCCTCTTCTTCGGCCTGTCGAAAGAAGAGGAAGTTGGAGCCCGCATAACCTCGTGTCGAAGGCGAAAGCGATCAATCCACTCGGGACCCTCGGTCCCTGGCGATCACAACACTCCTAACGCGCGCTCCATTGTGACTATCTTTTGTTTTAATAACACCCGCAGAGAGTTACTTCCCGCAGCGGTTATCTTCTTCCGTCTCTGACCTCACCCGCGCGGAGGCTTATTCCCCGCGGCGGTTTCTGTGATTTACTTTCTGTATATCTAACTCCTAATTGGTGCGGTGGGTCACCTCCCGCGACCGTTTCCATTTCAGCATTTTATTTTCTACACTTTACTTTCTAATTCCTAACTATTTAATTTCAGCATTCCCCTATCATCGCTTTAAAACCCCGTGGAGATCAACATCTCGCGGCGATTTATTTGATCCATTTTCCTTTCCTGTCACATATACTTATCTTATAGTAAAAACCCCTCAGAGGCCACAGTATCGTGGTGGTTTATATATATATATATATATTATTTATTTATTTATATTATTTATATCACATTAAGACCCCTCAGAGGCCACAGTCTCGTGGTGGTTTATACTTATATATATATATATATATTATTTATATTATTTATGTCGCATTAAAAACCCCGCAGAGGCCACAGTCTCGTGGTGGTTTATATATATATATATATATATACTTATACTTATTATTTATGTCACAATAAAAATCCCGCAGAGGCCACAGTCTCGTGGTGGTTTATATATTTATATACTTATATTTATTATCTATGTTATAGCAAAAACCCCGCAGAGGCCAATGTCTCGTGGTGGTGTGTATATATATTTATATTTATTATTTATAATGCATTAAAAACTCCGCAGAGGCCAATGTCTCGTGGTGGTTTATATATATACTTATATTTATTATTTATATTGCATTAAAAATCCCGTAAGGCCAATGTCTCGCGGTGGTTTCTATATATACATATATTAATTACTGCTCATATTGCAATATTGTTGCTAAAACCCCGCAAAGACCAATGTCCTGCGGTGGTGTGCTCTTATTCGTATTGTTTTTGTAACTGTTCGGGGAGTGATATATCGTCGCAATTTCTGAGTCCACGTGTCTTCCCGTCTGTCAAATTCTATTACGTAGAGTCCCAGGACTCGAATTCGGTATCTGAAAAGCTGCTCTCGGAACGGTGGGTTACGCCTACCGGGAAGGGGTTCAGTTTGCGCGAGAGGGTTTTCGGACCCCTATCTCCGCCATGTACCGGAGTTCGGCCAGTCTAGGTTCTCTCTGTCTCCATTAGAGTGTCATCTGTAGGTGTACTTGTCCACGGTTCTTTCATATCCCCTATAGCGCGCGTTTCATTATTTTATCCTCATTTCTTTCATCCTTTATTACTCAGAGAGGGAGAAACCCCATATCTCTCTCTCAGTCCACCACGTGACGCGTTCACAGCCGTGTGATGGTGTTGGTACAAGGAGCGTTCCGCGTACCTACGTTTGTGACGTTATTTTCCGTTGACTTGAGAGTCTACTCCTTTAGTGACCCTCCACTAGTCGTAGCCTACCAGTACGCGGTACCGGTTGCACCAGGGAGTGGTGTACATGCTTACCCTGAGGATGGTTTTAGACTAGTTTCCGTCGGGCCCCTTGTCTAATCAGAGTCCAATGCCAGGGGAAAACTGGTCAGAGGGCCAGACCTAGGACGCGTGGTCTGTGTGTGCACACGTGGTTGGGGACAGTGGACGCACGTCGACGGGCGTTACCCCAGCTAGTCACTTGTTTGTGGTTACTTGTACGGTGTTCGCGCCTTTGGTAGGAGCTACCACGCCAGGCGGATCACCTGTGGCGCGGTGTAAGACGTCAGGGGACGCTACCGGCTGTGCTTCTAGTGGGAGATACTCTTGTCGAGTACGGAGTGACAGACTGTCAGTCGTGTGTTTCCGACCTTCGGATTTTGTCGGGTCGACCGTTGAGCTTCGGTTGTCTCACCGTGGCACGTGTGCCGGTTTGCGTGCCTTAGGGTCTTTGTTATGTAGAGTACAGGGCTTTCCTTTCCGAGGTACTCTCCTACCGCTAGCGTAGTGGTTTCTCGTTTTATGAGGTAGGGTTCGAGTGATCCCTACTGAGTCTTGTTCCGAGACTCATTTCCTGCGTATTTTCACCGAGTTTCAGGTGAGGCGCCGCCCCAGGGGAGCGCGTCTGGGGTGCAGCGAGGTGCAGGTGCCCAGAGATAGTGCCAGAGGTCAGAGCCGGGGTATGTCCCGTGTAGCTGTACTTTTCTTTCTTGTCTCTATACTAGTTGTGGACTATTACTGTTGTTGTTATTTTCAATTGTGGACCATGTAAAATATTAATTTATTTCCTGCTTAATATTATAACTGTTTAATTTCTGCAATTATTTGTGATACTTGTGTAGTTTCCACACCATCCTTCTAACCCTTCCGAGTCCTCGGACTCGTGGGTGGCGGTTCGAGTCTCTGGTTATCGGGCCTTCCCGGTAATCGGATTCTCGGGTCGTTATAAAGACTCGGTGGTGTCTGTCATTCCCGTGGTCTAGCCGCTTTCCCCGTGGACGTCGGTTGATGTTCCTATGAAGGTTAAGACTATGTTTCCGAGTCTGTCGGCAGTTTCTTGTGCTGCCTTCGGTGTTTGAGGTACGGGTGACAGTGCATGTCTGACTGTCTGTACTTCAGCTCCGTATTTCGTGATCTTCTCGTGCTGTTGCCTTTCGTCACAGACTCGTTGTGACAACTCGCGGAGCGGGGCACTTTCCAAGTGTACGGTTTGTAAGCTAGTCTTCGTCGGCTCTCGGCTGCACCGTAGCATCCTACGGGGGGAGAAAACTAGCTAGAGGTCTGACTCTAGGCAGGAGCCAGTGTGTGCACACGTGGTCAGGGGCAGAGGACTGACACCGACGGGCGTGACCCTGACTAGTACTTGTTACTGTGGTTCCGCGTGGGTCTGCGACTCGGCCGAGCTCGCGTAGACGCGATCGGTTGGTAGTCGAGACACTTGTGGTGTGTGTTCCGCGTGGGTCTGCGACTCGGCCGAGCTCGCGTAGATGCGATCGATTGGTAGTCGAGACTCTTGTGGTGTGTGTTGTGGTGCAGTGTAAGACGTCGCGGATGCATCTGGCCGTTCTCCTGGTGTAGGGGTTCTTCGGCGCGTGGCGCGCAACTCCCGTGCTTTTCCTGTGTTGTGACCTACCCGAGTTAGCCTTCCCGTGGGTAGACTCGAGGTCTGTGTGTTGCCCTGTGCACGACGCTCCGGTCGTGTCGTCTACGTCTGTCTAAGTCTTTTCTAGACTTTCTTTTGCACGCTGTTGCTAGGAGTAGTTGGGGGCCGATGTTAGTTCGGCTTTCCTCTTTTTCCATTTTCCTTGCTGCTCCCTACTCCTCTTTCCCTTTCTAGGCCTGCTTGCCTGTTCGGATTATTCCCCTCGTCCTTACCTGTTCCCTACCCTTGCTTCCCTTTCTTTTACAGCTTTCTAGTGTGGTTTCCTGCGGCTGTTCCTGTCGTTTCTGTTGATCCGTGTTACTGCGTGTTTTTCAGTGGGGATCCTCGTGACCCCTACTGAGCCAGTGATACGAGGCTCGCCCCTGCTTTTCAGGTGGGGTGACTTGTTCGTTCTGCTACCGAGGATCCTGGAATTCGAGTCGTAGCTGTCAGCTGGTACCTCCGTCGGGCTTCTCCCGACTTCCCAGTATGTCTTTCTTTTCTGTCGACTGTACTTGGTAGACTTGCTATCTTTCCTTTGGACTTGACTCTGGGTATATAATTGTGTAAAATCTGTTAATAATAAAAAGTAATTTTATTTCTGCTACTTTAGCAAACCGATCTAATGAAATTTAATTGCTTGCTGTTATATCTGTCAGTTCAATGTACTACACGACAGTCCTTTTTCCCTTCGGAGCTTTACCGCTCTTGGGAGGCCTCGCGGGTTCCAAGTGGTATCAGGTGTATTCGGTAGTCCTACCGGGTATATCTGGTATCCGGAATCCGGGTCGTCACAGGCTCAGCCCCTATGTGTGTGTGTCCATGAGAGAGAGTGAGAGAGTGAGATGGGGGCTCGGCCCCTCTATCTCTCTCTGTCTCTGAATGTGTGTGTGTGAGAGAGAGAGATAGAGGGGCTCAACCCCTCTATGTGTGTGTGTGCACGAGCGAGAGAGAGGGGGGAGATGTACCGAATTGTCGCCCGGAGACGCTCACCGCCATCCGCAAAGCCATCACCTCTCGCCGTTTGCACGCCGGCCACGGGGGGGAGAGTGCTAGTGTTTCAGGGGAAAGAGAAGACTTAGAAGAGAGTGGTTTTGATTGGGGAGAGAGAAGAGAGGGGAGAAATGGCTATTTATATTTGATCTGCCTTAACGGGCTCTGCGGGCGTGGGCTGTGTAGGGCGAAGCGTTAGTGGGCTTGTGGGCTGGGCCGGGGAGTGTGGAGGCGGGCCAGGCGCCCGAGGTGGACTGAGGCGGCCCAAAAATTGCCCGAGGCACTCGCTGAGGCGATTTGGGCCTGAGCGAGGCGACTTCTGGTCACCTCACCCTCGCCTCCTCGCCAAGGCAATTGCCTCAGGCGATTTTGATAACATAGGTAACGAGGCTACCATTTGGAAATGTTGCAAGATTAGCAGATTAAGGGGGGAAACCCAACTTTTTGACGGTTTGTCAGAAAGTGCATGCTCTGTCCCCAGCCTGGCAATTTTTAGGGTGCCAAGGTCCAGTTCATAGCTTGCTATTGCCACAATTGAGGCCCTGGCCTCCCATTAGGCCCTGAAAAGCCTGGCTTGGCCCTGTCAATCCCTTCCATCAAAGAACAACTTGGATTAGGTTAACTTGCAGTCATGGGTGTTAGGATTAGGGACCTGGTTGGCGTTTGACCATGGGACCATTACTTAATTGGAAGTTGGGGATGGGAACCGGGTTGGCATCTGATCATATGTTTGCTCTCCCACAGGCGGAGTTATGATGGACATGGAACGTGTGGCAGTTGAACAGGGGTGCGGGGGGCATCCCTGTTTCTGGGCCTCAGGTCCAGGCCCCCCAAAGCCCAGGCTTTGGTAATTGTGAATACCAGGCCCAGCCTCTTTTAGAGGCCCAAGCCCTTTATAAGGTGGGCCACGCCCAAGAACACCCCTACTCGTTGCTTGTTATCCACACAATTCAATTTTATTAATTTTGTTATAATTGAAAGCCTATTGCATATATTTTGAAATAAGAACATGAACTGATCATTGTTATCAAGTTATTCCATTTTCGTAAGCAGCATTATTCAATAGACATTCAACAGCATACTTCTGCTTGAATTTATCATATACTAAGGACAATTCTAGTGATGAAAAAGATTTTATGTACTTTAATTAAAATGATTGATTTGTATCAATTCTTGAAGACCACAATTTCATATATGACCTAAAATTGCTTATTTGCAACCAGTGCATGTAATGTACCACCATACTAGGAGTAAACAGACTCATGTCATCTTTTATTGATTCTTTGAGAGGCCAGATAACCGGGATTCATTGAGTTGATATAGATCTGTTTTCCGCACTAATGCATTCAGGTAATGGTTATACTGAACTCTATACTAAACAGTCATCTCGGGATCCAAGTGCTAACTTTCCTGATGTCTAAAAACCGGAGTTTATATCCTATTTCAACAAAAATCTTAAAGTAGTTATTTGTCGATCTGAATTTGCAGAAGCTGCTTGTACGATGTGGGCTTGATGCTGATGAGAAAGATCAAATATGCCCACAGATTAAGTCTCTGCTCATCTTTTCTATAATCTTGTTAGAGAAACAGCTTTATAAAATTTTGCATCTTCTGAGGAAAATGTGAAAACATGTGAAAAGTGTGATACAGTATATAACCTCATTGTTATACTTGCGCTTGACTGAATTCCCTTCTACTCCCCCCACCGAATGGTTTGGATATTTGTGAAAGATCTTGATCCTTAAACTTTTTTTAACTGAGTTACTTCATTATGGTCATTTTATGATCTCTTTGCCTAATATGCACTTGAAGGGGGGAAACAGAGTACTGGTAACTGTTTCTCATTTCAACATGCCATGTATGTTGTTGCGGACTGCATCTGATGGTCTCAAACATAGAGCGTTTGGGATTTGTTTAGCTGACCTTCAGAATGATGAGGATCAGCACTACGGGAAGATTCGCCTTCGTGCGGAGGACATCAAGGAAAGAATGTCCTCACGAACTTCTGGGTATGTGCCCTCTGTGCCGGGCTGGTGCATCCTTTGAGCTTGTCTTTGAAGGTCCGGTTGCCTCTGTGCCGGGCTTTGCCTCCCTTGATTTGCCTGAGGGTCTGCTGTCCACCCCAGATGTTGCTCTCAGCCAAGCTGACCTCGAGGTGTTTGATGGTTCAGTTGATGAGGCGGACGCGGAGTTCGGCGACCTTGCCTTCAAGCTCGCCCGCCGGAGCAATCGTAGGAATCGTCGCAGGCCCTACCGCTATCGCGTGTTCTGAAGTCCCTGGTTTTAGTTGGTTGTATCACTCTGTTGACCTCCTTCGGCTTATTTCGCTTTATTGGCCCCTCGGCCCAACTGTTGTTCTCGGCACATTTCTTTTGTCTGGGTGCCGCCTCTCTCCCCCTATCCTTGTACTTCTCTCTCCCTTCACTTCTTTCCTTAATAAAAACGCTTGTCTGGTGATCGAGGTGGAATGTCCATCTCCTTCCGCAATGAAGGAATGACCGGTCTTCCTCGTCCCCCCCTTGCAAGTATTAACTTTGAGTAAAAAAAAAAACTTCTGGGTATGTGACTACATGTATGCAATTCTTTCGTTTTGTCCATACATCTCATCTCCTTTATCCATTTTATTGCAGGGAATGGATTTCACTACCGACAAGCTTCGATCTTTGGTTCGCAAATGGCAAACATTGATTGAAGCACATGTCGATGTGAAGAAAACAGACAATTATACGTTGCGGATGTTCTGTATTGGTTTCACAAGAAGACGACCTAATCAGGTCAAGCGCACTTGCTATTGTTGGGCATTCAGCCCACCGGTCGACGCGACCGCCGGGTTATTTCAGGTCGACCGGTTTTCCCAGAGAGCTAAAACACTATTGTCTGAGAATTTCCGGTCGACCGCCCCTGTAGCTCCGGTCGACCGCCAGTCCGGAGGCAGACTTTGTTGACCTTTGTTCCCATGTCCGAGATCAAGTTATTTCCTTGGTTTGTTTAATCCAAAAGTCATGGGACATGCCAGGAATGGTTGATCTAGATGCTGGGTTGTCTCTTCAGCACCCTAGAGATATATAACATCTCATTGGGGTCTAAACCCTAAGATCCAAGGTGAGATCTAGGAGATCATCAAGGGTGAAGGAAAGGTGTTACTGTAGCTCCGGGGAAGAAGGTGCTGCTAGAGGAGAAGGTGAAGAGCAGGGAAGATCTTCATCAGCTGAACAGGGTTCTCACTACAGGGAAGATCAAGTTTGCAGTGTGTTCTGCCGTGATCGAGTAGGAGAGTTCAGTTGTGTTTATATCCCAGTTGCTCTCTTGTAATTCCAACTCAAGTCTTGGTAAGAGACTTTGAGTTATTTGTACTTTCATTATTGTTCATAGTGAAGTTTTCTCCTGTGGCTTGCCCGTGATTTTTCCCCCTTCGCATTGGAGGGGTTTTCCACGTAAATCCTGTTGTTTCATGTGGTTGTGTTCCGATTAAATTTTTCGCTGCGTTCTACGCTTTCAAGATTTGTTAGTACACATAGCATTGGGATTTTTTCCCATCAACTAGTATCAGAGCTTGTTGTTATATCAGTTTTGATTATTTGTGTATGAACATGGAGGCCGGTAACTCATCCCGCATGATTAGTTTAAACGGAAACAACTGGATGATATGGAAACTAAGAATGGAGGATCGCTTGTATTGTAAGGATCTGTATGGTCCATTGAAAGGAGATAGTGGAAAGCCCGCAACAACGTCACCCGATGACTGAAAAATGTTAGATCAGAAAACTGTCGGGTTTATTCGACAATGGCTTGATGATAGTGTTTTTCATCATGTCTCCACTGAGAGTTCTACACACTCTCTATGGAAAAAGTTGGAGAGTCTTTATGAAAGAAAAATAGCTAGAAATAAGGCTTTCCTGATTATAAAACTTGTCAATTTGAAGTTTAAAGAGGGCACTTCTATTGCTGAGCATTTGAATGAAATGCAGAGTATCACTAACCAGTTATCCTCTATGAAGATGTCTCTTGATGATGAGTTGCAGGCATTGTTACTTCTCAGTTCGTTGTCAGAAAGTTGGGAGACACTGGTGGTCTCTCTCAGCAATTCTGCACCAGATGGAGTTGTCTCCATGAGTCAAGTAACAAGCAGTTTGTTGAATGAAGAGTTGAGAAGAAAGAATTCAGGAATTTCTCACAGTGATTCACAGGCACTCGTCTCAGAAAATAGGGGAAGGTCAAAGTCCAGAGGGAGAGGAAATTCACAGAAGAGCATAAGTAAGTCAAGGCCAAGAAATGACGTTACTTGCTACAACTGTGGAGAAAAATGGCATTTCAAGAATCAGTGCAGGCAACCGAAGAAGAACAAGAAAAAGGGAAAAGAAGTAGAGAATGCAGAGTCAAAAGATAATGTCACAGCTACAGCACAAAGTGATGATTATCAGATTTTGTCTACTTCTGATGATATTTTTTCTTGCGTATGCCAGGACCTCGAGTGGGTAATTGATACATGTGTTTCTTACCATGCTACACTACGGAGGGAGTTCTTTGCCACCTACAAGGCTGGAAATTTTGGTGTCATCAAGATGGACAACCATGGGACGGCAGACATCATTGGCATGGGCGACATTCATATAAAGACCAATCTTGGTTGCAAGATGATACTTAAGGATGTGAGGCATGTGGTTGATTTGAGGCTGAATTTAATTTCAGTTGGAAAGCTAGATGGTGAAGACTATGATAGCAGATTTCATAAGGGCAGATGGAAGCTTAGCAAGGGTTCTCTTGTTGTTGCTACCGGAAAGAAATGTCACACCTTATACAGGTTGCAGGTTCAAGCTTGTGGTGATCAGTTGAATGCTACTGAGAAAGATTCTAGTATGGAGTTGTGGCACAGGAGACTGGGACACATGAGCGAGAAAGGATTGCAGGTTCTTTCCAAGAAAAAAGTCTTACCAGACTTTAGAGGTACACATCTGAACTCATGTATTGATTGTTTGGCTGGAAAACAACATAGAGTTTCCTTTACTAGTCATGCATTGTCTAGAAAGATGCCTGCCTTGGATCGTGTCTATACAAATGTATGTGGCCCTTTAAAAATAAAAACTCCAATGTTCCAGGTATCAATGGTGCACTTTATTTTGTCACCTTTATAGATGATTTTTCAAGGAAAGTTTAGGCTTATGTTTTGAAGACTAAAGATCAAGTTATTGATGTTTTCAAGGAGTTTCATGGCATGGTTGAAAGGGAGACAGAGAGACAGCTGAAATGCATAAGGTCAGATAATGGTGGTGAGTATATAAGGTCGTTTAATGCTTATTGCAGGTCACAGGGCATTCAGCATGAGATGACAGTTTCTGGTACACCTCAGCACAATGCAATTGCAGAGAGGATGAACCGCACCATCATGGAAAAGATCAGATGTATGTTTTCACAAGCCAAGCTACCCAAAAGATTTTGGGATGAGGCATTGAGGACTGCAGTTGATGTTATCAACTTGTCACCCTGTACAGCTCTAGATGGTGATGTCGTTGAACACGTATGGTCAGGAAAAGATGTCTTCTACAAGCATTTGATAGTGTTTGGCTGCCGTGCATTTGCACATGTCCCAGACATTGAAAGGTCCAAATTGGATGGTAAGACAAAAGAATGTAATTTTCTTGGGTACTCACGTGATGAATTTGGTTACAGGCTTTGAGATCCAGTAAAGCAAAAAGTATTCAGAAGCAGAGATGTGATTTTCTTTGAAAATCAAACCTTTGAAGATTTCAAGAAAAAGGTACCAGCCAAGGCTTCTGAAGATGGCTTAGCAGATTGTGATCCAATTTCCCCTCCAGTATGTCAGGGTGATGGGGGAGATCAGCATGAAGATGATGCAGAGGCAGATGTTGACTTACCTGCAGAACATGTGCAGCAGGAAGTAGATGAGGAGCAACCTCCTATAGAACCTCAGCTGAGAAGATCTTCCAGATAACATCAACCTTCCAAAAGGTATCCTACAGATGAGTATGTAATGCTTACTGATGCAGGTGAACCGGAGTGTTACCAAGAAGCAATGCAAAGTGAGCAGAAGAATGAGTGGTTAGAAGCTATGCAGGAAGAGATGGATGCTCTACAGAAGAACCACACCTATGATTTGGTACAACTACCAAAGGGGAGAAAGGCATTGAAGAATAAATGAGTTTTCAGATTGAAGACTCAGGAGCATTATTTTCAACAAAAATACAAGGCCAGATTGGTTGTAAAAGGCTTTGGTCAAAAGCAAGGTATTGGCTTTGAAGAAATTTTTTCTCCTGTTGTAAAAATGTCTTCTATTCGTGTTGCTCTAGGTTTTGCTGCTATCCTGGATTTGGAGGTTGAGCAGTTGGATGTGAAGATAGCTTTCCTCCATGGTGACTTAGAAGAGGAAATGTATATGGAGTAACCAGAAGGATTCAAAGTCATAGGTAAAGAGAATCTTGTCTGCAGATTGAGAAAGAGCTTGTATGGACTGAAGCAAGCTCCAAGACAGTGGTACAAGAAGTTTGATTCATTTATGGCTGAAAATAAATACAAAAGAACGACTTCAAATCATTGTATATATATCAAATGGTTTGGTGAGAATTTCAGTATTCTCTTATTATATGTTGATGACATGCTTATCCTTGGGAAAGATATGTCTATGATTGACAATCTGAAGAAGGAACTTAACAAGTCCTTTGCAATGAAGGACATGGGGCCAGCAAATCAAATACTAGGCATGCAGATTTCTCGTGACAGAAAAGCCAAGAAAATATGGTTGTCACAAGAGAAATACATTGAGAAGGTATTGGACAAGTTTAGTATGCGTAATGCAAAGCCAGTTGGTTCTCCTTTTACAGGTCATTTTAAGTTGTGCTCAGAGCAGAGTCCAACAAATGAAGAGGAGAAGGAGAAAATGCAGAAAGTCCCTTATGCTTCAGCAGTCGGAAGTCTGATGTATGTAATGGTATGTACGAGGCCGGATATAGCATATACAGTGGGTGTTGCTAGTAGATTTATTGAAAATCCAGGAAAGGAGCATTGGGTAGCAGTGAAGTGGATCCTTAAATATCTCAGGGGTAGCTCCAAAATTTGTTTAAGTTTTGGAGATGGATCACATGTTCTCACAGGTTACACAGATGCAGATATGGCAAGAGATATTGATACAAGGAAGTCCACATCAGGTTTTGTTCTTACTTTTACAGGGGGAGCCGTTTCATGGCAATCCAGGTTGCAAAGGTGTATTGCGCTCTCCACCACAGAGGCGGAATATATTGCTGCTATAGAGGTTTACAAAGAGATGTTGTGGATGAAAGAATTCTTACATGAATTGGGGCTGAAACAAGAAAGCTATGTGGTGTACTGTGACAGTCAAAGTAGCATCCACCTATGCAAGAACCCAACTCTTCATTACCAAGTCAAAGCACATAGATGTCAGATACCACTGGATTAGAAATGTGTTTGAAGAGAAGCAACTGAAGCTCCAGAAAGTTCACACAGATGACAATGGGGCAGACATGTTGACGAAGACTTTGCCAAAAGAAAGGCAAGAGATTTGCCGACGATTGGTTGGCATGACTACACACTGAGAAGTCACGGGACAACCTCCCTTATGGGTTGAAGGGGGAGGTTGTTGGGCATTCAGCCCACCGATCGACCGGAACCGGTCGACCGCCGGGTTATTTCAGATCGACCGGTTTTCCCATGGAGCTAAAACACTATTGTCTGAGAATTTCCGGTCGACCGCCCCTGTAGGTCCGGTCGACCGCCAGCCCCGAGACAGACTTTGTTGACCTTTGTTCCCATGTCCGAGATCAAGTGATTTCCTTGATTTGTTTAATCCAAAAGTCATGGGACATGCCAGGAATGGTGGATCTAGATGTTGGGTTGTCTCTTGACCACCCTAGAGATATATAACATCTCATTGGGGTCCAAACCCTAAGATCCAATGTGAGATCTAGGAGGCTATGAAGGGTGAAGGAAAGGGGTTACTGTAGCTCCGGGGAAGAAGGTGCTGCTAGAGGAGAAGGTGAAGAGCAGGGAAGATCTTCATCAGCTAAACATGGTTCTCACTACAGGGAAGATCAGGTTTGCAGTGTGTTCTGCCGTGATCGAATAGAAGAGTTCAGTTGTGTTTATATCACAGTTGCTCTCTTGTAATTTCAACTCAAGTCTTGGCAAGAGACTTTGAGTTATTTGTACTTTCATTATTGTTCATAGTGAAGTTTTCTTCTGTGGCTTGTCCGTGGTTTTTCCCCTTTGCATTGGAGGGGTTTTCCACGTAAATCATGATGTTTCATGTGGTTGTGTTCCGATTGAATTTTCCGCTGCGTTCTACGATTTCAAGATTTGTTAGTACACATAGCAATGGGATTTTTTCCCGTCAGCTATGCGCAATCTAACCAGATCAGACAGGTATCTCCTGTAAATGCAATTTGTCACGTTTTGCAAAATTTCATTTGATATGTAAACCGAAGACCAATTTATCTCTTAATTTTAGATCCGTCGGAGATTATGGTGAGCCAAGCAACAACCTGTGATCTGGAGGAACTGGTACAGAAGTTCATCCCTGAAGTTATTGGGAAAGAGATTGAGAAGGCAACCTCCAGCACATACCCACTTCAGAATGTTTTTATCCGCAAAAGTTGAGATCTTGAAGGCGCCCAAATTTGATCTGGGGAAGCTCAACCTCTGCCCATGTGTCGTGTCATTGTCAGTTGATAGGTTGAAGCCACATACTGAAGAATCGCAACTGCAATGAACAGCATGTTTATAGCATTTTCTTCTGGGCTTGTGCCCTTCCTGCTAAAATTATTTTGACTTGTGCAGGTTGATGGTGATTACTCCGAGGATCTGGGTACGAAAATGGAGAGACCAGCTGAAGATGTTCCAGCGGAAGAGACGGGTCGTAGCAGCGTAGAAAGGAGTTTTTGTGGCCTTTGGCCCAGAAATGCGACATGTTTTTGTAAATTAGAAGCGTGACGTGGCTTTGTTACTTGCAATTTTGTCATTTGTTTGTATCATGAATTAATCTTTCACTTTAGTTTTCCATCTTTCATGTTTCTTAAGTAACGTGGCCATAACATTTGATGCATGAGCAAAGTGTTGTGATTTTCGGTAGGTTTTTTCATTTTGTTTGTTAATAAATGATCTAACAAAACCTGAGCATCACCCACATGGCGTCACTCTCTGCTAGTCTTCTGGTCAATTCCCCATGTAGAGACAAATGCGAGGGAAACTGCGTTCTACCTAACGTTCATGGTCCGCAAGGAGGCCCTGTAAGCATGACAGGCAAAAATGATAACCATCAGCTCAAATGTCTTGAACTGTGGACTCAGTGAGGAAGAATCACCTGTGTGTGTGTCTTCGTTCTGCATCTCTTCTTCTCGCAGTATGATCTGGTCTGGTCTCAATCAAAGTTCGTTGACTCGTTGATTTGTATTGGATCGAGATCCTCTTAATCCGATACGATATGCCCGAGTCACATTCGAGTCGTATCTACCTCGATCTGACTCGGCCCTCTCTCTCCCCCTCTCTCTCTCCTCTATCTCTCTCTCACTGTGACTCAGCCCGACTCGGTCGATCCTGAGGATGATCCGCAATATACCGAGTTTACCCTGATATGATATGGTACGCCCTAGTCAACCCGAGTCGAGCCGAGTCAACAAACCATAGTCTCAATGACTACCTTCGAGTCAAAGTACCGTGTGGTATTTTCAAAATTCCTCTTACTCTCTGTATGAAAGTATAAAAGAGGGTTATTTCTATTGTATATGTTTTGTTTTAAGAAAAGGATGACGTGAATTCAACGCTATTTCACTTTTCAAATTTTATTAAAAGAGAGAGAAAAAACCCCTCGTTTCACACGCACGCAACTATCATTTTGATTTTATTCATTATTGAACGTTCATTTCATTCACAAGTTCAAAGTTGTCCGAAGCTTTCACCTCTATGCCAGACTAGACATTAAAACAAGAATTGGTTTATTTAATAAAGAGATTTGCCTATATCTTATGCAATAATAAACTTTAATCTGATGATCTAATTTAACTGCAGTAAAAGAGAGAGAGAGAAGAAAATTTTACGTTCTTTCACCATGCCCCCTTCTTCCTCTTGACGAGAGATCCCGACGACCAGGCCGTGCAGAAAAAGGCTGCAGCTTCCCGGCGAGTTCATGCAGAAGCAAAGGTCGCTTGTGTCGCTAGAGTTGGGAAGTCCTGGCGGGTTGCGAAGAAGTACTCTTGATTTGACTTCACCCTGCAACGGCACTGACGCCTGACGGGCTCTACGAGAAGTCTGGATTGCCCCTGGCGTGGGAAAACGAGCAAGAATTTTCCTCTTATTATAACTGCATGTAATAAGAGTCCCACCCACCAGTAGGTTGTAAGTCGGGAACAGAAGGCGACCTGACGATTAATTTAGGGTGCGTTTGAAAAAGACGTAGGGGGAGAGATTTTGAATTCTCTAATTATTAAAAAAAATTTACGGTGCGTTTGAAAAAGACGTACGTAGGGGGAGAGATTTTGAATTCTCTAATTATTAAAAAAAATTTACGGTGCGTTTGAAAAAGACGTAGGGGGAGAGATTTTGAATTCTCTAATTATTAAAAAAATTTAAATTTTTTTAAATATCTTAATGTCTCGTCAATTTTTATTTATGATAAATTTTGGGATTTAAAGAGAGATAGAGAGAATAGGAAGAGAATTAAAAAATCTTTAGAAATTATCTAAGAAGGTGATTCTTCTTTCTCTAAAAGATTTTTTCTCTACACCCTTTTCAAACGCGTCTTTAAAATATTAATTTTTTGATCTACTAATAAGCATAGTTTTTAAGCTTAGGAATTTCATAGATGGAAATCATGGAATACGGCATACCTAAACTGTTATGTATATATAAGATAAGACAGTGAAAATTGGGTTTGTTGACTAGTTGAGATGGACTAGCTCGGCACTTGTCGGCTCGTCTCATATCGACTCAAGTCGACTCGATCGGGTCTGAGTCATTTAATTGAGATTTTCAAATAACTCGGATTGAGTCGCACTGATCACGACCGACCATAATTGCATACATATCATATGCATATAATATATAAATGACTCGCCGGGGCTATCGCCCTCAAAAGCTGATGTTGTGTTTTAAATAAATAAATGAACAGTCAGATCATTGGAGGTGGGTGGGAATAGAGGTTGAGGGTTGGTGGCGGTAGATGTGTTCCTGGTACATGAACAGGCAGAGTGTACGGACATGCCCATTTGTCTTCTTTTCACACGCACACAGCGCGCTAAATTCACAGTAGTGATCCAAGAACAGCAAAGGAAGTGTTTAAGTTTTGCTTTTAATTGCCGAGCCCTAAACGTACTAGACTGTCTGGTTTGTCAAACTTGTTGGTTGTACAAGAGCCACAGGAACCATATCAAATGGTACCCAAGGCAAAGAAAGTACCTATTATTGAGTTCATGGGAGTGCAACGATTCTAATAAGTGGGCCTGCATCTCAATCTTTCCATTGACCTAATTGAACATATATAATAAATAGATAAATAGATAAAAGCCAGATGATATGGGTCCCAAGAGATGAGATGTAACAAGTATTATTCATACTTGGGCATCCAAGGGCAATGGATGAGTCTGGTAACTATTACACTCGGGTTTGTCAACTTATTCTTGTAAGAGGAGTCACTTGAGCGTGGGAGAGTATTCTTGAACATTATCATCGAATGTTATCTGAGGAGGGTAAAATTTGTTAGATCTAGTACGGCCCACCAGCGTTAGGTCTACGGTTGTTCGGCATAGTCAGGTCCGAAACAGGTCGCCCGACGATTTGTAACTTAAGTCGGGCAGCCCGGCTAAGGCGCACGAAGGATCCATCAGCCCACAGGAAGATCGTCGCGAGCATCTCGAGTGTCGAAAAACTCTCCAACAATCGATCGTTTCTCCGTCATTATAAACTCTTCCCCGGCAGAGACGAGGTCACACTTATAGTGTCGAGATTCTCGTCCCGAGACCTTTCTTCCTGAATAAACAAGTGCACAACGGAAAACTCTTCCCACGATCAAGGAGACGTTACTCCACGACTTACATATTTCTCCATTGAGGAACGGACCCTCTCTATCGGGATAACCTTTATAAATAGGACTCCAATCATGCGCCCAAGAAGACACACAGGTACAGAGACAGACAGGTAGAACAGAAGCGCACAGAGAGAGATCAGATCTATCGTTCTGAGCACTCCTAAGGCTCTCCGAACACACCCCGAGTTCCGCGGGCACTCTCCGAGCACTCGTCATATGCGAGGAGCACTTCAGAGGTCTCAGTTCTTATGTCTAGACTTGTCCACTCTGCTCTCACATTCTCTCTCTCTCTCTCTCTCTCTCTCTCTCTCTCTCTCTCTCTCTCTTATTAGTTTCTTCCCAGATTGATCCTTACTTACGCATCGGAGGATTGTCTCTTGGTGTAATATCTATGACTCCTTCTAACGTCGTCTTTTTAATATTTACAGATTTTTACGGATGATTGGATTATCTTTTCTAATAAAAAAATCTTAAAAGTGCGACCAAGTTTAGATATTATTTTTCAATCTCTACGCTATCCAAACGCAGAGTGATAGTTTCATGAAATATTTAGATTTCCAAGGGGCAAAATGGCTGTGTCGGAACACCCGAGTAATTACTATTTTACCGGACAAATTATGAGAAACCTAATCAGCATATGAAACATCACTCCCTTCAACGTACGTTATCAGTACATGTTAATTAATTTGCCATCATCGTCGACATGGATCATGGTGCGTGGGGAAGGGAGACACACAGGGCATGTTAATGAGGTCCAAGCTGAAGTGCCCTTGCCTCCACTAATGGAAAGAAAGGGGCTCTGAAACATCCATGAAACTGTGACCAGAAGATCTCATTTTCTTCCATTGCTACGAGGCTGATGGGATGGGGATAGTATTCTCTGATGCATACATGCATGGACCTAATAAGTAATTATAGAACTGTATGGGACATTTGGACAAAATACGGCATTTGAATATATACACTGGCTGATATTTAATTTTTAAATTCCGCACGTGATAAGTGCTTCTTCAATAATTATTCAAATTGCTTAACTCAAGATAATTCTCTATAGTTTAATCGATATCTCATCCATCTTATCATTATATTTAAGATGAGTTCTATTGACGGGATATATATGTCTATATCTGTATACATCTTATCTCTCATTGTCTCATTGTTATAATGATGTCAATATTGACATGTGTGTATTTAGGGCCGACTCATTTATTTCAGATCATTGGAGTAAAATTTTTTGAAAAAAAAAATAATGCACCTCACCTCATAGATTTTTGAAAGAAAAAATCTCACGCCTCTCACCCTCCAGCCCTCACTTTAGTCTGCAATAAATGTTGGTGGCATTAAAATGTTGGTGAGAGTTTAAAGTGAGATAAATGATCCGTGGGAGTTTATAAATAGACATTAACACGATGGTTAAATGATAGATGGGTATTAAATGGGTATTTAAATAGTAGATGGGTTTCGAAATCTACACAAAAATTCTATGGGAGTAACTTTTATAAATGTTTTGTCTCCTCTGTCCATGTGTATTTCTCTTTATTTTTCAAAAATACATCTAACACATGAGCTCCTAATTCATTTAATTAGAATCACGAGATTTTAATGATTAGAATCTCACGATCTCTCACATTAATACGAAACAAATGTTCCTTTAAGTGTCTGACTAGATACTATGGTAGTCGAGACCAATGGGAGAAAATTGTGACGTAAAGTTGTAAATCCATGTTGACGTCAAAAAATATTTATAATATAATTTTTAAAAAAATTAATTAAACTCATTTGGTGATATTACTTGATTTTTTTTCTCTCGCATGGTACGGTACAATATTATACCGCTCCGCACCGTAAGGTGTCAAAATGAAAAAAAGAGCCTTTATATATATAGTATATGTAAAATAATATAAGAAAATTCTTAACTTAATTAGTTAGGTAATTTGTGTGATCTTAGATATCATACAATTGGTGTATTTCGAACCAAAGCCACTCTCAAATCGACAAAGTCACTTAACTAACTTATCTATAATATATTTTATATTTAAAATAAAATATCAAATATATAAAACGTATTGATTATATATCACAGATCGATCGTATCAGAATATGACTGATACGGTCCGATGGAGATGATTCATCTCAAATCAGGCCTATTTATAAAACCCTGTTTAGCTTTAGATGTTGCCGGTCGCAGTATCACCAAATCTTTTTTTTACAAAAATGTCCAGTAACACCTCAACTTTAGTATCGTCATGAGATGGCGAAATATTGTATGTTGAATACACAAGTCTTAAAATATGTCGATGTTATGTTAACACTTTCACTCGTATTTAACACTTTAATGTTAAGTGGTTATAACATTTTAACACTATGAGTTTTCGTTAAAAAAAAATGAAATCGAAGGCAAAGGGGGCACGATGGGGGGTTACACCGAAATTTTTGAGACGGAGGGAGAAAAAATAAGAGCAAGAAACTACTAGAGGCACCGGAGAGGGGGGCGAAGAAGTCAAAAGAAGGAAAAGGACGAGCGGTTCCCCGCGCTTAAAAGTGGGCATTGACGAGCATGCCAACCCCACTCTTGCAGGTGATGCCCAACCCAGCGTCGCGTGAATATCTGCATATGAAGATATAAAAAAATATGTAGAATTTTAGAATTATATATATAATTATCTCAAAAACTATAATATTCAAATACAAGAGCTCTTATAACATTATGCAATATTTTTCCCAGGACTTTGCTGGTCTCGTACATTTCCACTGTTTCGATTTTTGGGGACACCTTTTTCGTTAAATTATCTTTTTGTGATAACTTTAATCTGAAAATATCATCCGTACACAAATGAAGTAGTTTAGACTTTAGGGCCGTCTTTGACAACGGCTTGGTCCCTCGGTTAACCGACACCGGCTAACCGAGGGGCCCCACCTTCGCTCGCCCTCCCTCTCACACAATCGGTTAACTGAGGGTCGATTATCTCAATCGACCTTTCGGGGTCGATTAGCCGTCCCCCTTACCCGGATGTCAAAGGTGCAAGGTTTGTGAAAGATGATACCTCTTATTAAACATGTAAAAATCTAAATTCCTTCTTTTTTTGAGAGAGAAAGAGATTCAAGTTCTTCTTGAAACTAATTTAAAATATAGACGGCGGAGCGGAGTCATTTGACCAAGAGATGGACGTTTTCAGAGGTCCAACCCTCCTCCAGACCAAAAGGCTCCAGTAAGGATGCTCCGTCTTCAATGTTTGGCGTCCCGTGCTCCCATGAATCAGGGGCATAGGCATCCAGGGGAAACCACCAGCGCCTAGGGGCTAGCGGTGATGATAAAAGCGTCAGCTCTTACCACCACCCACGACCAGCGTCTCTGGGCTTGGGCGGATTGTGCGTTTGAATTCAAATCATTGGTGCCCGGAAGAGGCCAACACCATGCGTCCACCTAGCTGGTTGTCCCCTCTGTTGGGCTCTCTCATCCCCTCACAGATCTCGGCAGCAGCATGCACGGGGTGCTGCCACTGTTGCAAGCCGCGGTAATAATAAGTCATAAACCGCTCATTACAGACAGAGACAACAGATGAGAGGAGCAGATTGTGGTAGGAGATCCAGCAAGCAGGTTTCTTTCTTCCCATCCTTCTTGAGGTCACACAGAGGGAGTTGGATAGCTGCAAAGGCGGTCCTTTTCTGTGCCTCTTGTGTGCTCCGTCGAGTTTTGGCTTCTGGGTTTACGTTTGGCTGCTGTCTTCTGTCCTCAGCCGCGCTTTAGCCTGCGATTCTTCCCCCTTTTCGTTTATTCCCAGGCGGGTCTCTCGGTAAAGGTGGAAGCTTTTGGCGATTTTGCAACCGGGTTTTGTATTTGGTCAGTGTGCTTTACCCGGCGGTTTGATTCGCATGCGTGTAGGGAATCGGTGCTTTTGGATTCCTCCGGTATCAGATATCACGGGCACAGTGTGAAGCATTTAGAGTGTCGTCTTCCCACAGAGAGAAAGAGAGAGAGAGAGAGAGAGAGAGGAACCGGCGGTGCGTGTGTTTTCCACTCCTTTGCAGACATCTTAAATGGCTATTGGGACTTCAGGGATAGGTTGAGTACATGGGTCTGATTGCCGTAAAGAAAGAGAGGAATGCCTAGTCTACCTTCTTGCCGGACGATCTGTTTAACTGGTGCTCATTTTTTATTTTTTTTCCCGTTCTTTTCTGGTTGGTGTTTGCACTTGCTTCAGCTGGCTGCCTAGAAACTGTTCCTGCGAGAAGTTTGGGAACCATGATACTTGATGTGCAGGTGGTCAGATGTCTCTGGTCATTTGATTTCTTCCTGAAACTGTTCTTGTTAAGTTCTTTTGGGATCCCCCGAATAATTTTGCCTCTTAATGTTGCTTTTTGGAGATTTTTTGTCTGAACATGCTCTGCTGATTAAGGAGTATGACTTTTACCCTCCTTCCCTTGTTCTTCAGGCATTTTACGGATTCAGCAACCACTGAGGAAACGGTTGATTTGAATGCACTGCAAACCGTTCTTCTATTCTCTCCCTGATTCCTGTTTTAGCCTATGTCAGCCAGTATGTTGTGTGCTTGCTCCGGAGAGCAATTCAGATTAGATGAGGTACCCCAGTCACCAGAATCTCTGGCCACCAGGGACTTCTCTGTCAGTGGCCTTTCGTCGAGGACCGGAGAATGGGAGTCACGGTTTGACGACAGCCAAGTGGACGACGTGGAGTCCACCTTGAAGGAGACTTTGTCCTTGAATTATGAGGTTATTCTCCTTTAGTTCTTTCCTATTTTTCTTAAATCATCAATTTTGACGCTTGCAGCTTCTGATGCAATGGTTTTTTGGTGTGGGTATAAGTTGACTGGATTTGATCTTGTCTGATAGGAAGCCCGGGCATTGTTAGGCCGGCTGGAGTATCAAAGAGGTAACTTGGATGCAGCTTTGCAAGTGTTCCAAGGCATCAATATCTGTGGTCTAAAGCCAAGGATGATTAGGGCAATTGTTGAAAGGTCTCATCAGAGGAAAATTCGCGGCAAGGGAGGTACTCTGCAGCCCAGTGTAATGTCGATGCATTCGGTTAGCCTGCTCCTAGAAGCTATTTTACTGAAATCAAGGTCCTTGGATGGGCTTGGGCAGGTTAAAGGTAATGCATACAATACCAAAGTAGAAGTCTCCTCTATGTCTCATTGCTATCCTTTATCTCTTGTTTCATATCAAGACTTTGACGAATTCAGTTTCACCTTTTCTCCCCATGTTTCTGACTACATAACTATCGGATATTAGAATGCATTAGATGTGTGGTCATTGTAGATCCACAGTGTCAATTATAACTTCTTTATTTTAGACGAAGTTTTTAGGGAATCATCTACCTCTGTGGAACAGATCCCATGTCCTATCGAACATGCAAAATTTCTTACGTCAGATCCATGGATCTGGATTTGACCAAGGTCAATCAGGGTACCTCTGTGCACCTTTCTCCAGCATTGACAAGCTTGTTTTTCATTTTAATCTTCTGTTGGAAGTCTTTTTGTAGGTAAATGCATTGTCTATGGGAGTCGTGTTTCAGAAATGAAGATTGTAAGTGGGCAGGCCGAACTTTCTTTGGTCACTCTGAGATTTCATACCATGTAGGGAATGGTGTCTTTAGGGTGGATTTAGGCTGGGATGACATTAAAGTGTCTGATTTTGGAAATGTCCTTTGTGAAATTTATAGTTGTCACTTGTCAATTCCAATTGCAGCAGCTTGTTTGCGAAACGTTGAATATCAGTGTGTCTCGGAATCTTCTGTATATTTGCACATCCTTAAGGCACTTGCATCAAGAGAATGATGTTCTCTATTATTTACTGAGGTTTCATCTGGACCTTTAGGCTATTGTTCAGATTACTTTCATCTTGAGCCAGAAAAATGATATTGACATATCTGGAGCTTACATGACTTGTACTGTAGTCCTCTTGTGTTAAGCTAAATTTATCAGTTACCTCATCATTCATTTTTTATTTTGTAATTTGTAGATGCTGCAATGGAATGTAAATATATTCTGGACATTGTTGAAGCTGCATGTCCCAATGGAATGCTTGACAGCATTGAAGATGGCTGCAAATTGCAGGAAATATTTCACCAGGCATTAACATTACTGCCTAATTTGTGGCAAAAAGCTGGTTTTCTTGACGAGGCCATTTATGCATATCGGAGGGCACTCATTAGGCCTTGGAATTTACCTTCAGAAAAATTGGCTAGTTTCCAGAAGGATTTGGCTGCTCTTCTCTTGTATGGTGGTGTAGATGCCAACTTGCCCCACACGTTGCAGCAGGCATGGTGCTCCAGTCCCCCAATGAACAATGTGGAGGAAGCAGTTCTATTACTGTTTATTCTCATGAGAAAGGTGGCATTCCAGGAAATAGATTGGGATCCTGAGATTATGGATCATCTTGCATTTGCTCTTTCTATATGTGGGCAGTTTGAAATCTTGGCTAATCACGTAGAACAGCTTTTGCCAGGCATCTACAACAGAAGAGAAAGATGGTATCTTCTTGCACTTTGTTATAGTGCTGCTGGTCAAGGCATTGTTGCACTAGACTTTTTGAGGAAGGCTGTCGGATATTCAGAAAGGAAATCCAACCTCCATCTTCCATCACTTCTATTGGGTGCAAAGTTGTGCAGTGAAAGCAAAAAGCATGCTGTTGAAGGTGTAGGCTTCTCTCAGAGGGCAATCAAGTGTGCCGATCATCAAGCAAAGCATTTTGTAGGTTTAGCCTATCAATTGCTAGGTTTTTGTTGTGGTCTCTGTGCTAGATCTTGTGTCTTTGACTCGGAAAGACTGAATTTAAACAAACAAGCACTAAATGCACTTCAACAGGCTGCCATGGATCAGAAAGATGATGCTGAAACAATTTTAAGACTTGGGATGGAAACTGCCATGCAAGGGAACCTGAGTGCAGCTTTAGTTAATGCTACAAAATACTTAGGCATGGTGGGTGGAAGCTCAGTGAGAGGTTGGAAACTGTTAGCCCTTGTAGTATCGGCTGAGCAAAACTTCAGAGATGCTGAAGCTATAATCAACCTAGCCATAGATGAGGCTGGAACATTGGATCAGTTGGGATTTCTAAGGTTGAAGGGCATTCTTCAGAATCTTCAGGGAGAAACAGTGCATGCGATAGAGACCTACAGAATATTGCTTGCTGTGGTTCAGACACAGAGGGAACATCTTGTTAAGTATTCAGATATAAAGGTAAATCCAATTTCAAAGAGAAAATAATAATTTGAAGTTAGATTAAATCCTATAACACCATTGACCTACATAATAAATACATCTTCCTATGTGTCTTCAATTATTTTTGTTCTTTTTGTGATTTCTATTTTTATTGTTTTGACAGGAGACAGTGGACAAAAGTATAGAACTGGATGCATGGCTTGATTTGGCAAGCATATATAAAAAACTTGAATCCTGGCCTGACTCAGAGATTTGTCTGGATAGAGCAAAATCAATTGCTTACTTTTCTCCTAAATGTTGGCATATGAAAGGTTGTGCCATATTTCTTTTAGAAAATGTCAAATATTCCTGTTTCTTCCCGGGCATGAAGAATTTAAATCTAAAACAATTTAGAAAATGCTTCAGTTTTCCTTTTCACTCCAAAATAGTGGGATTACTTGTACAAGATTTCTTAAGCATATTTTTGAGACTTCTGATATAGAGTTTGCTACTGTACCTAGAACATGTTGGATATGTGGAGAATCTTGCAAGTGATGTTGTTGAAGTCTGACATTTTGTTTCTGTTTTCTTCTTATATACCCTTTTTCAGCAAATGTACCGGCATCTCATTTCTTGGCTGGGTGTCAAGTCAATCAGTGGTCCCTATTAATTGTTTGAATTCAGATTGTTTTTTCTTTGTGGTACGGATCGCCAGCATTTAAATCTAAAACAATTTAGAAAATGCTTCAGTTTTCCTTTTCACTCCAAAATAGTGGGATTACTTGTACAAGATTTCTTAAGCATATTTTTGAGACTTCTGATATAGTGTTTGCTATTGTGCCTAGGACATGTTGGATATGTGGAGAATCTTGCAAGTGAAGTTGTCGAAGTCTGACATTTTGTTTCTGCTTTCTTCTTGTATACCCTTTTTCAGCAAATGTACTGGCATCTCATTTCTTACGTGGGTGTTAACTGTTAAGTCAATCAGTGGTCCCTATTAATTGTTTGAATTCAGATTCTTTTTTCTTTGTGGTACGGATCGCCATTCTGTTCTCAGTTGAGATAGCGTTGGCTATCCTACTCTTTATTGTCTGAAACTACCTTGGTAGTCATATTTCTTGATACTGTCTTTGCAATGTGCCGCTCTAGTATAGGCAAGTACATTTTTAAATTTCAAGATTTCGCCACTCTGAATGGGCATCTTGCAATACGTTGTAGCGGATAGTCATGGTTAAACTAAAGTGCACGGTGACTTCCTGATGAAAACTGTTCCTTATGCCGAGCACTTGCAGCTGCTTGGCTTTCAGTAGAACCTCTCTTTTTTTACATAAACAATGTTGTTTCTCACACATTTTCATGGCATCTGCAGGTAAGCTGTTGGAAGCTCAGGCACAACACCGAGAGGCTATCTTGGCCTTTGCTGCCTCTTTATCAATTGATTCTGATTATGTTCCCAGCATGGTTTCAGCAGCAGCAGCACTGTGTAAGCTCGGTGGGAGAGCATTGCCAATTGCAAGGAGCTTCTTAATGAACGCCCTGCGGTTGGAACCCATGAATCACGAGGCATGGTTGAACCTCGGGCATGTATCCAAAATGGAAGGGTTCTTACAGCAAGCTGCCGATTGTTTCCAAGCAGCATATGAACTCAAGCAGTCATCTCCTGTACAGGATATTGTGTGATATTATGCTGTCTCTGAAGGAGACAAGAGAAGTAGGTTAATGGCATGCTGCAATCTTTAGGGTCAATCCAGATGACTGGGTTTTGTTGCAGCTAAACTGCACTCTCTTCTGGTAAAGGTTATTGTTTCTTTTTCTCCCTTCAAAATTGAAGTGTACATAATCTGATTACAGGAATAGTTTGTATCTTGCCCCCTGTATGCTCCACTGTAATCATAGAGAAATGTCACCAGTATCCACGTGCTTTTGCCTCGTGAGTGGGGGGCGTACGTACTTGACGATGTTTCCTCGCAGGAAACAGCGTTGCATGTAGAGACTTTAGGGCCGATTTGTTAAAATGAGTAGGGTGAGAGTTAAAGCAGTGAATGTCTCAACGGGGGTGACCCAGTTGGTGACTTTGCCTTTACTCTGATCGGAGAGGGGTGTGCGTATAGGTGACTCTTAGCTCTTTCAGAGAGACTCTAAAAAACGTCGAGACTTATTGCAAGAACAAACAAAAAGGAAACAGTGTTACATGTAGAGACTTATGTCCGGCATTTGCCAAATCACGTTTCAAGAGAAGCACTTTGTGCCGAATCACCTATGAAAATTCATTTGACATAAGATAAAATATTTAATATTTAAAATAATATATGTAACGTATCAATTACGTATCACATGTTGACCGTACCAATCTATGACTAATGCGATCCATGCGTGCGACACATCGTGCATCAGATCGGTACGTAAAACTTGGTTTCGCCCTCCTTTGGTATTGGTCGTTACCCACTTTGTCATTGGTGTTCTTTGACATTAATCAAATGTAGTAATCTCTGTATCCACTACGCGAACAACATTATGAATGATCAAATACTTGCACACTACGTTCAACGGGACCCTTTCGAACGCCAACCCCGACCCACAATAAAACACACGCATCGATCGTTGAAATGATGAGCTTCATCGGTTGTGGAGACCTTCATGTTTGGTACGGGGTTAAACTGGGTCCCGATTCAACCCCATTCTTCATTAAGTACGGCAAAAATTGACGGGGATAAGTTAGGTTAAGTGTAATAAAGATAACCCAAAAAATAAGGTTAACACGGGAATAACTCATCTCAACAAAAAGTTGATACGAGTTATCTCCACCTCTATCCCCATTTGCCGTCGACTGTTCTCCCACATTCCCCCTTGTTTTTGTTTCTTCCTTTGCCCTTGTTTTCACCTTCTTGTGAACGAAATCCTTTCCTCCTCTCACCCTGATTATCTTCTCTTTTTCGATGGCCAACCTCGCAACTCGTGCCGACGAACTTTTCCTCTTTTCCTCCTTTTAGATCACCCTATTACAACCGACGATCTTGACTCTTCTTCTCTGTCCATCAAAACCCTTTTCTCATCTCGTCAATCACGGCTCTTTTTCCTTCGTTCTCATTCTTATCTCTATTTTTCACTAAACGAATAATAAGAATACTAACATAATTATCCTCTCCCGTATCAAACGCATACGAAAATAAGATAGAAATAAATTAACTCAGAATGACTTATCCATATTCTCATCATAATTTATTCTGACGCCAAATATCAAAAACTCAACCTTCCTATCGTGGGATGAAAGAAACGCCGTGCGCATCGAGTTATCAGCTCGTCAACGCACGTCTTATCTTATTGACTCAACCAAATAATGGTGCAAGAAAATCTATACGGGCCATAGTAATTCTTTGATTTCATAATGTCAACATTTTCAATAATTATTGCATTTCAAAATACGGTAAAAAAAAGTGCCCACAAATAAGGGACGCTCAACAAAAGATCTCGATGAGGTCTTCTTCCTTTCATACTCACGTCGGCACTTCATTACACACAATAATCCTTCAAACTGCCTCAGCAACCGCGACATAACGACATTCTGGACGGGCACCAACTTGGCTGCAACCTGTGAATCAGGCTATGTACCTGGAGACGCTCAATAACTGGCAGGTGGATTCACCTGTTCGAGGAGTAAGAAAAACAACGCTTAAACATTTCCCCGAATGGATGTCTTGCAAAGACGGATCAAGAAGGATGACAATGATGATGGTCAGCCCCCCTTTATCCATGATTTTAAGGGGGGGGGGGGGGGTTCCAGGGCAGCTTCTTTATCCATCATTCCAAAGGCCATGTTCCCAGGTGACCCAAGGATATAGCTGGAACAAATCTTAATTCTTCTTCTTAATCTCATTTGGATTTACTAAACGAATTTAGTAGTTTATTAATCATTTTAGCAAAACTGACTCATGAATCTGAACGCAAGAAGGTGATACACAGACAAGCTGAGTGCAAATAAGATCATGTCAAATCCACTTGGGGAAGTTAGTTTTTTTTACATCGAGAGTAATCATGACGCAGATTTATGACCTGAGCAGATTATTTGAAAAGGGAAAGGAAATCTATGCTTGACCAAAAAAAATAATTTGAACTTCGGGAAATCTTTGTGCAATGAATATCTTCTTTATTTTGAAGAACGGTGATGTCAACCCCAAAACACGAGCTACAAGGAAAAGAACATGTTATGTGAGCATGACAAATGACCCACCAAAAATCATACTGCCTCCAGTTTTTGACGATCAATGAAGAGCAAACCGATATCATCTTCGGCTCTTCCTCGGCCTGATTCTCTTCACTGCCATGAAAGTTACAGCAGCTGAGAGCGAATACCTGAAAGAAATGAGGGCAACATCAGCACAAACTTATCAGAAGACAATGTGGAAGTACGGACATTGAATTTTGGTGTCTGAGTATCATAGATTTATATGCTAAAATGAGAAATTTTGATCAATCATGTAAGCAATTTTTCGACGTCCAATGAAGAGTAAATTAAGATTATATGTGAAAGTGCGGACATTGAACCAAAATAATGTGATCACTTGTTGCTGTTTGACTTTTGGGCCCTGAACAGTCCCCAGCCATGCTCAAATGCAGAACTATAAAAGGCTCCGAATCAAAATCTGACCGTTGGATTGACTTTAGGTCAAGATTTGTTCCGGATCGAAATTTGACTATTAGAATTGAATTAGGGTCAAGATTCGACTGTTGGATTGGCTCTTGATCGAAATCCGAGTATTGGATTTGACTTAAAAGTCAAGATCAAACAGTTGAATTTGCTCCAGATCAAAATCTGACTGTTGGATTCGAATTTTATTTTGATCGGATCATCGGAGGTTTACAATCCTCAACACCCATTGGATCATGATTAATCCATTAAACTGGATTGACGCCCATGAAGGACATTTTTGCACGAGGCAGGGGTATATTTACAATGACTGAAGTCTTTTTGCAAAGATAAAGGTATTCTGCCATTTCTGTGCACATATGGTATTTTTACAGAAACAGGGGCATTTCTGTAATTAACGGAACATTCCTGCAATTTCTGCCATCAGCAGGGTTTCTCTGCAAATTATAGGGGTTTTCTGTAATTTCTGAGGTATCCAGGTTTTTCTGCAATTACAGGATATTTCTGTAAATTACAAGGTATTTCTGTAATTTTTGGATACTTCTGAAAATTACAGGGTATTTCTGTAAATTACAGGAAATTTATGAAAATATAGGGTGTTTCTGTAAATAACATGATATTTCTGCAATTTCTGGATATTTCTGAAAATTACAAGATATTTCTGTAAGTTCAGGGATATATTTACAATAACTATGGTCATATTTGCAACAATAGGGACATGTTTAAAATATACCCTTGTTTGGGCTTTAAATAAAAGAAAGAGTTTTTTGCATGGAAACCATTGTTAGAAGTGAATTTGCAAAAAAATCATTCCTAAAAATGTATTAGCAGGTATATCACTGTGTAATCTGAATTGTGCAAAAATACCATATTTATTTGCATGCATATCACTTCTTTTTATCAACAACTTGTAAGAAAACCACGCTTAAATGTCATTTATGTACTATTTGAATTAACTCAGTGATATACCTGCTAATACATTTTTAGAAATTATTTTTTTACAAATTCACTTTTAACAATAGTTTTCATGCAAAAAACCCTAAAAGAAATTACAAGTCCTGAGTTCCTTCACTTGAACTCACGATCCTTCTTGATCCTTGATATGCTTGATGCTTGCTTCGAGCCTTCACCCAATGGGTTGTATTTATAGGGAATGGGCCTAGTTACCTCCTCCGGTTAAGCCAACCCCAAATTAATGGGCCAGACCCAACACCTCCTCCGGAAGAAAGAACGAAAAAAAGAGAGAGACCCCCTCTCTCACCTCCTCCGAATAGGAAGAGAGGGGATGGGCTCCTCACTCCTCTCACCTCCTCCAGTTAAGAGAAGAGGGAGAGGGGGAGTGGTGGGCCCCGCAACCCCCCCCCCCCCCCCACCTCCTCCGATTAAGAGAGGAGAGGGGGGGTGCGGTGGGCCCCGCACCCTTCTCATCCTGTCCGGCTAAGAGAGGAGGGTGAGCGGTGGCTCCCGCACCCTCCTCACCTCCTATGATTAAGAGAGGAGGGAGGGGGGACTTGGAGTGGTCCTTGCACCCCTCTCACCTCCTCCGGTTAAGAGAGGAGGGGGAGGTGTGTGGTGGGTCCCACACCCTCCTCACCTCCTCTGGTCAAGAGAGGAGGGAGGAAGGGCTGCGAGTGGTCTCCGCCCTCTCTACACCTCCTCCGGTTAAGAAGAGAGAGAGAGAGGGCGCCGCCCCCCTTTAACCCTGCTCAGCCTTGGTTATTATAAAAGGGCTGTGGGCTCTTTTCCCCATAAAAAGGCTCCTTTTGTCGCTTCTGGCCAGACCCAGCCATGTGGAGAAGACTTTACATTTTTTTTTTTTGTCTCTTCCCAACATCGACCCACTGTTGGGGGAGGATTCCGCCCATCAAGGACCACAACCCGGACGATCCACAAGGACGAGAGAGGCTTGTTTTTTGATGGTTTTACAGCAAGGTGCGTTGTTTTGCACCGCCCGCCATGTGTTTGATTACATTCCAATGTACAAAACACGTAATGCCTTTCCGTCCGACGGAATATCTAGGACGTGTATATGATCTGTATATACAACAGCACTGGTTTTGTACCAATTTTGCATTGTTGTAGGATCAAATTAATTTTTATTTTCCTTAATTAATAAGAAAAATTAACGGGCTTAACATTGTCCTACTCATTTTCCTATTTAAATGATCACCATTAATGAAACAGAAACTCTTGTGAGGGCTAGACTAGCCCAAACAAAACATCAAATAGATTTTAAATGATTTGAGAATCAGATTTTCCTATTGTGGCAAAACATCAGTGAAACAATGAAAACCGATTCATTTATTAAGAGCGTGTAAATGCATTCAATATAAACTTGTCGTTCGAGAAGACTTATGACAGGGTCAATTGGCGCAGTCTCCTGCAGGTGCTACAGAAGATGGGGTTCCACCAGACTTGGGTACGATGGATTTGGGAGTGCATCTCTTCTGCAACGTTTGCGGTGCTCATTAATGGGCAATCATCCTCTTATTTTCAGAGTGGAAGAAAGCTTCGGCAAGGAGGCCCGCTGTCTCCTACTTTGTTTGTGCTGGTTGCTCAGATTTTGAGTAGACTGTGGACGAGGGCTGAGGCTATAGGGATTATCCGAGGCTTCCAACTAGGCCAGACAGGTACCAATATCACCCACCTACAGTACGTAAATGATACTATCCTCTTCCTTATTGATGAGGAGCATCAAATGTATGTAGTTGATGCTTCAAATGGTTCAAGATATTAATGGTCTAAAGGTTAACTACTCCAAAAGTCACATAGTCGGGATCAACATGGAGGCTTCAACACTCAGGAGGGTCATTGGTATCTTTGGGTGCCAAATTGGAGAATTTCCTTTCTCTTATCTGGGCCTCCCTTTGTCCCCAAGATCTCTTCATTGCAGGGATTGACAGGTGGCCGTGTAGAAATATGAGTCCAGACTTGTAGGATAGAAGGCCAAACTCCTCTCCTACGAAGGACGTTTGGTGTTGTGCAGATCTGTTCTAGATAGTTTGCCGACTTATTTCCTCTTCATCTTCAGGATCCCCAGGACAGTGGCGAAGAAGCTGGAATCCATCTAGGCTAGATTCTTCTAGCATGGAAATGGGATCAGAGGCAGAGGATGACATGATATCTCTTGGGGTAGAGTTTGTAAGAGCAAGGAAGGAGGCGGTGTGGGGATCAAGAACATCAGATATTTCAATTTGGCGCTACTATGTAAGTGGTTGTGGAGGCTTGGGACAGAAGATGGAGGACTTCGGACGTAGCTTATCAGACAGAGATACTATTCCACATCGAGTCTGGGATTTGCTTCCACCCAGTTTATGCAATGTCTCCCCGATCTGAAGAGACATCCTTCAGGGTGTAGATTTTATCAGAGCTAGTGTTCGAGTCAGCATGAGTGATGGTCGCAAGAGTCTGTTCTGGCAAGATAGGTGGTGTGATGATTTCACTGTAGCAGAGGCTTTCCCGTCCTTGTTCACCATTGCAGGTGCACCTACAGATTCTGTCGCCCAGTCTTTTGATGCATACCTTGTCGGGGATATTTGGGCACCCACTTTTAGGAGGAATCTTCAGCCTCAGGAGATGGACCAGCTTCAGCTTCTTTTGTCTTTCCTTCTTGACTTTCGATTGGTCACTAGCAGAGCAAACACTTGGGTGTGGAGATGGGTGAGGGAGGGAGCCTTCTCAGTCATGTCGGACTACTCTCTCATCTAGGAGGGGGGTATGTGTCACCCTTATGTTCCTCAGGTTTGGGCTCCCAAGAGCACACTCAAAGTGAAACTGTTACTTTGGAGGATTTCACATGATCGGCCTCCCACCTGTGATAGGGTGACACCTTTTCTTCAGCATATTTCTACCTTATGCTGCTTGTGTGGGGAGGAGGAGGAGGAGGACCTGAACCATCTAATCACAGGATGCACCTATGTGAGCGGCATTTGGACTAGGGTACAACAAAGACTTCAGTAGCCAGGTCGCCAATTTGTGGGGGTGCACCAGCTCTTCACTAAGTGGCATAAGGCATGGAACCTGAAGGGTGACAAGATCATTTGGTGGCTTATCCTACATGCCACAATGTGGGTCTTGTGGACCGAGAAGAAGAATAGAATTTTCAAGAGGGAAGCGAGGCCAGAAGATAGGTTAGCCACTTTTGTTTGTGAGAGAGTGGCCATTTGGGTGAGAGAGATTTGTAAAGTGGAGAATTATAACTCCTATCTCTCTTTTTGTTGTTGGAGAGTTAATTGGGGACAACTTTTTGGTGGGGAGGTCCTTTTTATAACGGGGTTTTTGTGAGGTCAAAGCATATACTTGTACATTCTTCTTTTTGTTTTTATAAATACTTGTGGTATCATCCACTTCTCAAAAAAAAAATCTAAACTTGTAGTTGGTTTTTTTTTGCTCCTATAAAAAAACACCATGTACAACTAATGTAGATCTTATGTATTTACTTTAAGCAGATTTTTTTCTATATTGATGTCTAGAAACCTTTTCCTCCTTGTCCTTTTCTTTAATCATTGTTTTATTATAATAATATATACAAATTTGTATATAGTTATTAGTTGGACCAAGACTACTAAAAATAATATTAATACAAAGTTCAAGTTAGCCCTCCCATCTCCAAAATTCTGGCTACGCCCCTGTATAAAAGAATCAGTGTTATCAGAACCGGACCGAACCGGCCGGTCGGACCGGTCCGACAGTGAACCGGTCCAGGAATCGGTTTAATTAAGGCCAGTCCGGTCTAATGTTAAAGAACCGGACGAACCGGATGAACCGCGGTTCGACCGGTGAACCGGTCCGAACCGGTGCGACCCGATTCACCCTTTAAAACAAAAAAATAAATGTAAAAATATTTATATATTCAAAATGATATTTTTTATGTGTGAACAAAATTATCTTGTTATTATTTATCATTTTATTTTAAATATATTTAAAATTTAAAAGTTTAAAGGAGCATAGATGTCAATTGTGAAGAGTGAAGACCAATGGAATATTATAAAATTTTAAGGTCAATTTATTTAACCATGTTATTATTGTTTTTTACTTGTATAGTTACATAATCATGACTAATAATTATAGATGTATATTTGTTTATTTTGATCATTATACCTTATTTCTTATTGTCTTGGGTTATAAAATCGGGTCGAACTATGTATCAATATTATGATGATGTCACGGTTCAAACCGGTTCGATTGAACGGTCCAACCGGTTCAAACCGAACCAGCTCATTGACCGGTTCAGGCACCGATTCGGTTCTGATAACATTGAAAAGAATAGATATAACAGTTCAAATGTGTTATTCAAACTGATATCCAACTCTTTCTATTTGTTTTTTTATCAAGCACAATTGGAACTATGATGATATAATTCTATACTATTCTGTTCCCTTGTCTCACATGCTCCTAAGCCAATATTATCGCTGAGTATAATTATAAACGTATTGATGTAAATTGCATTCTCATTTTCCTGTTTTCAATGACATCTCATTTTCTCATAAAAGGCAAAATCAATTTTTACTTCCGGATCTGGATCAGCCAATCCTGCATTCCATACAAGATGGTGACGAATACCTGACCAACATAATATTGGACAGGAAATGATATACCAAAAGTCTAATGTGGTTAGTAAGCAGAAGGTTACCTTCTTGGTATGCAGTTAAACTCATGCAAAGAAGATGAAATCTCAAACGTTTCATTGGACCGTGAAAAAAGCCTACAGAAAGAGGGAGCAAGGAATGTTTACATGGAGATATATGCTCTTCTTTAGAGCAACTATAACCTTTCCATGGTGTGCCAAAAATTTTGGATAATGGAACATGGAACAAGAGCCACCAGCTTAGTCAACAATTAATGATTGAACAACCACACCATTGATTGTGAAAACATACGTGCTCTGATAAGGCACTATATATGTTTTTCTAAGCCAGCACTCTAAATGGATATAAAAACATACCTGAATCTTTGTGTGGACATGTATTCGAAAGAGGAGACATTTTAAACACTTCAGCCAGGATGTGCTTAGCAAATTCTTGAATTTAGAGAAAAATTGAATTCTCCATCAGTGGAGAACAAGATTATCTCTACCCAAGTAAAGAAACATTCAGTTCAAACTTAAACCCATAGCTTCCAAGGTGGGGAAAGAAAACATCCGAGTTGTTGAAGAAAGGAGGATTCTAGGTAACCACCAATAATCAGCAAGGGATGCGAGATGTATGACAAGCCCCAAAAGCAAGCGTCCTATATTCAAGACAAGCTGTAAAATAATTGAAGGACAAGACAACTAGGCATATAAAAATGATAAGTTACTATATCATATCAGGAAGCAAAAGGACATAACATGTTAGTGTGTAATTCATGGGAAGTAAAAGGACATACTATATTAATGTGTAATTCAGATGGGAAGCAAAAGGACATACCATGTTAATGTGTAATTCAGATGGTCCTGGGGCATGACAGAGTATCGGATTAAAGTATTTACATCTTTTGGAACAGGATAAGGATTACTTGCACTGATATTTCCATTGATATCTTCAACATAGATAATGTTGTCTGGAAGACCAACTGCACGAGCAATCATGGGAACATCAACATAGAACCACTGTCCACTGTCAGGATCATTTGCTGGGACAAAAATGCTTGGTTTCTCGCTTCCGCGGATTACACCAAGAACTTTGACAGGAGAGACAGCAACTTCTTGATTCTGAAATTTTAAAAAACTTGACGTTAGTGCCCAAGAGACTTCAAGACCCGTTTCCGCTCATTATATCAGAGCAAATGTATATGAGTAAAGGAATAAGCAGATCACTTGATGCAATATGATAACTGCCTTATGACACCCATACATCTAGTAACATGAGAAATGCTTATTACCCGTGCAGGAGGGTAAGTTTATTACCCATCCTATCTCTCATTGGGCCACATATGCAGTGTGTGGGCCCCACTTTTTGTCAGTTTTGTATGTATTTCTAATGAAAATTTTAATGCTATAAGGGTGATAAATAAATATTTAAGGGTGAAAAATAACTATCTGAGGATGACAAATAGTTATGTAAGGGTGACAAATAGTTAACTCCTGTCAGTTTTCGCACATTCCCGAGGCGACAAATGAAAGTTCCAATGCTATTTAAGGGTGACAAATAGCTCTTTAAGGGTGAAAAATAGCTATCTAAGAATGACAAATAGTTATGTAAGGGTGACAAATAGCTCAATTTTCGTACATTCCAGAGACGACGAATGAGACTTCCAATGCTATTTAAGGATGATAAATAGCTATCTAAGGGTGAAAAATAGTTATCTAAGGATAACAAATAACTGTGTAAGGGTGACAAATAGCCAACTCAAGTCAGTTTTTTCGCATTCTCGAGACGACGAATGAGACTTCCAATACTATTTAAGGATGACAAATAACTATCTAAGGGTGAAAAATAGCTATCTAAGGGTGACAAATACATGAATAAGAGTGACAAATAGATGAAAGTGTACATAAGCATTTAAGGAATTTAATAGGTAGGACCCACATGCCAATGACATGGACCAATAGTACATTGGACGGGTAACTTTTCTACCCATCCAGGAGGGTAGCTAGCATTTCTCCTAGTAACATATCCAAGTTGTGGTGCAGAATTCTACATATCCTACTTGTGGTTGTCACAAGGGTAGAGATCACCCTCAGAAGTTCGCTTTACTGTTCAAGGTAACCACTATCCTCGGTGGCAGAAGCTGAAGTATTTTATGGAAGATGTCAGGATTCCTTGCTGTTTGTGTGGAAAAGAGGAATCTATGAAGCATTTAACCAAGAGTCTCCCTTCCAAGAGGTGAGGCAGAAAAAATGTCAGAAGATGGGAGTTAGATTTTAGCTACCAGACGTAGAGGTTTTCTTGAGCTCTTAGAACTGAAGATGGCACCTGAAGAAAGACCAAACAATATGGTGGCTGATTCTTCACACAACACCTTTGGGACCTATGGAGGGAGAAGAATAGCAGAATTTTTGAAAGATACAGCCAGATGGCAGATATGGTGCTGAAATTCACATATGATAAAGTGAGGGAGTGGGCCAAGATTGTGTAAAGCAGACAGATGTCACTCTTATATTTCAGGTTGTTTAGATTTGAAGGCTCTCACGCCTCGATGTGGGTCACTTTTTGTACAAGGGGATTTTTGTGAATTATAGTCACCATAGTTGTATGCCCCTTTCTTTTTCATTTTTAATGAAACTATGGCACCATCCACTTCAAATAACAATATACAAGCCATCTCTCGATCAATTTTGATGGCCCAGAATCATTGTTTTAAAAGGTGTGTACTTAGGTGCTTAGATGATCTGCTTAGGCAAAAAGCTAATTCCTCCTGCACATCATAAAAGATAAATCCTTGGAACCTAGGACTTCAAAATCCCTCAAAGTTTGGTTATCCTTGGTTAATAGCTTTTTTAGGATGTGCCTGTAACAACTGTTTTAGAATTTGTAGCAAATACTGTCATTAATTGGGGAAATATATATATACACAAAGTTAATAAAATAAAAATCAAAATATATTAAAGAAAGACAGCCTCACAAATGAGATGCCTGCCTTGATGCTTAGGTGGTCCTCCTAGGCAGCAAAGGCATGTACCACCATAGCCACCAAGGTAGTTTCAAACATTAGCATAAAAATGAAGGGATCCAGAGATCTGAACGATATCTTATACCTGAGAATGTTTTGTCTCAAATTCCTGATGGATGAACTCTAGAATATGCATGTGCATGTCCTTTAGGACAAGCTAATGATAAGAAGGCCAAGCTTGCAGAATTCAAATTTTGATGTAGGGAACTGTTAGTCACTTCTATGACAGCATACTATCAGAAGAAGTGTTAGTGGGAACAAGGATCTCAACCTCTGACAGTTGAAACATTAATCTGAACAGAAATTCTACAATCTACCAGATTACAAGTTCAACTAGAATATTTCTTATTGGTTAATTGAGGATAGTATAACACAAATCTACACTGAAAGCAGTTAAGCAGCATACTGACAGCTTTCTGTAGAAAGTTCATTCTGGTATGTACACCTTATCATGTTGATCTAGTATTGAGCACATTATCAGAATGTCTTAAACGGTCAACGCCTGACCTGGACAACCTTTGGTTTCTTTGCCCAAAACCTCCACCAACTGCCACCCTCTGCAGCATCTGCTATTTCTGTTGCATTTGAAGGCTTTTTATTGTCCTGTGGATCTTTTAGAGTCTTGTTCCGCCAATCACGAGGAACCCAACCTCTGTTGACCAAGATAGGTAACTGCACACTGATGAAAGGCCAATTAGTGAATAGATGGATAAAGCACAAAAATTTCACAGTACATAAGACATATGAAAAAGCACTTTACAAAAAATATGGAGGGATTCATTACATTGAAGACAAGGAAAGAGAATTGTGGAAATAAACTTCCATTTGCATGCACAATGAAATCCTTATCCCAGAACTAGATGGAATAGTGGTCTAAAATGGGTTAAAGCCCAAA